>CM031240.1:272422023-273022023 GCA_018340775.1 Taxus wallichiana var. yunnanensis
TCTAATTCCCAAGTCATTAGAATTGTTTACCCTCCAACAAGTAGTGCATATACCCTGCTATTCCACCCTCCAACCGCTCAATGGAAACAATTCCAGAATGAAACATGATTTCTTGGTAGTGAGTGTTGGATGTTTCTCCTTCGGTTTTACTTGCAGAAATTTTATTGAATGGTTTACTCGTAGACATTCTAGGGTTTAACATTATTATTTAAATTGTGCAAAGCATAAGTTTGTCAATACCATGCGTTTTGATCTGCTTTATGCAATATAAACTCTAATCATGGGTCAGAGAATGATTATGGTCCCTGGAGAACGCTTATGGTCCCTGGAAGTATACTCTGTTGTCTTAGGATGCTGACGAATATATTAAAAATTGGAGGGACCTAGCGATTTATAAACCAAACATTTAGAAGTTACCGTTAGGGAATCAAGCACACCTGCTGACTAGAATGTTCACTCTTCTCTTGGATTTGCTGGATGTTTCCTGCCATGGTTTCATGGCTCCAGAAACAGCAATTTGTCCTGATTTTGTTTGACCGTCTTTTGCATTGTCATCTTCTTCATTATGCGTATCCTCTGTTTGTGTCTTAGACTGTCCACTCTCTTCATCACAATTTTCTCTCCCAGTTATGTTGTCATTATCATTGTAGCAGTTTGCTTTTGTCCATTGACAATTTGGTCAACTTCAACCTCATTTTTCATAACCTATACCTACGAAAAGAAAATAATAAAATATATGTGCAAATAGCAAATTTCATCAACACCTAAAAAGAATGCACCCTCTCAAATCCCTCAACACAACTTTGAGAGAAGTTATGCAGATAAAATTTGACCAAAGTTTCTTAATACCTTATATGTCTTGTTTGTTGGCCCAAGTTTAACACCAAAACGGTCCAGATATCCTGTCCATGCTTACTTTCTGTCTTTGTTGAATATACCTGAGAAGCCTTCATTATGTTCCCGGTGGATTTCAAATCAATTATTATTATAATGCATCATACAAGGAGTATTAAGAAAGCTACTCTTACCCAAAGGCTTTTTGCTTGCTTTTGCCAATAATCAGCTTTGTGGCCTTGTACAAGCTTGCTTCTGCTGTCAATACCTTTCTTACTGCAGAACCATGAGAAACCTTGACTTGAAGGTCCACCTAAACTCAATAAAATAAACAAATATCAGGTCCCGGATCTTGTTTGATAAGAAATGCAAGAGATATCAATATGAAAAATGTCTAAGATTAATTACTTGTTTCTTAAAGCCTTAAGAATGAATCCAGGCATATATCACACTCTTTATTGTTCTATGGGGATAATGCCCTGCCCAACAGGGTAGCAAATGTGAGCAGATGGTATTATTGCTACATCTGAATGTCTTCCTGCAATGCTGCAAGGATCATCCAGACCATCATTTGGTAGTGCACCTCTGACTAGCTGTTTTATAGAATTCAGAGTTCTGATCTCTGGCACCAGTTCCTGCACCCAATGATGAATGAACCATTACAATACAAATCAACCCATAGAGGTAACCAACTTTATTTTTGTATATATGTTTACATGCGAGAAAAAAAAATCCTTACTATCAGCGCAAAACATCTACCCACAATGACAATTGATTGTTCTCAGCACCATGTTTATGTTACCTTGGAGAGATTGTGTCCCAACTTTCTCAAATATGACTGTTCCATTATCAACGACCAGTACAGAACAGGTACATGGTAAGTTCTTGGCACAATAGGTGGCAAGTGACTTTGAGGACCTGAGACATCAACTATATGTCTAATCAGAAGTGCCTCTTCCCTATCTATATTCAATCCTTTTGAGATTGCTTTTAAGGGTGAATCCCTGAATCTTAAAGACACAAGGAGTATTAAGAAAGCTACTCTTACCCAAAGGCTTTTTGCTTGCTTTTGCCAATAATCAGCTTTGTGGCCTTGTACAAGCTTGCTTCTGCTATCAATACCTTTCTTACTGCAGAACCATGAGAAACCTTGACTTGAAGGTCCACCTAAACTCAATAAAATAAACAAATATCAAGTCCCGGATCTTGTTTGATAAGAAATGCAAGAGATATCAATATGAAAAATGTCTAAGATTAATTACTTGTTTCTTAAAGCCTTAAGAATGAATCCAGGCATATATCACACTCTTTATTGTTCTCTTCATGTAGACATGTGAAAAAAGGATTATGAAAATCGAAGTTGTGAACCAATACAGAAAAGGTAATGATACTTGTTAAATAGTAAACTTAGCGAAAACCAGGTGACATACAGTTACATTATAACAGAAGAAAAGAATAGTTCAATACCCAAGTTCCTTTTAAATAAACCATTTAAAACAGGTCTCATACTTCTAAATGAGAAAAATAAACATCAAAGTGCAGTACCAATGTTACAAATTCCGAATGAAACATGATTTCTTTTGTATCATTTTCCTATTAGATTAAACATATTTATACGACTCTACTATGAGCCCTACAGTTGTTTTCAATAATACCAAACTTTCATTACCTAGATTACAGGGAGCCTGGTCTATTCTCCAGCTGTTGTAAAAATTATCATCAATTTATTGATAGATTGGTAGTGAGTGTTGAAGAATACATCAATTCACATCTTTCGTTTATTGCTAGGTTACTGATTGATGCTGCTATATGATAAAAATGCCTTAATCAGAATAAAATTAGACATTATTTTTTGTCGCTTTATTTCAAATAAACCCACTTATAGGCCTATGGTTCTTTTCATTACCGCCCAAGTTTCATTGAGCTGGGACATAATGAGCCTGGTTCATTCTCCAGCAGCTGTGCATATACCCTGCTATTCCACCCTCCAACCGCAAGTGTATATACCCCACCAGAGAATGTTATCACAGTTGAGGATAAGCAGTAGAAGTTGGTTCAGTCTAATTTTAAAAAGATCTAAAATAAGCTCCGGTCTGTTACTATACCCACCAAGAGAGTTAGCTTCACTGACTAGGTATCACTCGAGCTTGTGTTAGATTTGAGATACTTCTTCAATTAGAACAAGTACAACAATAGGGCTTATAAAAGAAAAAAGTGGATTTGGTCTAACGAAAAAATGGATCCAAAAGAAAATTCATGGCATTCTATACCAAGTTACAGCTCAATGGAAACATTTCCTTTGTCAGAATGAAACATGATTTCTTTTGTATCATTTTCCTATTAGATTAAACATATTTATACGACTCTACTATGAGCCCTACAGTTGTTTTCAATAATACCAAACTTTCATTACCTAGATTACAGGGAGCCTGGTCTATTCTCCAGCTGTTGTAAAAATTATCATCAATTTATTGATAGATTGGTAGTGAGTGTTGAAGAATACATCAATTCACATCTTTCGTTTATTGCTAGGTTACTGATTGATGCTGCTATATGATAAAAATGCCTTAATCAGAATAAAATTAGGCATTATTTTTTGTCGCTTTATTTCAAATAAACCCACTTATAGGCCTATGGTTCTTTTCATTACCGCCCAAGTTTCATTGAGCTGGGACATAATGAGCCTGGTTCATTCTCCAGCAGCTGTGATAATGACCATCAATTCATGGATCAGTTGGTTGTGCGCGTTAAAGAATACATTAAATTGCATCCCTGGTTTATTGCTAGGTTACTGACTAATCCTGCCATGTGATGACAACTTCTGTCAGAATGAAACCGTGATTCTTTTATGTCATTTTCTATTAGATTAAACCCACATATATCACTCTTCTATGAGCCCTTTGGTTGTTTTCATTAATACCCAAAATTCATTGACCTAGAGCATATTGAGCCTGGTTTATTTCCTGCAGGCTGCATCAATCCTCTTCAAAATGTGGATACATTGGCTGCATCAAATAATACAACAAATCCCATCATTGGTTATTTGCTAGGTTACTGACTAATGCTCTTTTGTGAAAGCAACTCCTCTGTCAGAATGGAATTGGGATTCTTTTGGATCCATTTTCCTATTACACTAAAACCACATAAACAAGTCTACTGTAAAGTGTAAACCCTCTGGTTGATTTCAATAAAGATGTATATCAAGTCCAACAATTGAACTGATGCTTGGTAGGGCAGACACTCTTCTGGGTATAGAATGAAAACCTGGATACCTCTGGACCCATTTTAATAGCAGCCGAAACCCACTTTTACTATAAGATCTATGGTTTTTCTTGTTGATGAAATATATCAAGTCTACTACGAGCTCTGAGCTGATACCTAAGCAGGCAGGGATAACCCTCTTGCTGGGTATAAACCAGGGTTCTTTTGGAACCATATTTTTTATTACATTAAACAGATCACCATCAGGATATAATCGAACCAGGACCGCTTTTCCCTTTTATCTACATAGAAATCTTCATCCCTATTTCTTATGATACCCCTAATCACAATTATGTATGGAACCATTTTCGCATTTCCGTATAAGGTAGAACAAGTATCATATATTATTTGGGTGGGAATAATCTAAACCAAAGAGGGTTTTTTTAGCGTACTTTAAAAATGGAATAGAATCAAAACCTATCGTCCTCCCTACAATATCAATGTTCCTCATATATATATTTTTTAACAAAATGTCTTTAAAAATAAAGTAAAACCAAGCCTTATCATACAAAATCGATACCTGAAATTGCCTTGCCAGGCACCCTGGTTTGGTGTTTTGGTGTGGACTTACATTTACAAGATAATTGATCGAGTTCTGAGTCCTGCCACATCAATATATATATATATATATATATATATATATATATATATATATATATATATATCATATAAATATCCAATCATATCCTTTCAATCATGGCACATTTCAAGAAATATCCACATCAATTAAATCATAGAAAATTCTTGTACTGTCATTATAATTAAACTATATGCTATTTTGATCTCATTTAAAGAAAATTTGCATCTCATATTCTCTCTGTATTTTGAAACACCTAGGTACTGGATTTTTGTTAGTGGATTTAAGCTCCGGTGCCGATGAATTGAGGGCCCTCCACACTATGTTATCTAAGTTTTCAAAATATTAGGACCTCTAAACTTTCATAAACTTTTTATTCAAAATATATCATCCTTGCTCATATACTTCCAAATTTTTGTTCACTGTGGTTTTTCCATTCAAAAGGTGGTTTTACTCATGATTTCTATGCATGGTTTTGTGAAAGAATTTGTCGTTGTTGACTCTATATTTTTTGTTTGGCTTCTTAGTTTCCCGTGCATTATTATCATGGATTTTTCCAATGGCCACTACAAACTAAATACACACATGTTTTTATAGAAACGTGATAGGGAGAAAAGAGAGGTCGCCAAGTGTTTGAAAAATGCCTTGAATTGTCTGGTTATGTAGAAAGTTTGCATTTTGTTTGGATGCCAATGTGTTCTATTAGATTACAATCATCATGCTTTGTGAGGAGAATATGTGCTTGTTTTGTGAATATTATAGTCCATGGGTTACCCTTTTCTTCAGAATTCCATCAAACAAATTCTCTGCGACTCTTTGTTTATTACTAATTGTCTTAGGATTCCAGAAATTACTAATAAAATGTTAATTATTTCTAATTTCATGCTTCAAATAAAGTCTAAGTCTAAGAAAATTTCTTGAGCTGTCAAGGGCTGAGAAATGGAAGGCTGCAGGTACCAAGATTTGATGTCTATTGGATTGGGATCCATAAGACCATCTGTTGGACCCAAATCCAGGCCATTCAGGAGCCCTGCCCATTGCATTGTAAGATTCAGAAACTGCAGCTTGTAGCTTAATTCCATGGCATGTGACCTCAGCAAAGAATTCTCCTCTTCCAGCTTCATTTACTTGGGAAACAATGTTGAATTATGTGAGAATATTATTGTTTTCTGCTTTGAGATTAGCTGCTTCAGCTCTCAGTTCATCCAAACGCTACTACTTTCTCATCTTGGATCTCCTTGCATATTCTCTATTGGATATCATTCTCTTCTGCTTCCTCTCATCAATGATTTGATGTGGGTCTTCCTCGAGCCCTGAATTTTGAAGCTACATCACATGACCACAAGAAGAATTTGTGGAATTTGTGCAGGCATTCATGCCCATCATTGAATTAGGCATAATAAAAATTGATGGAGGAACCATGGTATTAACTAGCTGCAAAAAAACCAGAGACCTGAATTAGCAGTAATTACATCAAACTAAAATCCACAAACCCAAAAAGGAAAATAGAAAGAAAGAGATGGTTAAGGAGCTAAATACCTGATTAAGCCTTATTAGTTAACAAATTGTTATGAATTAACAAAACCTGTCTCTATCAGCTCAGATTGACAGGATCTATGTATAACCTACCCCTTATTCGCCCTGTTATCTGAGAGGGCCGAGATCTCTGCCTACTCTATCACTTGATTTACCCTATTTCCTCTATGTATTTTGATCTATGTTCTATAACAGAAAAAAGCTTATGGGAAATATTCTTATAGAGGGGGATTCTAGAGGCTGGAGGGGCGATAGGGGCTAAAACTATAAACCCACATAAAAAATAATACAAAGACTGAGATCAGACCTATGTCAAGTGGAATCCCAGAGACCAATATTAGGAATAAAACCATATGACCAGTACAGAGAATTGAAAAAATCTATTATGGAGACAGAGCCAGATTTAAAACCATCAATCCAAACAAGCAAGGCTCAGTTGGGCTGAAGGAAAGCACCATAAAATCCAATTTCAATTGAGAGAACAGAGGAAAACTATGGCCTGATTCAGGATTTACAGAGTGCAATACTGAGGCCTAAAATAATAATAAAAAATACAGTTTACTATTTTCTTATGTATGGCCTCTACTAATATACAGTTTTTAATAACTCTTTATAATCTTTTTGGTTTTGTTGTATTATATTTGAGATTCAAATTAAAAATATAGAATAATCTTAATGGATGAGTGCCTCCTTTTGAATTCGTAGATACATTTAGTTTTAATAACTTCCTATTTCGTTTATTTGCAGGATATTTGTGCTTCTCTTTCTTTGACGGTAAAGAAAAGAGTGTTGTCTCTAGACGAACTTCAGGTGGGTTTCAATACTGATTGAAGTTTTTATTCAGTTGATCTCTTTATTGCATGCTATGGACTAAGGAATTATTGTAGAGAGTTTTGATGTTATTTTGTTTGGATTGTTCCATTTATATTTCAAATTGGCTCCAATCTTTTTCCCGAAGTGACATGTGGGGGCACGTGCCTTCGTCAATGACAAGATTCGTTATGTGCCGAGGGGCTCGTTCCCCAATGAGGCCATTTCGAAGCGTCCCAAGTTGGACATTAGACTGATCAGCGACAAGGCTTTTAAAGCTGCCCGTCATACCTAAGAACATCTTGGTGGACTAACATACTTATTGTCTCTCTCCAGTTTAATATGATGCAGACTAGAAACACAATTCCCCTCCCCACAATGGGATTGACATTAACTACGCCTCACTTGCAGAGGGAGGAAGATTTTAAGCGTATTCAATGTGTTGTTAATGTTTTGCATTGCAGGCAACCGAAACCACCTAAAATAGTGATAGCCGAAATGATCAGAGATCGCCTACACCTGATGCCAACATCCCCAATTTTTCTCTCCAAAATCAACAATTGGAGATCATTCACGAGGCTTTTGTTTGATTTATGATTCTAACGAAGATGCACTGAAATATGAACCACCCCACAAATTGAGGAGAATGGGAATACCAATTGAGGCATCTATAAATGGACAAAAATACAAGAAACGTGCTAAGAAAATTACACAAGCAAAAAGCAAGAAATTTGATTTAAAGAAATAACTTGTAGTGGTTAGTTTATAAGTGTTAGTTTATAAGTGTTTTTGAAACAAACTGTAACTCATACCAAATAATTCCATGTATGCATTGTGGCAATATACATCGGACATAGAATCAAACTTTTTAAACACATGTTCAGTTTATGTAATCCAATAACTATGGCTTTCGAATTTCTTTAAAACTGTATCTCCATATAAATACCTATAGTTTTCTTACGTCAAGTGTACGTATTGTTCTTATTGTCTTCCATTCTATTTGCTTAACATAATAATCTGTAATTCGTTTCAACCATGCAAATTTTAGTTCTTTTCAACCAAAGCTTTGTGTGTTATATAACTTTTTTGCATATTGAATTGTTAAAGGATTAGACTTCGTGTTTTCACTTTTTAGCACATATAAAATAATAAGGAAGGCAACTTTAAAGGTTCTCATTCTTTACAAATGCATGCTTTCCTGAACACATCCTTCATTATCATGATTGTCTACCCTACAAGTTTACATTGTCCACCATATATTTGCAGAATTCCCACTATCGCGAGCATCTTTTAGTTACCATGGAAATAACTTTGACACACGAAGGCATTACTCAATTAATTGAGGGGGTTCCAATGTTGACCCCACATTTTAGATACTCCACTTGTCCTCCCTAAGGTCCATTCTCAACACTGGTGCCCAACATCATGTTGACCTTTCGGATGGGATACATTTTCGAGACATGACTTACCCTCCAATTTGCAAGTCATGTAACCGACAAATCAATACAAGAAGGATCCATTGTGTGCTTACACAAATCCCTTGTTAGAATGATCAAAAGTGAACTATAAACTTCATCTCCTACTCATTACCAATGTACATAAACTTCCTATATTAATTATAATATCTTTCTTTTTGTTTTTTCGATCCGTTGTTCGGTTCTAATTCTATCCCGATTTCCTTTTCCATTGCGGAATTGTTCTTATCATTGAAATGGTTGTTCTTGTCGAAACACATTTGGTAATCGGTACTCCAATCCGACTACCAAAAAATTCTCTCGAACACATTCAGTTGCCGCAAACAAATGCAACTGCAAATCGGGTTAACAAATATTTTGCAAGAACACCAACTAAAATAAGTGCTTTGAATACATCTATGCGCATGTGGTCCGTAGAGGGCCGTGCCCTAGCAAAAACAACCCTTCGCCAATATCAAAATGCAAGGGGAAATGGATCCGTGTTTGGGTTTGATTTTGTTGATCAGGAAGGAGGGGAAATCCACATCACTTGTTTCAACGAGGCCGCGGAAGCATTCTATGAGCAGATTGAGAATGGAAAGCTATATACAATTTCCAATGGGAGGATTGCGAGTATTGCTGATGCAAAGCTATGTTACAACCATTTGAACAATGCTTTGGAGATTTTCCTGCAACCTTCCTCAACCATATCTCCACTCATAGCAAATGAAGATACAATACCTTCCCATAACTTTCACTTCACCAAAATCAAGGAATTACCTACAAGTGCTGAAGGTTCTACAGTTGATTTGATTGGCATTGTTGTTACGATGTCACCATGCTCAACAATTCGTCGGTATGACAAGTCTGAAACAAAGAGAAGAACACTGCAATTAAAGGACATGTCGGGTTTCAGTGTAAGTGTCACATTATGGGGACAACACTTAGATGATATAAGCAACGAACTTGAAGACATGCTTTCTATACCGCCTCTTCCGGTCCTCGCCTTGAAAGCTGCTCGCGTCTCCAGTTTCAATGGAAGCTCAGTGGACACTATTTCAAGAACCAAATGTTACGTCAACCCTCAAATTTCAGAAACAAATACACTTCATGGCTGGGTTGATTCTGATGACTACTTGCTTCCGGCGCCCTCTATCACAAGCCAATTTCTGGGCCCTCCAAAAAGCCTAACCTCTGTAACGACGATTTTGAGGTACTAAATATGGGGAACACTGAGAGAAATGAATGGGCCATGGTTACTGCAGAAATCATGAATATCAGCATGGACAACTTTTTTTACAAGGCATGTCCTCTTCAAAAAGGTGAAAAACAATGTAGGAAAAAGGTGAGAGAGAATGGTAATGGTTCATGGTTATGTTCGAGTTGCAATAGACAAGTTCAAAACTACGATTATAGATATGCACTCAGAATCGATCTAAAGGACCCAACATGAGAACTTCAATCAGTTACTGCTTTTGATGAGATAGCTGAGTTAATCATGGGTGTTGCAGCTAGCGACCTCCATATATTGTCTATAGACGAAGATGCGACTAGTGAAATTATAAGTAATGTCATCGGCAATGAATACTGCTTCACACTTTCACTGAAAAAAGAGACATATTGCGGAAACAATAGATTGAAATGTGTCATCCTCAGTTCAAAGAAAGCGGAAAACACTGCAACTCCTCCATAACCTTTACGCAAGGATTTCCAACCCACCCGTCCCTTCAAACATTACACCCTCGCTCATCCCATTCTATACTTTGAACTATCACTGCTATGTTCCTTATTTCATATCTATGTTTCACTTTTTTCCCTGCTTCAAAAGAAAACTGTTGAATTCCCTTATACACTGACATACTATTGTCTCCTTCTATTATGTGGATTGTTAGTACTTTTAAGAAAATAAATATACAAAATGCAATTTTGTTATGTACGTATTTACATCCTTCTGTAGTATGTGAACACATTGTATGTTTCTATATATGTAATACTCTTTTCCTTAATAAAAAAGTAGTTTCTCAAAACTCACATTGTTACATCTTGTGCGTATTTCCCATTGGAACTCCACATGAATTACAATTGAATTCAGTTTTACATTTTCACTTATTTCAACATTTGTTTGTCATCAACCTATGTATCGTTCCTGGCTAACCCAAAATGATCTTTATCCAACAGGTGGTACTCCATAATCCTGTCACTTCGCAATCATGTCGACTCTGCAAAAATGAGCCCAACGAAGAGAGAATTACGCAAAAAATAAAGTACACATAACTGCTGAGCAACGATGTCATAAATTAGAGCATAGAACAACGAAAATCTCAAATATCTTTCAACTTACAATGACCAACAACCCACGATCCCCCGACATTCCAATCTTGCCATCAAATACAACTACTGAAGAATTGCCAACCAACATTCCGCATGTAACTTCCATGGAAGAAAACTTTCAAGAGCATACCACTTCCTTCCGTACGAACCCATCTTTGCTAACAACTGTCACTTTCCCCCAAATGTCTGGGATGCCACATGAAACTGTCTCAAGTACTGACCTCTCTTCAGTTCATCACACTAATACAACCAGTTTATCCTCTCCTTTAGACTACTTTCCACCTTGCAATCCACAAAGGACTGAAACAGAACACCCCACCCCTTCCAATACACAGACAATTCCCATATCCCCACCCTCTTCGCTGAATTTAGAAGCCCAACATCGGTTTCACAAAAGAATAGATTTGTTGGCGAACATACAAACTTGCTCAATCTGTTTGGAAAATTACCCTGAATTAAAACAATTTCCTTTGAAGGCTTTCCATCCTGTAATGTATGCAAAACTGGCAAAAACAAGGCCACCGCTTCTCTTCATGGAACAACATGGACCACGGAAATCGAAGCTACCATTCTTGCGTCTTTAACCCAAATCGAGGAGATGCTTATCGCACGAGTTAATCCATTCTGCAAGTCGCCCAAGTACGTGGCGGGCAATACAAATACTCGGGACACACCATAAGCTTCCCTCAAAACATTACTTCAATAGATAAAAAGACCCTACCCCACCGCCTTGGAGATTTGGACATAATTCTCATACAAAGGAAGGATCTAATTTAAAAATTATGATTTCTACGTCAGTAGATCTCGTGTTTGGGCAGCCTTGCAATATAAAATCCAACACGATCCCTTATTACAAAGATGTCTTAATTGACGATGACGCCCTTTCCTCTCTGCCATCGTAGTCATCAAATGTTTCCTCCTCTCTTAACACAAACCGCATTGGAACTTTCCCAAATGCAAAGTGCCTCTACTCATGGTAATGATGCTCCCACTCACTTTGATGAAACGTATGAACACTCATCGTCTTTCGTGTGAAACACCTCACAATGCGAGAACAAACAAGAGGAAATCGAACAGTTCTCCTGCTCAACCACGATGGTAACACTCCATTTACCATGCCATGGCCAGAGCTTGGCCTCTCGCCAATAAATGAATACAATACGGAGGGCCTGTTCTCAATGGCTTTCCCAACTTTATTTCCGACAGGAAAAGCAATGTGGCAACAACCCCGCATAAAAGAAGTTCCAATGCATGAATACGCACTTCATTTGATGCGTTACCATGATGGGCGCTTCGGTTCCCACCCAAGATTTCGTTACTTCCTTCTAAACCTCATAATGCGACACGGCTGGCCATCCACAAAGTGCAGTCTTTATTTATGAAACAAAACCTCGAATCTAGAATCCCTCCGACAATTAGAGACCTACGAAGACAACTACTGGAATGCCCCAAAGACAACCTCCCAGACAACTTAATGCGGTTTGGATCGAGCCTTCGAGGGACCCGTTCATTCTGGGCAAAAAGTAGAAGCGAGCTTTCAGATATGGTGGAACAATTGGGGACACCAACCTTATTCTTCACTCTAAGTGCTGCAGACACTAAATGGCCAGATCTCCACAATATTATGTCGGGTGAATGCCCAACAGATCCTCGAGCCGCACAACGTTGGAGAACACTTAACATTGTCTCTAACCCTCATCGAGTATCAACATACCTACATCACAGATTCACAATATTTCGCGAAGAAATATTGCAGAAGGAACTTGGAGCATGAGACTTTTTGTACAGTAATCAAATCTACTTATTTCAAAGTTATTTCCAAACTACATAGCTAATATTTATGTTCCCTGTCTCACAGTATGAATGGCAACATAGAGGCTCCGCACATGTCCACGGTTTATTGTGGCTCAAGAATGCGCCCAAAGTTGATGAAATGGATTGGGAGGATACAACAGTTATTGAGGCCACAAAAAAATACTTTGATAAGTTCGTGTCTTCCTGGAACCCTCGACCGGCATGCAACCGCTTGATTTTGTTCGCGAGTCACTCTAGATGACCCTTGCTTGCTTAGATACAACACAAATTCTATCCTCCTCCCCATATGCAGACCTTGAAGAATTGCTTAATCGAGTTCAGCGCCACACTAAATGTTCGAATGACATGCCTGCGTGAAAGCAATCACGCTCCAGTGTGAGATCAACTCCCCAGCCCGCGCAACCTACTTCTTCCTTGCACATTGAAAGTGATGGGAAAATTAAGTACCTCCCTTCCAGAAATGATGACAGATTGAACATCCACAATCGAACTATGATATACATATGGAGAGCAAATGTCGATTGCCAACCGGTACTTTCCCGCCATGTTGTTCTTAAGTATATTGCAAAATATGCTTCAAAAGCCGAGCAACGCTCAGAAACATATCACCAAATGTTATCTAGATTTTCAAGAGACGCAGATGCAGATTCTCCAGCACATATCGCGATCCGTAAAATGCTCACAGAAAGCGTTGTCGAACATGACATAAGCACACAAGAAACATGCCACATGTTGCAAAAAATGCCACTTGTTATGTGCAGTCGTCCATTTGTATCATTGAATGTTGGGAAAAAAATTCTGAGACGTGTCGTTGAAAGTGACGCTGATGCAGAACAAACATCCGCTTTCTTGGATGCATATAAAGTTCGTCCAACAATCATGGAACACCTACCACTTATTCAAGTTGCTCGAGATTGGAGCTACAACAAGAATCGTAAAGGTGATAAATGGAAAAAGCGAACGATACACGCAATTGTTCGGGTCCACCCAAGATTTGTGGATGTCCCAGCTCAGGATTCAACGTCGTATGACCTTTTCTGTTGGTCAGAACTCCTTTTATACAAGCCTTTCAGAAATATTGCATCAGAATTTGGAGCAACCCCACATGACATCAACGGCACTTGGGACATGTTCAAGCACAACTACAGACCGTGGCATGTTTTACACACAACCGCAGACACAGGACCTGTTACGGATGTTAGTTCAGACTCAGAGCCCGAATGCAAGTATTCAACACGAACCATTGCAAGAATGGCAAGTCTTTGCACAACTTCACCCGGGAAACAACACGGGTCTAGACAGTCTTGACATGTTGGGGAAACGAGATTTTGACGTCTGCATAATTGGAACATACATGACGTTCCGCATGAATTACAAATAAGCTGGTTCATCATTCATTGAAAGAGAGAAGGAAGACATACTTAACAACAACATACAGGCCACCACCATCTTCCACACTTCCTTTGTCTCCAGAACAACAAATAGCTCTTGATACCATACTACACCATTCAGCAAACAAAACCCTTCTACCTCCACTAAGATTCATAATTCAAGGAACGGTTGGCACAGGAAAATCATTTCTGATAAATAAAATCTGCAATTTATTCACATCACCAACCACATATCCCTCACCTCTACTTGTGCTCGCCCCTACTGGTGTTTCAGCATTCAACATCTCTGCATCCACAATCCACGCAGCCCTGCGAATTCCAATCAAAGAACTTAAACCCCTTGAAGGTACTGCATTATCGTCTTTTCAAGAGTCACTGAAACATATAGAATATGTTCTTATTGATGAAATGAGTTTCATCGGCCCAAAGTTACTAACCAAAATTGACAGTAGGCTCCGCGAAGCTTTCCCACACTCGAGAACATCTGAATTTGGAAACAGATCAGTCATCCTCCTCGGCGACCTCGGCCAATTACCGCCGGTTTTGGACAATCCTCTTTATGCAAGTAATTCCTATGGAGCAACCCTTTGGAAGGGATTTGAGACTTCCATTACATTGCAAACAATATTTCGGCAACAAGGAACAACCAATGCACAAGTTTCATTCCGAAATTTACTGCTCCACATGCGAGATTCAACCCCTCTAATTGAGGATTGGGAAATCTTAATGTCTCGCATAGACACATACCTAACTCAGCAAGAGCTCAAAATTTTTAAGGATGCACCACATTTGTTTGCAAAAAATGATCAAGTCGACTCCCACAACCTACAAATGTTGAAGGCATTGAACGTTCCGATCGCCCAATCCATTGCTGAAAGTAACAGGTGAACTGGACCAGGAAATCCTGATGATGATCAGTTGGAACACAAAGTTTTGCTGTGCAAACAACAAAAAATCATGCTTATTGCAAATCTATGGGTTGACGCAGGCCTCGTGAATGGGGCCACAGGAACTATCACCGACATTGTCTACGACACATCAATGCAACCACCAACATTACCTTTATTTGTTGTTGTCAAATTTGATAGATACAATGGCCCATGTTGGGATCCCAGCAACCCGTTACATATTCCCATACCCCCTATTTTGAGAGGGAATCGAAGACAATTGCCAATTAAAATGGCCTGGGGATTAACTATCCACAAGTCACAGGGACTTACTTTACACAGAGCAACCGTCGACATTGGAACCACTGAAAGGCAGGGTCTTACATTCACAACTTTCTCCAGAGTTCCCTCACTTGCAAATCTGCGTATTTCACCTGCTTTTTCATTCGAGAGATACTCAAAAATGGTGTACGTAACAACACTTCGAGCAAGAAGGAAGGAGGAAGCAAGACTACTGTCACTCAGCCTATCGTAAAAGATAGCCTCTGCTTTGATAGCACCCCCACTACTACTATACTAAACACTTATTCTATCCAAAGTGACATTGTTGCTCAAGGGGTAACAAATGTAATCATGTTTACTCAAGCTAAAAAGCCCACTAAAGGCTACTATACATGATATAAAAAATGCAAATGTATACATGTCTCATTGTGTGCACACAGATCTACTTTTATTAGATATTGTGAAATATGATATGAAACTTTAAATGTACAAAGTTGTAACACAAAAAAATGTACACATACAAAATTTCAATCTAATGTTTCAACTCAATTCCTACACTACAACTATCAATCACACACATTATCAACTGTACAATAAATAATTTCCCAACAAAACACCAACCGAACAACCGATGCACAACTAACACAATAAACCCGAAATAAAATATATACAACATCAACTTCAAGACATCAACTTCAAGATAAATTAACTATTGAAAAGGGTTAACAAGTTTGAAAAGTAGAAACAACCTTCACATTAAGTTACACTTCTTGCTAAAGATATCTTGAAAAGGATGCGTGTAGCTACCATGTTAGCAAACCGGGCCCTAATGTCATTATAAGTATTACACTTAAACATGAAATGTTTCTCTAACTCCACTTCCCCAAACACACAAAAGGGACCTAAAAGAACATATAATTGAGTCCTTACACAAACAAAAAAACCTAGTTTATGGTTTTGATCACATTTAACATGCTTGCATGAGATCATATTCCACCTATGAAACAAACATTAACACCTATAATTTAGGTTTTAGGCTTCTAAATCCTAGTTGATGGTGTCTACACTATCACAGCATAGTGAGCATGGGTTTTAAGAATAATTTTTGTATGACTCAATTCTTAAGAGGTTTTCTCTACTTAACACCTACAAAGATCCACTAGAACCATGACAAACACTTTTTGAGTCACTTCATGCATTTTTACATGTGAAAATAAAGAAAACTCAAAAGAAACATGCAAGGAAATAGTGTTCTATAGGACCTGTATCTGTAAAAATATAAGATAGAAGATGTTAAAATAACAAAAAAAAATGGATTCTGGATTAAAACCTCCTTATTTCATTTATTTTACTTGAAAATATCCTCCAATATTTGGAATACACGGAAAGTATGAGAAATCTTAATCTTCTTAGGTCAATATAAAGAATTATGACAGACTTAGACAGAGTTTTTAGAAAATTTTCTTAAATTTTTGGTCTTCTCTATTAGAACCCCGCTTTGTTTTTCCTTCTCAAACCTTCTTCATCCTCCATCTAATTCCCAATCCTTTTCCTATTCTCTCCTCCAAAATAAGTAAGTAGTTGCATCTTAACTCTAGTCATGTTTTTCCATGTTAAGATGTTTGTGTTTGAGTTTAACACATGTAAGAGGAAGGATTATAAGTGACCAACAAATGAAAGACATGTAATTAGACCTCATTAAACTCCCACATGAGTTTCAAGCTTTAACATGAAGTCTCAAATAAGGAAAGGGACTAAAACTAAACAAGAAAATTTAAATTTTCAATGTCACCTTTATCGACATTCCAAGACACAAGTGAGAAATTCTTAACATCATTCATTGAAGTTCTAAATATTCATCATTCAACATGGTTACAATTTCAATTTTTCATATATACGCGATTATAATGTAGATTCTAGAATATATCATCTAGATTTTATTCATAATCATCTATCATGCATCCATGTTTCAAAAATTATTGTTGTAACTCGCTTCATTGTATTCATTTGATTGAGGATACCAATGGAAACTTTTATTCTAAGGAGCAATGTACACTCGAGTCAAAACCTACTTTCTAGCCTGGCATTTCTTGGTTTCTATTAGATTCTTCCTACTTTCTTTGTATTACTATTCTAACCCAAACTATTTTTAGGCTTGTTTAATGTGTGTCCTTGTTAGTATAGTTTTAATGTTATAAAACTTTACAAACTGAGCAAAATAACTTATTCAAATACTATAGATTTTTTGATAATGAAGAGGTGCAAAGGTTTTTTGTTAGAAGATGATGTAGCTCTTGCAGTAGTGAAACAAGGTCTCTTTGTTTGTGGATGCCAATGATCAATGTGCTTTTATAGATGTGTGCTCGAAAGGGTCATGATCATTCTTTGTCATACCATTCTTGCATGGGTGACCATTTATGTATCTTGAAAGTTGTAGCTATTGTATCTAAGAAGGAATGATTCATATGGTTCCTGGAACTTAAGCTTGTACAGGATTTGACAAGGCACGAAGGCTCTCTCACGATTTAAGAAAAAAATAATGCGTGTGGAGATATTTTTACTTTGTTTGAAATGTTCTCACATTATAATAAGTTGTGCTCTCTGAGGCCCGAACACTCGACCAACATATGTGCAATTCCCCCAATATATCTGCAAGATGACATGTTCACATTAGGGTATAGGTGCCTATTTGGAAGGCTAATGCAGAATTAGGGTATAAACAAAGAACAAGACTCAAAGGTAAACCTGAAAACACTTTGTAACAATATTTCAATGAAGGTTTGAAGAGATCAAAGATTGTAGTTTTTGGTCTATGTTTAATGAAGGCTATCTTGGTGATTGAACCATCACAGAGTTGACTAAAATAAGAGGTAAAGCATACTAGGAAGAGGTATAGGAGGTAAGATAAGAAGTGAAAATTTGAAATTATAGACTTGTGATAATCCTCTTAGATAATTTAGATGTTTTCAGTGCCCAAACCTACCTATATTACCCTTAATTCATGTCAGTTCGTTTCTCGACCAAGTCATTGTTGAAGCAAACCTATTTAGTAAGCCGAAAGGAGGCTTTGAAAGAAACTTTGCAAAGTGTGTCTTTCTCAAACTATATTAACTCGAACTAGATTCAAATGGGTGCTCTGAGTGAAGATTAGAATGTCGTGTGAGTCATCAAAATGAAAATTAAGTGCAAAAATACCTAAGGCGGGCTGTACATAAAGTGGAACAGTTGGATAGAAGAAGGATATATTGTGAAAATGGATTAAAGACTTGGAAATTGAAATTTACCGACATCAAAAGGGACCTAAAAACATCTAATTGAGTCCTTGCACACACAAAAACCTAGTTTATGCTTTTGATCACATTTAACATGCTTGCGAGATCATATTCCACCTATGAAAGATATGAACACCTATAATTTATGTTTTGGGCTTCTAAATCCTAGTTGATGGTGTCTACACTTGTCACAGGGAGACGTGAGCATGGTTTTTAAGAATAATGTTTTTACATGACTCAATTCTTAAGAGGTTTTCTCTACTTAACACTTGAAAAGATCCATTAGAACCCCGACAAACACTTTCTCGACTCACTTCATGCAATTTTTAATGTGAAAATAAAGAAAACTCAGAAGAAACATGTAAGGAAATAGTGATCTATAGGACTGTCTGTAAAAATATGAGATAGAAGATGTTAAAATAACCAAAAAAACATGGATTCTGGATTAAAACCTCCTTATTTCATTGCTTTGACTTGAAAATATCCTCCAATATTTGGAATACATGGAAAGTATGAAAAATCTTAATCTGCTTAGGTCAATATAAAGAATTATGACATACTTGGACAAGGTTTTAGAAAATTTTCTTAAATTTTTGGTCTTCTCTATTAGAACCCTGCTTTGTTTTTCCTTCTCGGACCTTCTTCTTCACCCTCCATCTAATTCTTAATCCTTTTCCTATGCTCTCCTCCAAAATAAGTAGTCGCATCTTAACTCTAGTCATGTTTTTCCATGCTAAGATGTTTGTGTTTGAATTTAACACATGTAAGAGGTAGGATTATAAGTGACCAACATTGATAGACATGTAATTAGACCTCATTAAACTCCCACGTGAGTTTCAAGCTTTAACATAAATTCTCAAATAAGGAAAGGGCCTAAAACTAAACAAGAAAATTTAAATTTTCAATGTCATCTTTGTCAACATTCCAAGACACAAGTAAGAAATTCTTAACATCATTCATTGAAGTTCTAAAGATTCATCATTCAACATGGTTACAATTTCAATGTTTCAAATGGGTGCTCTGAGTGAAGATTAGAATGTCGTGTGAATCATCAAAATGAAAATTAAGTGCAAAAATCCCCTAAGGCAGGCCTGTACAAAGTGGAACAGTTGGATAGAAGAAGGATATATTGTGAAAAGGGATTAAAGACTTGGAAATTGAAATTTACCAGACATCAAAAGGGACCTAAAAGAACATATAATTGAGTCCTTGCACACACAAAAACCAAGTTTATGCTTTTGAGTACATTTAACATGCTTGCGAGATCATATTCCACCTATGAAACATACATGAACACCTATAATTTATGTTTTGGGCTTCTAAATCCTAGTTGATGGTGTCTACACACTGTCACACGGGACAAATGTGAGCATGGTTTTAAAAATAATGTTTGTACATGACTCAATTCTTAAGAGGTTTTCTCTACTTAACACTTGAAAAGATCCACTAGAACCCCGAAAACACTTTCGAGTCACTTCATGCAATTTTAAATGTGAAAATAAAGAAAACTCGGAAGAAACATGTAAGGAAATAGTATTCTACAGGACTGTCTGTAAAAATCTGAGATAGAAGATGTTAAACTAACCAAACAAACATGGATTCCAAATTAAAACCTCTTTATTTAATTGCTTTGACTTGAAAATATCCTCCAATATTTGGAATACATGGCAAGTATTAGAAATCTTAATCTGTTTAGGTTAATATAAAGAATTATGACAGACTGGACAGAGTTTTTAGAAAAATTTCTTAATTTTTTGGTCTTCTCTATTAGAACCCTTCTCTGCTTTTTCCTTCTCGACCTTCCTTCCGATTGTGTGAGAAAGTTGAGTTTTCCAGTTCTACACGGGATTAAATTCCTGAACCTATTAGTTTCGAGTTAAATACGAGATATTTACCAAATAATTTCTTCCTTTTCTATTATTCAACTTATTGTTAAAGAGAGACAAATAATAAACTTAATTCTCAAAAATCTTATGTGTTTGCTAGTGTTTCAACTCCACCTTTGGCGAAAACAAGTTCATTAACCTCCTTATACATTAACATATGAGGACACAACAGAGACATGCTTCGATCCATACTATATGTTTCTGATCATGTCCCTCGTAGGAGGCACAGATGTATTTACTATATATTTTGAAGAAATCAAAATTGTGTTAGGCTATGATCAGGAAACGTTGACCACGCTAGGGTTTTTCAAGGATCTGGGAGGGAATGTTGGAATAGTGTCTGGGTTGATCAACGAGATCACTCCTCCCTAGGTGGTTCTGGGCATAGGAGCCTTCATGAACATCACGGGCTATTTGATGATCTGGATGTCTGTTACCCAACGGATTGCCAAGCCCAAGCCATGGCAGATGTATTTATATATCTGCATAGGAGCCAATTCTCAAAATTTTTCCAACACGGGAGCTCTAGTTACTTGTGTCAAGAATTTCCCTCAGAGCAGAAGAAGTGTGTTGGGAATTATCAAGGGCTTCATTGTCCGAGAGATCTCGCCTCACCAAACCTGTTTAAGGGTCTTATCAAAGGCCCTCGACACTTAGACTATAGTATTGACATATATTCAAAGGCCTTTTGACACAAAGTGCCCAACCTGAAAACCAGACTCTCACCATTTCTGTGCACAATCCTCATAAATCCTCAATAAAACATTACCAGGATTGAACCATGAGCAACAGGTAAAAAATAAACTAAGGAAAAAGAAATGGATCATTAGCGAGATACCTGCTCTTCCTCCTCCTCGCCTAATATCCTCACCAGCTGCATGTGAGAATGAAATCCCCTCCCACCCAATGCATTTTTCCATTTTTCTCGCATTCATTTTTCCCGCACTTCCCAGCTTTGCAAGCCACGCAAAAGAAAGAGTATTTTTAATTAAAATTTGTTATATTTAAGGTATTAGCTAGAGACAAAAGTAAGAGGGTGTATTAATTAGAGACAAAAATATATATTTTTCTCTAATTAATGTCTCTAAACACCCCTCCTTGTAGTAGTGGGTTTTTCCCCAATTGTTGAACTAAAAAAAATGTTTTCATTAAATAACAAAAAGAGGTCCATGGTGGGATCTCTATATCAAACAAAAGAGAAATCTCACATTACTAAACCCTTTACAACTAAAACCAAGAGAAATTTTTCCATGGATGCACTTCTTTCTCTCATGGCTTCTCCTCCTCTTCCAAACTGCGCAAACAAAAAAGAACAAATGAGGTTGTTTGGGGCAAATAGAAATAAAAAAGAGAACCATAAGGATATTTAGGGTAACCCAAATCTAAGGGATAGGATAGATTCAATCCAATGGCCCAAATTAAACCCTACCTCACTTAAGTGGAAGGTATTTTGTGGGAATATAATTTAAAAAAAAAGAACATGAGTAATGGGGTGAATGGGGCCATTTAGTGGCTAGGCAAAACAAATAAACATTTGTACTAGAAAATAAAGAAATCTTGGTGCATGATAACTAATTAAACTAATGGAGCTTAGTAGATGTTTTAAACACTAAATATATTAAAGGGAGTAAATTAATAATATTTGACTATTAATTTAATTCCAACTTTCACAAGCTTGTGTAGAAAGACTTTAACCAAGAAATTTTTAAATTGTGGAAATGTCTAATCATGCAAAATCCATATATATATATATATATATATATATATATATATATATATATATATATATATATATTTATTTATTTATTTATTGCTGTAAATTTGACTATTAAATTATTAGTTCTATTTTGTTTTGAGACTAGAAATTTGTGGGCGTTCTGATATTTAATCGAGGGATATCCTCCCAAGGTTCTGGACATTGATTTTGGAAAATTAGTTTTTACACAAGTTCTAGACTATCAAAATAACCCTTTTGCGTGTTTGAATGTTGTAAGCATGACCATATAAAAAAATTAATGCTCAATGCTCTCTTTCAATATTTCTATTATAATCCACTGCATTAATCTCTCAGTAGTTAATGTTGTCCACCAAAACCACATTTTTGTTTTTAAACATTCTATCAAATAGTTTGATTTCCTTGTGTAAGGTTCCACATTTGCATACACGTCTACCAGAGCATTTACAACTACAACATATGATAAAAATTCATCTATCTTTTATGCTTTGATGGATGTCCATACCTGCTTTCGAGAGCTTGTATTTTGGCACGAGCCGAGTGCGCAGAAATTGTAAACTCGATTGGTTTGGAGACCTGTTTGTTGCATAGGTGAAATAGTGTGACTGTCTCGTGAGGAAACCCATGTCTTCTATATACTTACGAACTCATATTTCATGAGAAGTTGTCTCATTATTTCATTTGGTCAAACAAAGGCCTCGCTGCACCATCAACATCAGTAAAATTAACAAAGTGAACTTGGGTTTCAACTTGGTTAATGCCTTTGGATCTCAAATAAAGTTAAATTATTATTATGTAAGGGAAATGAAAGGTCAGAAAGGAGCAAGCATACCTTTCCAAAATGTCTTCTACACGCGATACTCCCCCCCATGTCTCCATTAATATGCACTTGCACACATTAATTCCTCCACCACCATTTTCAATTAACTCACTCCACCAACTCCTTAATCCCCTTTTTGTTCTACTTTATTTGTTTTTTTTAATTCTTTATTATTTTTATTTTTATTGTTTTATATGGGGCACCACAATTTTTCTAAGTTGAATTTGAACCAATGTTGTTAGTGATACTTTCAAGTCTTCTCTTATTGATTTTAGGAGTGAAAACGATGCATACCTTCTCCATAAGTTTTCTCATCGTTTCTTTTCTTTGTTTAAGGATACTATAAGGTGATACACAATAGAGATGGTGATTTCAAACTAAACTTTGATAATTACTGTAAAAAAATTCATTCATAGTTGGATTTATAAAATTGTTAACTAATTAATATATTTTTGGCATGTGGATATCCACCAACCTATTACAGAATGAAATTTTGTTAAATGTTTTAGTTAAGAGAGCCATAAGCGAGATATGTGGATAAAATGTAGAAACATGTAAACTATTGGAAATAGACACAACCTAATTTATAAAGGTGTTGAAGTTTTGATGGATATGATTAATTATAATGTATACAATATCTATAAACTTAATAGAGAATTTATATAAGCATGAAGCAAAGTGAATTTAAATCTAAGGTATTATATGAGGGTACATTCTTCCTAATTCATTAATCTTCAACTATATCCATTACAGATTCATTAAAAATAATACAATATTAATATATACATTGAATAACAACTATCACATCAAAAAACACATTTCTAAGATAACGTTATATTTAAATTTCTTCCTATGCTGAAAGAAGAGATTGGGAAGAATCTTCCAGCTCGTCGGATAGTGACAATAGTCCTAGAGTCCATTTCAGTCCATAAAGCTATGATGACAGGCTTGTTGTCATCAGTTTAATAAAACTTGAAGTGACTCCACTTTAGTCATTTCAAAGCATGGTGGATCTCCCCACTATCTAAAGGTGTCATGTTGAGTGGCATGTACTCAATTGTCTTTTCCCACTTTTCTCTTAATGGGAATCTTCTTGTTTACCTAGGTTCTTGGGTTCCCGGTTTCTATGTTCCCATCCATACGGTGAAAATCCTCTCACATTCCTATATAAGGAGATGTTGAGACTCATTCACTACATTGAAGAAGTGGGATTGTTTTAGTAGAGTCTAGATTTCTTATCAAAGGATTGTTTAGTAAGGCTTCAGCTTTGAGTTAGAATTGCAAGTTTGTTTATGCTTGATTTGAGAATTGGTGTATGTACTTGGTATAGATTGGTATCGAACCCGGTCTCTATACATTAGAGCATGTTCTTCATGTAATGAGCTTTGAAATAAATAAAATTTACAAGATTCTCATTGTATTGAGTTTGTCTTGAGATCTCGTTGTATGATCTATCTTTCTTCATCTACGAAATAAGTTTATACCTCGTAAGACAGGAAAAGAGGCAATCCTCCCACTTTGTAATTTACCGTGTATGTGCGCAGTTTTAGGTTGAAGTTCGATACCGTAAGCCTGTTGAAGAGATGTTTATCAAGTACCGATTATAGAGTTCGAGATCATGCCAGGTGCTCATGAAGAACATCAAGATTCGACATTGTAAGTTTATCCGACATCTTTCTGTAAATTCTTCTATAGATGTACAACACGAATCGGACCCTTTACCGGCATGGAAATTTCCTAAGATCCCATATAGCCAAGTATATGATAAATTAATTGTTTTCCATTTAATTGCTTGCTACTACATTGAAAACACGAAAGTCTGTTATTCAATTATCTCAAATTTCTACTCATGAATATTCCTTTGATAGATCCTACGATATACAATCCCTTAAAAAGTAAAATACATTTAAGTTTTCCCATATAGGTTGTGTACGAGATAGGTATTACTCCACTTTTCCGTCGTGGTTTAAATGCTTCATTTTATCTTTGCTTAATGGATTTACGTTTTGAAATATTTAAAGATTCCCTTTTACCTGCTATACAAACTGGTCTTCATAATGGCCCCATATATTTTGAGGTCTATCCAAACTATCATGTAAGCCTTCAAAAAGAAGATTTGCTAAAGCAAGTGTTGCGTCTACATCTTGCTACTACAGTCTGCGCATATGAAACACAGGTGCTTGTCCCTTAGCTATTCATTACAAGATTATCTATCGTATTGTCAATACAATGCATCATGTAGTCAAGCATGGCATTTCTAAAGGCATTGGCGTGGTGAGTCCTACTAGTCTAGAAACTCAAAAAATAGAGCCTGAGCTTATATCTTGGTCTCAGATTAGAGGTCCAAAAGAATGGACTCTATCCAAAATGTTTCTTGAGAAAAATCAGCCTAAATTAGAAAATGCTACGCTTGTAAATGAGTCTAAGTCTAACATAACTTTGTCTTTCGGATCAAAGAAATCCATTTCTGATATGTTCAGATCTAGTTCATTTAGATCAGATACTTTTTTCTCATTGTTGAACCTTCGAGAAAGTGTCTAAAAGAACAAACTTATATCTGTAGCCATAATAGCTTAATCCATGATCCAAACACTGATTATCTTTGGTGTAAAGATTGTGAGCAAATCATAAAGCAAAAATATGTCCCCTCTAATGGTCCAACCATTAGTATGGCTTCTAGAGAAACCAATATTTCTCCATCTCTTGACAATAGTGAAGTCTTGTCATCGATGAAACCCAAAAGGCTATCTTTTGGTATCGTGAGAACTATTGACAAACATGTTGACCCTTCCGAGTCCTCAAAATGTTAAACTGGACTAATAAAGTGTCAAGTCTGTACATGAATGCTTACAGTCACAAGAGTCTATCTTAGCCGAAATGGAAAAGAAATTAAAAGCCATAGAACTTCATCGAAAAGGAGATATATCCTTTGCTCTCGATTGTTAAATACAAAAGTTGATGATGTTAGTTCTCATATGAAAAAAGTAGATAAAAGTCTTGAGAAAACTACTAGATATGTATCCACTTGTCCAAATATTCCCAAGATTGAATCCAGAGAAGTCATTGATGTTGTTCAACCCTCATTAGTCATTAAGAACTAGAAAAGATATTGCCTCTAAGTTAGGTTCTACCCACAAGATTGTACGTAAGAGTTTGCATCGATTGCATAAGTCCACTATAGAATTGAATCGGAAAGTTGATCGAGTCCAAGAATCTACCACTCCTATCCCAGAGATAGTCCCTCGAGATAGAAAAGATTCTGGATAATACAAACAAGCCGAAGAGATAGAACCAGTTGGTCCGAAGGTGTCCTAGAAAGAAGTTGCCGATCTTTCAAGATCTTGACCCGTCATAAGACTGTTCTATCTGGAACATAGTCCTTTGTTCATCATAGATAAAAAGAATCCGAGATAAAGGATCGGTCGGTATGGCTAAGCTTCTTCTGAAAAAGCTGAAACTATGTTTTTAATGGAAGAAACTTACGGAGCATCAACATCAAAGCCACTTCACCATACTACAAGAACTCAAACATTTCAGCGCAATTGGTACAAGTTAGATTGCTCATCTCTGAACAAGTGAAAGAGTTAATACATGGAATGATAGGATGGGCTAATTCTCAAACCTTGTATATAAAAGATCCACATACTATAGCTAAAGTCATTGCAAATGGATTTGTTGGCATAGTAAAAGAATGGTGGGATGCTCACCCACATCAAGAAGAAATACTAGCGGAGGATATGCTTCATTAACCTGCTACTCTCATTCATGAATTTCTAGGAACTATTGATAATGATAAGCTTAAGAATACTTCTTTATTCTTAAGAGCCAGATTATGTGACATGAGTAGGATTAAAGAATATCAATGTTATATGCAAAAGTTATATTACAATTCTGGTAATATAAATGATCCTACTATGAGACTCAGATTACAGAGAGTCTTTTCTGCTTTCTTTGCTACTGAGAATATGAGAAAGTCTTGCGTGGCAAGTATAGAAGAATTGATTTTGGTGCTTTAAATCGGAGCATAGATGAGACAAATGCTCATCTCTGTCAAGAGAAAAAGACCGTACAGAAGTTGTTAAGGCCCATAAAGCCTTGGGAACTAAATTCTGTCAGATGTTAGATATTGATCCTTTTGGTTGTAAACCTTAGAACAAGTTCCAAGTCAAGAAGCCCTGTAAAGATTGTTCATATTTTTCAAAGGGGAAGGGTTAGTATAAGCATAAGAAAAAGTATAAGTTTTCCAGACATAAAGAAATCCCATATAGAAAGCAATATTTCAGAAAGAAGAAATATATGGGGAAGAAAAGAAAATTTATACCTACTTGCTTTATCTATAAAGGAAAGCATTATGCAAATGAATGCCTGAAGAAAGATACAGATAAAGGTAAGACAAAGATAAATATGCTGACAGCAAAAGGCATAACAGATCAGGATTATTGCCTAGTTTCTGATTCTGATTGTTATTCATCAGATATCTCATACATCTCTTCAAATGAGGATTTTCAAGTAAATATTATAGAGCATTCTGAGTCAGATTCAGATAGTACTGAATCTGGTTATGATTCATTTCCCTCTTTTGTAAATATGATTGCTAGTTTTCCTCATCCTTTGATGCCTGTATCTTCTGAAGTCATATTCAAGCAGTTAGAGCTAAGGCAAAGTGAATTTGAAGATTGTCCCCATGGGACAACTTTCTAAGAAGACTTTTCTCTCACAAAAGGTCAAAGAACTTGAAAGAAAATATACAATTCAAGTCAGAGCTGAGAATGAAGCAAGAGAAAGAAAAGAAGAAGAATAAGAAAGACAAAGATGGTCTCTCCAGCAAAGGTCATCACCTACCTCAAGGCCTCCTATACAAGGACATGTTCATCAGAGACAAAACCCCTACATGGGAAGAGATCATGGCAGAGGATGAAGATACTCTTAACCAAAAAGGAGATTTCCATTTCTATTCCAAGAAGAAGATCTAGGTAATGAATTTCGAGTAACTACTTCTAACATAGATGTTGTTTTTCCAAGACTACTGAAAAAATGAGACAATGGAGAAGGAATAGAATAGAATTTTTACAGAAAGTGGTTACTAAAGCTACTAATGAATATAAGAGACTAGTTGAAGAAGAAAACAGGGAGAAGAAAGAAGCTGAAGGTGATGAACGATTCCTTGAAGAAGCCTATCGGCAAATCTCGCATCAAGATGTAGAAACATCAATCCCAATGAGAATAAATCAATACAAAGGTATGCACTATAAAAGGAGCTCAAAATCCTTTTATTACTATTACTATTGCATTCCAAATATCAAGCCTTATTCTATAGATGCAATGATTGATCTTTGGAGCGAGGCATAAGTTTTCTTAGAACCAGAGCTATACCTCTAGATTGTTGGACTGAGACATATTTAAAAATAAATTTTGATAAGAAAGAGGTTATCTCTAGATAGACAACATATGTTCTATCGAGAATATAAGGATATGAAAGAACATTACGGTTTATCAATGAGGCATGCTTTCATATGATTGCTTGGTAGGAGTAGATGCTCTACAAAATTGTGGTACTTTCAAGTTTAAATAAAGATTTTATATCTTTATTCAATCCTGATGTTCAAATCCATAGAAAGTATTCTTTCATAATAATAATTCCTTTACCGAGAAGCGAGAAGAAAGAATGCATTCATGAATGCAATCAAATCCCTAAAGTATTCTTTCATAACAATAATTCCTTTACCGAGAGCGAGAAGAAAGAATGAAATCATGAATGGATTCACAAATCAATAGCCTTATGTAAAGGTAATATTGATGATATTATTTCTAAAATTAAGAGAGATCTTTGTTCAGATAATCCACATTCTTTTATTGAAATAAAAAAGCATATTTGTTCACTAGATTTACAGCTATTAAAAGATGATAAAGGGAATGATATCATTCCTAAATTCAAGGCACATCATAAAGGCATGATTCCTTCAGAAAGAAAGGAGTGTCAAGAAGAAATAAAAATGATAATCCAAGGTGGTTTCATCAAAGAGACTAATTCTCCTTGGGCATGTGCGGCTTTCTATGTAAACAAGAGAAGTGAACAAATCTGCCAAAAGAAAAGACTTGTTGATTACAAGCCTTTGAACAAGTTTGTGAAAGCTATCCAACATCCTATTCTGCTAAGGATGATCTAGCTATCTAGAATCAAAGGATCTAAAGTATACAACAAGTTTGATCTAAAGAGTGGCTTTTGGCAGATATTCTTAAAACCAGAGGACACCTACAAAACAACTTTTGTAGTCCCTGGAGGACAATATGAGTGGAAAGTTCTTCCATTTGGATTGAAGACTGCTCCATCCATCTTTCAAAAGAAAATGGATTCTATCTTTGGTGAGTTAGCTGACTTTTTGATAGTCTATATTGATGATATATTGATATTCTCTAAATCTCCCAAAGAGCATATTGATCATCTAGAGAAATTCTATGAAACAATCTATAAGAATGGTTTATGTTTATCTCAACAAAAATGGATATTTTCAAAGATGAAATGGATTTCCTAGGAATTAGAATTAAAGATGGATCTATTGAAATGCAATCTCATATTGTAAACCTGAAAAACCTCAATGAAATTGATACCTGATGAAGATGTAGACGGATGAGGAAGCCGATGTAGATAAGACGGGCGCACACGAGCAATTCGCACAATAGATCCGAATAACCTGTAAAACACCGATGCTTGACAGAAAAAGACCACGTTAAAAGATATTTTAGTGGACTGCCCGAGAAGCGGGTCCGAGAAGCGATAAGCTTCCTCGGCGGATGTCAGTCCACGTTTTCAATTAAGAAAAGAAGCATACATGATAAAAGATGTAAATAAAGACTAGATTTTCTGATTGCAGTAATAAAACAGAATCTAAGCAATGAGACAGAAAATACGAAAAATAGGAGGAACTATGAAATAATGCTGGATTTGTGTTACCTGTGACCTTTTACCTATCTGCTGAGATAAATCGCGTCGGCCCAGGTAGAATCGGCGTCGATTGAGCCTGGTCGGCGTCGATTGAGATCGGCGTCGGCCCAGATAAGATCGGCGTCGGCCCAGGACGAGATCGACCAATCAGGGACTGTGCGATGAGATTCGGGGATTGGAATATGAATGTGGTCTGCTGGATGTGCCGAAGATGGAGAGACACTGGAACAGAGTCACCAGATGATAGACGGTGGTGTGTGATGTTGATATGATACGGGCAGAGTAACGGTGCTCCTCTCAGGGATTGATTTGGACAGGATCTGCCCTAATTTGATACAATTGATGCTAAGAAGATCTCTCTTTCTCTCAACCTGTATCTTTCGCTCTCTGTTCGCTTTTTCGCTCGTTCGTAATCTCTTCTTCGGTCTCTTCGCTCTCTTCGGTCCTCTTTGGCCCAGAGTTAGTTACGGACTTGCTTTTATAATCGGCGCCGCTCCTAGAAAATCGGCGCCGACCATATGGGTCGGCGCCGATCGCGGAAAAGACTCCCGAGGTGCCTAAAAATGATCGATTTCGAGAAAGATAAGACTTATCCCGACTATGGGAAAATATCCCGCTTAGGGAAGATTAAAGATAGATGTGATACATGGATAGAATAAATTTGGGGTGAATAAGTGATTAAGATGCATGGGAAGAAGCGTAATTAAATATTTAATATTTAATCACTCATGGGTAAGATGTGATGGGATGAATTAAATTTGGAATAAGTGATTAAATCACAAATTGGATAATATCCCAAGGGGATAGTTGGTGACGTAAACGTGCCCCAGGTTACCTAAGCAAGTAAACGGATGAGAGGGGACACTAAATTGGGTAACCAATTTTAAGTGTCTACATTTTGCCCCTTTTTGTCAAGTAACTTGCGATAAGCAAGGTTATGAGACAAAAACAAAGGGATGGAAGAAGAGAAGAATTTGTGGTGATGTGATCCCCCTCAAACTAGGGATGGGATGGATGATAGAACAGACGATCCCGAGTTTGAAAGAGGTAGATGAAAAATGCAGGATGCCCCAGTTGGATGTCTGGAGTAGATCTGATCATTGATGACGCATAAAAATAAACACAAGGGCAGCAACCTAAGGAACTCACATTGGTAGGGAAAACTAGCCGGTCTCCTCATGAGACGACGTTAGTGTCTACAGACCCATGAGTGTAAGGAGAACTGCAAAATAGCCAACATCTAAAGAGAGACACATTGGTAGGGACAACTAGACGGTCTATAAGTCAGACGACGTTAGTGCCTACAGACCCGCGTAACTCTAAGCTGCCAAAAAGGTACGAGTGTCCCACGCAAAAGGGAACAAACCCAAAATAGACAAGGATATCTAAAAGATGCGCCAAAAGGCAAGATTCAGCACACAACAATGATCAGATAGATAAGTAAGCCAAGCATCAACACTACGGCAAACAGACATGAAAAATCGGCGGCGATCAAACTAATCGGCGCCGACCAAAACAATCGGCGTCGACCCAAAAAATCGGCGCCGACCAATCCAGACGCATATAAATATGCGAACGGAAAACGTAAACGATTTATTTGCAACGTGACGATTGATTCAGAGAGAGATAGATTTGAGATTTGAACACAATGGAAGCCTCTGGGAGCGGACAGAAGCGCAGGAGGACACGTCCTGGGGTAAGTGGTCATTCTTGAACCCACCTTTGTTATTATATATTTTTTTTGTGTGATGTTTTGGTGCATGGGAGGCCAGGGCCTGGTTTACATCCGGCCAGGCAGTCGGCGCCGATTGGGTTAATCGGCGTCGATGTGTTTTTGGATCGGCGTCGATTGGTATTAATCGGCGCCGACTAGGATGAACGACGCCGATTTTACCAAATCGACGCCGACTGAAAGATATTTTTTTTTATTTTATTTTTTTTTTGGTTTTGGAAGATGAGATTTGGGGAAATAAGAGACTAATTATGTGTTTGATGTTGTGGATGCAGGCACGAGAGGCTCTTCATATGAGGGATGCCATCCCTGAGCTATTGGAGACGATCCTTCCTGATGTGACAGATGCAGACTGGCAGCATTTAGAGCTAGCCGGGCTCGGGGTTTTAGATATTATAGACGAGTGCCACGAGATGTGGAGCTCATGCGGGCATTAGTGCGACGATGGGACAGCCACACGTGCACATTTTGGTTTAGGACGGGTGAGATGACTATCACCCATGAGGATGTATACAGGATCCTCCGTTACGATTCACAGGGACCCGATTGAGATCACACCCCGAGCAGCGGCGAGAGAGGGCCACAGTGCGATTGTACAGAGACAGAGCAGATGACTCGGAGATAGTATCTGGGGCAGTGAGGATAGCCTCACAGTACAGGCAGGATAGCCCTCGGAGCAGGCGGATAGCCTTGATTCAGATGGCTATATCTTATTTTGCCTTACCAGACTCAGGAGGTGGGAGATTCCCATTGCTACTATTAGACTGCGTGTGCGACATCTTGCAGCACAGACAGGTTTTTGCCTTTGCCGATGCCCTGATAGCTCAGGTATATTATGAGCTATGGATGTACACCACTGGTCGGAGGACAGGGATCGATGTCAGCTTTGTGCTTCATTGCTGGGCATACGAGCACATAGCAGTGATCAGGCCATCCGGGCTTCCTTGGATGCCAGCAGCAGTGGGGGGTGTTGACTATGGATTTCGGAGATGGCGGGCTGACATGGCCGCAGGAGATACAGGTAGATCAGCCGAGTGGTACTCGGAGCGTTTCAGGACGCTTACACCAGATCAGGTTATCTGGAGACCATATCGGGCATTTCCGATATGGGTTGGTCAGGATGCCCACTTGGTAGCATTGAGACGGAGTCGGGTGGTCAGGGGCCGTAGGCCGGATATGTGGGAGCGAGTCCCATTCATGCGGATACTGAGGCAGTTTGGCCTAGTACAGACAGTGCCAGCCACATACACGCCATATAGGCGGGATAGCAGAGAGACAGATTTGCCGATTTTGATCCCGGCAGACCCATTGAGAGAGGCTCCACCCTCCACGGACAGTGATGATGACGCGGGGGTGGATGAGGGCTATGCAGCATGGTACGATACAGAGTTGCCACGACATCTCCCGCCCTCTATAGATGCTGATGAGGAGGACATAGCTGCTACGCTGGACAGGCTAGAGGGAGAGCATGCCACACTGATACAGACACATCAGGTAGCTCTGGAGGAGATCAGGGCCTTGACAGAGGAGAGAGATTCCCTGATTGTGGAGAGAGACACCGCTCGCCAGGAGCGAGATACAGCGATTCAGCAGAGGGATCGCTATCTTCGGCACAGGGAGGCCCTTAGGGCCAAATACGGAGAGACTGGTGCCACATCAGAGTCTGGGACACAGGGCACGGCTCTAGGAGGGGCACCACCAGCAGCGCCAGCAGCACCAGCAGCACCTTTACGAGCACCGGGTATGGTGAGCCTGAGCACATACCAGTCTCTCCTTGCTGAGGTGAGATATTATGAGGATGCCCTAGCGCAGCATGCCCCAGATGTGCCTCGGTATGGGGCGAGGAGGAGAGCAGGGACGGCTACAGCGAGCGGAGCCTCAGGCGGAGGGAGCACTGGGAGAGATCGAGGTGGGCCGAGACCTCCAGCAGCAGGTGCTTCGAGCTCGGTAGGCGGCGGCCAGGAGAGACAGCCGGGTGCAGAGGAGGGTGGAGGAGATAGTGTCCTCCACGCTTCCGATTTTACCATATAGAGACTTGATAGATTGTGTATTTGTATAGCGATGTAGCCTCGATTGGAAGGCATTGTATAGATGGCTTGATTGGAAGCCACCCATTTTTGTACAAACACACATGTATATATAGATTGATCACGTTATTTGTCGTATAATTGTACTTATGCTTTCAATTTTGATATACATGGGTAGATGGATATAGATAGAGGATAAAATAGATGTGATTGGAGAGATATAGACTGATAGATGATAGATGTAGATGTGATTAGATAGATTGAAATGTGGATAAAATAGATGTGATTGGATAGATATAGACTGATAGATGATAGATGTGATGTGGATATAACTTTGATAGATGATGTAACTTGGATGTACATGTGTTTAAATATTTTGATGGATAGATATACAGATATACTTGATGTATGGATTAGATATAGATAGATGTAATGTACCTTAGATGTACGTATTTTTCGATATTTTGATGGATAGATAGATAAATGTGTTGGATATATGGATGTAATTGTAATGAGAAATGAATACAGATAGGTGTTTTGATAGATAAGATGAACCTAGATAGACGATAAACTTTGATTGAATTAACATGTGAAATGCCAATTTAACAGGGTTGCAAGACAAAGAAATGGAGAATACTCCTTGCAAGAGTCAAAGATGAAAGTGGAAACAACCGTGACTTAGAAGAGAAGGTACTCGGAGAAGAAGAAAAATGATAAGTTGGACTTCCAACCAAACATAGATAAAATCCAGAAAGGGAACCAAAAGACCAAGCATACAAGGCCCTATATAAGATTAAAATAAATCTGACACTAACTAGTCGCAAACCAGATCTAGGATAGAAACGGAAAGAAAAGTAAGTAAGTACCTTGTCGGAACTTATAAGGGACAGAATACATGTCCATAGTGGGGAAATAGGATTCTCCATATGATCGACAAAAGGTCCTAAATCTCAGCTTCATGACTTTGACAGATAAGCAAACTGATCAATGCGGGAAGTTTGCTTGATATGGAAAGACTGATCGATGCGGGAAGTCTTTCAGTGATGCTAAAAAGTGTATAAACTGACTGGAAGGCTGATTGATTACAAGAAGCCTTGAATTTTTCTTTGAGAAACAGCCGTCCTTCAAGGGAGCGGTCTGTATTTTGAATTTTAATGATAGCCATCCTTCGAGGGTATGGTCTATTTTCTTTTTTGATTCACTTGATAATGTATGGATAGCTGTCCTTCAAGGGATCAGTCTATCTTTTGGATAGCATCTTTTTTTTTTTTTTTTTTTTTTTTTTTTTGAAACTTTTTGGAAGAAGCTGAGTTTAGACCTAGATAGATCAGATGGAGGGGAAGAGAACATAGAAGAACATGCACTCATGACCCGAGTAGATCCGATTAAGATAAGTACTTGGGACAGATGAAGTGGTGATTAAGGTATTCCTACCATGAGGAGGAACATATCCAAAAGAAACGTGCAATGAGTAGAGCCGCGATACTCATATTTAAGGTAAGCGAGGCAATAGGCGGAGAACCACACAATTTCAAATCACCACGAAAGTAGATGACTGGTTATTAGGACGGATGGAAGATCTGAGTTGCGACTAGATTTGTGTAAGATAGATTTTAACAATAGAAGGGCCGTAAATGCAAAGCATTAAGAGGTTCCGCTTCAGGGATACCATCCATGGAAGATAAACGATAAGCCCCAGACCCATATTTATGAGTGATAATGTAGGGGCCCATCCAATTGGGAGCAAACTTACCACGTTGACTCCTTTCGAGTGTAGTGACATTTTGATTTTCCTTAAGAACAAGATCACCAATTTTGAAGTCACGATGTTGCAAGTGCTTGTTATAAGCACGTTTGACACGCTCGAGATAGACCTGATGATGCTCAAGAGCGTTAAGACGTCGCTCATCTAATAATTCCAAAGTTGTGCCAGACGATTTTGACGATAATCCTCATCGGAGACAAATTCTCTGAGAGAAACACGGAGAGATGGGATTTGGACCTCCAAAGGAAGGACAGCCTCAGACCCATAGACGAGAGAGAAGGGAGTAGCACCAGTAGGAGTACGAATGCTAGTCCGATAAGCCCAGAGAGCAAAAGGGATATGTAGATGCCAATCCCTACCAGCTCGACTAGTTACCTTTGCGAGGATATTACGCAAAGTTTTATTGGAAGCTTCGGCTTGACCATTAGCTTGAGGATAGTATGGAGAAGAAAAACTGAGCTTGATATTGAAAGCATTGCAGAGATTCTGCAAATCAGCGTTCTTGAAAGACTTACCATTATCTGTGATTAGCTTGTGTGGAACGCCAAAGCGACAAATGATGTGTTGATAGACGAAATCAACTATGGGCTTAGCCTTTGTTGAAGAAAGGGGGATAGCTTCTACCCACTTAGTAAAGTACTCAGTGGCGGTAATGATAGAATGATGACGTTGTGAAGAACGGGGATTGATGAGACCAATAAGATCAAGACCCCACTGCGAAAAAGGCCACAAATCCGCCGCAGGTTGCAAAGCCTGACTAGGGATGTGCGTGAGATTGGAATGTTGCTGACATTTGACGCACTTCTTAGTGTATTCACAACAATCTTGATTAAGAGAAGGCCAATAATATCCCAAACGTAAGATGCGCTTAGCTACAGCTAAGCCACTAAAATGTCCACCACAGATACCGTCATGGACCTCCTGAATAGCTTTAGATGATTCATGGGTTTTGAGGCATCGAAGCAAAATACCATCAAAGCCGCGTTTGTAAAGAAGGCCGCCTAGGATAGTATAGCGGTTGGCGCGTTGGACAAAAGACCTTCTACCATTGGGAGTCAGATCTGGAGGAAGGACCGAATGAGATAGATAATCAACTATCTGTTGATACCACTCATCCTGAGTATGGGTTGTGACAGCATTGATTGACGTTAGTTGCCCAAGATGAGATGGTTGATCTAATCGTTGCACAGCCACATAAAGACGCGAGTCTTCGGTAAAAGGCGGGATAAGGGAGGCTAAAGAGGCCATGGTATCCGCGAATCGATTTGCAGTGCGAGGAATGGCTTGGATAGTGAACTTATCGAAAGATTGGAGTTGGGCAAGAACGATGTCACGATATTTTTGAAGGATATCATTCTTGCATTGATAGACACCCGTGACTTGATTAACGATGAGTTCAGAATCACCGAAGATGTCAATATGACGAGCGCCGAGATTAATGGCATTTTGAAGACCTAAGACAAGAGCTTCGTACTCAGCCATATTATTGGTGCACTCAAAGTTCAATTTGTGTGCAACTGGGATAGGCGTACCCCAAGGAGGAATCATCACAAAACCCGCACCTCCCCCTTGCTGGCATTTGGATCCATCAAAGAAGAGCTTTATTTTAAATGGAGATAGACCAAAATCGATTTGTTGGATATACTCATCGGGAAATTGAGCAAGGGGGTCTTGAGTGTCTGGAAGAGGAGCATCAGCTAATTGATCTGCAATAACCTGACCCTTGATAGACTTTTGCGGGATAAACTCGAGGTCAAACTCAGTCATGAGCATAAGCCAACGAGTGATGCGATCATTGTGATAAGGTTTTGCATGGATTGTCTTGAGGGGATTGACACTTGTGACAATGTAAGTTTTGTGATTAAGGAGATAATGACGAAGCTTAGAAGTTGCGAAGAAGAGAGCACAACATAGTTTTTCAGCTTCGAATGCGTGTTTCATACTCATGGAGGGTGCGGCGATGTAATAGACAGCTTGTTCTTTACCACAAGTGTCCCGATGCGAAATCATGGCTCCCAGAGCATGGTCAGTCACAGAGATATAAAGATAGAAAGGCTCCCCCTCGCGTGGAGGTGTAAGCACAGGTGGAGAAAGAAGATAAGCTTTGAGATCATCAAAGGCCTTTTGGCAATGTTCATCCCACTCAAAATGAACATTCTTACGGAGGAGATGGTGAAAAGGTTGACAACGGTCCGACAATTGGGAGATAAAACGACGCGATTGAAAGACGTCCTTGGAGACTGCGGAGTTGCTTTAAGTTAGACGGGGGAGGCATCTCAAGGATAGCTTTTATTTTTGCGGGGTCGACTTCAATACCCCTGATGGAAATGATAAAACCTAAAAGTTTACCAGTGAGAACGCCAAACACGCACTTAGCTGGATTTAGACGAAGACAGAAGCGGATAAGCCTCTCAAAGAGAGGTGCAAGGATAAAAAGATGATCTTGACGACGCTTGGACTTGCCAAGAAGATCGTCAACATAATCCTCTACAGTTTTGTGTAAGAGGTCATGGAAGATGTATGTCATTGCTCGTTGATAGGTTGCTCCTGCGTTCTTAAGGCCAAAAGGCATGACACGATAGCAAAAGGTCCCCCAAGGAGTTATGAAGGAAGTCTTATGTTGGTCTTCTGGTGCGATGAGGATTTGATTATATCCGGAGAAACCATCCATAAGAGAAAGCATCTCATGACCCGCAGTTAAATCTACGAGTTGGTCGATATTAGGAAGAGGAAAATCATCCTTTGGACAGGCAAGATTAAGATCCCGGAAGTCGGTACAAATTCGAATTTTCCCAGTAGCCTTAGTTACTGGTACTACATTGGACACCCATTGCGGATAATCGATGGGTTGGATGAAGCTAGCCGAGAGCAAGCGTTGTAATTCTTCTTTAACAAGAAGGGCTACTCTAGGGTGCATTTTACGCAATTTTTGCTTAACTGGTTTGATGTTGGGAAGAGTAACGATATTGTGGACCACAATATCGGGATCGAGTCCTGGCATATCTTCATATGACCAAGCAAAGGCTTGACGATGTTTGGAAAGAAAAGCGGTAAAGTCCCCTAATTCCTGTGGATTAAGGGATTGGCCGACCTTAATGATGCGAGGGTCTTCAGAAGTCCCTATATTAAGGTCGATAGTGGCTTCGTTGAGAAGGGTAGACGTGTCAGAAGGAATAGTCTTGGGAAGATATGAATCCTCTGCCCCTAGATAGGTGAGGACAGAATCATCATCCGCACAGTGGATAGTGTTGATAGTGGGAGAGTCGTCTCCAACTATTTCAGGGAAGATTAATGGTATAGAAGCGGACCGATTGTTAGTCTCGTAGGCTAACGGCCCTAAGGAAATGGTATTGATAAAAAAAAAAAGTTAGGTGGGATGGAAATGTCATCGTCCACATCAAGTGATGCTTCTGATTTAGTGGGGGAAGATGGTTCTTCAGTAGGAAGAGGCTCATCAAGAATAGTGACGGTGGCTTTTGAAAGAGGTTTAAATCCTAAACCAAATTTCTGATGTGGCATGAGAGTAGGAATGGATTTGAGGTCATGTATACCTTGTTCATATTTTCCAAGGCCAAAACCTTTCCACGCGCATCGATATAGATAAGTTTTTGCAAACGTGGGATTCTGTAGATAATCAAACCCTGTTAGATAAGGTTTGGCTCTAGGAGGAGAATCCGGGCGATAATAAGGCGTATCAAGACCACCGTAGATGAAATTGGTCTGTTGATTGGGCAGACCAATGGTGACGATGCGACCGAGACCTGGTTGATATTCGGGTTGTTTATCAGTCTACCATACTCATTAGGTTTGAGATGGGCATCAAAAGAAAGAGAGGAAGCTCTCCTAGTGAGAAACACTGCAATGTCTCTTCTAGATTTTGTAAATCCGGTAGTTTGGTTGCAGGTATGGAAGAAGATGAGGCCCCGTCAGGAGAACATGGATTTTCTTTTAAAGGGGCAGACCTTGTGGTCATGTCGCATTGTGCGGAAGGAAAAGGATCTCCTGGATGAGTATATATTTTGCCCTCATATTGATATTTTAGGCATCGATGGAGGGTGGATGGGACACAATGCATTGCGCGAATCCAGGAGCGTCCAAGGATCATATTATAGTGGAACTTTCCTTCGACGATGTAGAAGAGTTCATGAAGCAGCTTCTTACCTACTCGAATGGGTAAGACCACAGTTCCTAGAGTGACTGCTAGCTGATCGTTAAATGATCGAAGGGCGAAAGGCGGGGTGACACCACATTCTTTGGTAACTTAAGTTGTTCGAATGTGTGCGAGAGATGACGTTGAGTGCAGCTCCACTATCGATCATAACACGTTTTAAGGTAGTGTTATTGATTTGGGTTTGTGATGAAGAGGGCCTCCAAATCTTCGGAAGAAAGAGAAGGAATTTCTGAATCTTCAAAAGAAATGGTAGTTGGTGGTCTATTCAGTCCAACAACCAACTCGAAGAAGTGGGGCTCATCGGAATTCAACTGCGATGCGGCGCTTGATTATCAATCAAAGCTTGGCGATGTTGTGGAGAGGATTGGATGAGGTCAAAAAGAGACATTTTGACCGGAGCCTAGGTGAGTTGTTTCATAACACTCTCCTCAACAGACACGGGAACTTGAGCCCGAGGTGCAGCACGAATAGAGACCATGGGTCGTGGGGCTGATGAGGAAGGAGAAACGCCTTCAGGGGCTGCAGAAATGACAACTCGTGGTCGAGATGCTGAAGATGAAGATGGGTTATCATAGTGTTGGGTTCTAGTGGCGATATGGATTGTGTCAATTTGGGAAGGTGGAAGATCAAGTGGGATGGAACCACTAGAGGTCTGAGTGGATGGTTGAGGTTTGGATGGGGCTAAGATGACAGGAGGTAATTGTTCCTCCTCCAGCAAAAGGTCACTTTCTTCCAGAAGGTTCTTGATAACGGCTTGAAGAGCTTTACACCCCTCAGTGTCATGACCCGGGGTACGGTGGTAAGCACAAATCAGATCAGAGTTAAACCAAGTAGGTTTCACTCCTTTAGGATTATAAGGTTTAATCGGAGGAAGGGTTATGGATGAAGATTGGATGAGTTGATGAAGGATTTCGGTATAGAATCCGGTAGACGAAGAGGAGGATAGAGATGATGAAGATGGTTCTTTTACCTTAATCGACTGCCGAGGTAAAAGAACTTGCATGTTAGGTTTAACAGTTCTCTTTAGGGATCCTCTTGTTTGTTTGGACATTTGGAGGAGCAGTCTTGGGTGCTTGGGATGGGAGTAAATGAGACATGATTGACTTTGGTGGAGGGGGAGCCCCTAAGATAGATTTTGAGGAGGATGGAGATGTGACAGATTTTGTGGTCTTTGGAGACAAAGGGGATTGCTTAGTCGGATTTACGGATGATTTAGATAATGTTGATTTAGACGGGGAAGAAGCCCCCAGAGTGAGTGTAGTCGGAGGAACATAGGGTGCCTTGGTTTTTGGTAATGAAGATGATGATCCTGATAGAAGAGGTGGCATCTTTTTGGTAGGTAAGTCTATTTTTAGGGGTATTGATGAAGAATGTGTTGTGGAAGAAGATGATGGCTTTGATGGATGTGTAGAAGAAGACGCCTTCTCCGCGGGCAAATCCAATCGTTTATGAGGCGTGGAGAGAGATTTTTGTGGAAGAGCACCAAGAGTTTTGATGGTCCGAAATATGGGCTTTCCTTTTTCGGGGATGGTGACGACTTCAACGGCATAAGGTGATTGTAACCTTTTTGGGGGAAGCAAATGGGGAGATACTGATGGTGTAATGTTAGATTTTGGTTGTCTCGGTTTAGGTTCAGGAACCGAGTGTATAGGTGTTGGTGCTACTTCTTTTGATTTTTCCTGAATAGGTGAAGTAACATTGGTGATGGAAGAAGGGGGTGATGACGAAGCAGTTCCTTGCGAAGGGACTACTTCTGATGCAGTAATCATTGGTGAAACTACTGTAGGAAAAGAGATAGGAAGGGTCAAAATTGAAGATGCTTCCGTTGAAGTTGGCACAATGATAGGTATGTTCACCAAGGGCATAGTTGCAGCGGGAATGGGAGCAACAGAAGTGGATGTGTCCGTAGTGGAAACTCGGAGGGATGTAATTGCCTCGAGCATTGAAAGAATGTCTGATGATGAGACAGATGAGGATGACACTGTCTCGGGTATAGATGGAAGGTCAGACAAAGGAGCGGAGAGAGATAACTCCGTGCTTGGTAATGTAGGGATATTCAAAGATGGACTATCTGAAGATATTGGAACTCCCGTGATTGATGAAGAGGAAGGAGGATCTGATTCGATTGATGTGTTCGTAGATGGCTTGGTTTCAGAAGCGGATTCTTCAGTGGAGATGAAATTGATGGTGTGGGTGTTTGGTTTTTGAGATTCCGAAGAATTATGATTTGGGGCATGATTGGGGAAGGGTTGTTTAAAAACATCAAGCGCTTGATTTGGGGGAGCATTTGGGTTATCCAGAATGAGCTCGCCTTTATCAATGAATTTTTGGACAAGGTTTTTGAAAGTCTGGCATCGTTCGATGTCATGACCCTTGGTTCTGTGATAATGACAGAAATCGTTTTCCCTATACCAGAATGGGCGTTCTCGGCTTTCATCAATATCCCTAATGGGTGGAAGTTCGATCATGCGAACTTCCAACATTTTTTCTAAGATAGAGGCATATGATTCCCCCAAGGGAGCAAAGGATCGAGATGATGAAGCCCCTTTTCGAGCAGATGAAGGGTCTCTTCGTGGTGGTTGATTATGAGTACTATCGGTTCTTGATGTTTTTAATACGATAGCATTGGTGGACCCTTGATTCTTATCTTTAGGAGGGAAAGAATTTGGTTTGGTGAACCGAGAGAAATCTGGTTTAGATTTGGAGCGAAGTTTTAGTTTTCCTTGTTCAATGGCACGAGATTCAAGTTTGCGTGCCATCGTGAAGGCTTCTTCGAAGGTATGAAAAGTTTGGATCCTTAACGTGGAAGAAATGTGACTAGCGCAAGATCGGGTGAACAACTCGATCTGTTGGGATTGAGGAAGGGAGAAAGACAATTGGTTGATTATCCCTCTCCAACGAGCGACAAAGTCTGCTATAGACTCATCGTCGAATTGGCGAATGTTATAAAGATCTGTGATTGAGATCTTATGCGCGATATTTATTGAGAAGTTTTCAACAAACATCTGGGCCAATTGAGAGAAGGAAAACAAAGAATGTTGAGGGATGTTATTGTACCAGTCCAAAGCGGGACCCGCTAGAGACATAGGAAAGGTACGGAGCATGAGTTCCTGATCCTGGACGATAAGGTAGCAAGCATGTTTGAATGCTCGCAGATGTTGTTGGGGGTCTTCCCGGCTATGAAATTTTGAGAATTTGGGAAGTTCCCATTGGGGAGGATAAGGCTTAAAAGCCACCGAAGGATGAATGGGTTCATTGCACACTTCTTCAAAGGAGTATGAAGGACGGGTTCCTTTTGTGGAGGCTTCCAAGTCTGCAATTTTCTTGAAGAGAATTTGAACTACGTCGGATTGGGGAGGAGGTACATTGGTATGTCCTACATAAGAAGCAAGTGGTGGATGTTGTTGAGATGTCAATGGGGGATTCATCTGTTGTTGGATAGGATGATAAGAGGAATAACCAGGTGTTCTGGGTGACACCTGGTGAGGTATTTGTTGTGAGGTAGCTTGCGTATAGGCAGGCTGTGAGATAATAAGTGGTTGAGAAAATATAGGTTGGGTGACGGATGGAACCTGTGATTGGTGGACTCCTATGTTTGTTGATTGAATAGGGACAGATTGAGGAACATGGGTGTTGGTTAGATTGGACATGTTGGGGAACAAGACCTGAAAGGGACCTTCTACCACCGGATTTGGTACCAAGGGTGCCGATACTAGGGGATGGGCGAAGGTCGCAGTTGCTGGAATATTGGAAGAAAGATTCACTGGAGGACGAGAAGTAGGAACCAACTGACTAGCCGGAGGGGGTTGGCTCATGAAGAGGTACTGACCTTGAGACACAATGGAGGGCATAGACGAATTGACGGCAATGTGCGGGTGTGCAGACGCATTCATTATAGCCAGGGCAGAAGACCTCTCAGAGATGGGTTGTGGAATATTCGAGGTAACTGCAGTGTTAGGGATAGGTAAGACTAATTGAGAACTAGTCGACATGGTAGGTGGAAGAGAAAAGGGAGGCATAGGGGCTTCGCCCTTCTCCGTGGCTCGAGAGAGAGATATGGTACAAACTTGCTCTCTGAGGGCACAGGATGATCCACGAGGATAATTGTACACTTGTCGGATTGGTGGGTCTTGGTCAGATATTTGGATCGACTTGTGTACTAGGTAGTCCATGAGGGCTATTGGATTGCGATCGAGAAAGCACGAAATCGGGATCCCCGCGAGGGACATACTCCGAGCCAGATGATATCTCGGAGGGACTAGGAGAAGCTGGACGTGATGGAGGTGCTTTGGTTTGATAGAAGGGATTATACGACCATGAGGGGGAACCAACTAACAGCGGTCCCGAGGAAGATGGGAGGGGTGCCGAAACATCCACGCTGGTGGTGATTTCGGAGGAAGAAGGAACCTGTTGGGCCATTTTCCTAGATTGTGACCGGGTGATAACCGTCATAAACAAGCAAGAAAGAAGATTGTCCTAACTAATGCACAAACAATTCAAGCAGCGCAAGTGATTATCTCCTTTAAATTTTGATGCTTTTAAGAAAAGAAAATGTTAGGGAAGGCTTTTTAGAACAGGAACTACTCAGATAGCCAAACTAAGGATGGTTTGGGTAATGTGTGGTGAGGAGTCCCGAAGGCACTTCAGTAAAAGACTGGTACGTGGCTTGATATAGGGGCCTACCCCCGCACTTCACACACCGCTGCGATAAGGGAGTCGGGTGCTTTGCCAATATATACCAAAATCTTCCGTGAATTTATAGCGCGGCCCGAGTACCGCGTAGGCTCTTCCTCTTGGATATCACTTCCAAGTAGGCGAGGCCAGGGAAGGAGTTTTGTTTAGATGCTTTATACCTAGTGATTTTGGCTTTGTGTGCAAGGGTGAAAAATAAAAATCAAATAGTGTCACTACCGATTTTGATCAATTTTTCCAGCCTATTTAAAACTAGATGAAAAGCATGCAGCAATGAAGAAGAAAAGGTTCTTTTTAAGCACTTAAAACGAAATGTTTGATTTCGATGAAGACAAGTCAAACAAGTTCTTTCCCAAATGCGATTAAGTTCCTTTTAAGCACCAAAAATTGAAGTGTTTGGATGTGATAGACAACCAACAAAGAAATCCTAAAAAAGGAGAAAACACCGTAAAAGAGGAATACCTGTAGATTTAGCTCTCCAAGGTGTGTGGACTTCAAAAAGCGCGTTGTTGAGCTCTTCCCCTCGAACAATCCCACGAACAAGCAAAGTGCTCCGCAAGAAAAGATCAAGCAAACAACAAACAAGATCCGGAAAGATACATCCAGATAGTGGCGAAACGAAAAATTTCTATTTAAAGGAAATAAAAAAAAAAAAATTCAAGATAATGATTTCGCCTAAAAGCAAGATTGAAATGATGAACAGAAATGCTCAAATAGGACTGATAGAAATCAGTGAAGAAAAGGAACAAAGTTCAAAACTAGAAAAGAAATGAACTTACCAATAAGGGACTTTGGTTAGGTCCCACCGGGCGTGCCAGAATGTAGATCAAGAATTTTGCGCTTGTTACCTGTCCAAGTTAATGCACCAAACTAAACACAAAAACCCTGAAAAACCTCAATGAAATTGATACCTGATGAAGATGTAGACGGATGAGGAAGCCGATGTAGATAAGACGGGCGCACACGAGCAATTCGCACAATAGATCCGAATAACCTGTAAAACACCGATGCTTGACAGAAAAAGACCACGTTAAAAGATATTTTAGTGGACTGCCCGAGAAGCGGGTCCGAGAAGCGATAAGCTTCCTCGGCGGATGTCAGTCCACGTTTTCAATTAAGAAAAGAAGCATACATGATAAAAGATGTAAATAAAGACTAGATTTTCTGATTGCAGTAATAAGCAATGAAATCTAAACGAGCAGGAGCAGAAAATCAAAAAAGCAGGAACTAGGAAATAATGCTGGATTTGTGTTACTGTGTGACCTTTACCTATCTGCAGAGAAATCGGCGTCGGCCCAGGTAGAATCGGCGGCGACTGATGTGATCGGCGTCGACTGGGTAAGATCGGCGTCGGGATAAGATCGGCGTCGGAAGGTGATCGACCAATCGGGGGCGTGCGATGAGATTCGGGAATTGGAAGGTGAATGTGGTCTGCTGGATGTGCCGAAGATGGAGAGACACTGGAACAGAGTCACCAGATGATAGACGGTGGTGTGTGATGTTGATATGATACGGGCAGAGTAACGGTGCTCCTCTCAGGGATTGATTTGGACAGGATCTGCCCTAATTTGATACAATTGATGCTAAGAAGATCTCTCTTTCTCTCAACCTGTATCTTTCGCTCTCTGCTCGCTTTTTCGCTCGTTCGTAATCTCTTCTTCGGTCTCTTCGCTCTCTTCGGTCCCTAGAACTGAGTTCTGGACTTGCTTTTATAATCGGCGCCGCTCCTAGAAAATCGGCGCCGACCATATGGGTCGGCGCCGATCGCGGAAAAGACTCCCGAGGTGCCTAAAAATGATCGATTTCGAGAAAGATAAGACTTATCCCGACTATGGGAAAATATCCCGCTTAGGGAAGATTAAAGATAGATGTGATACATGGATAGAATAAATTTGGGGTGAATAAGTGATTAAGATGCATGGGAAGAAGCGTAATTAAATATTTAATATTTAATCACTCATGGGTAAGATGTGATGGGATGAATTAAATTTGGAATAAGTGATTAAATCACAAATTGGATAATATCCCAGGGGATAGTTGGTGACGTAAACGCGGGTTACCTAAAGCGAGTAAACGAATGTGAGGGACACTAAATTGAGAAACCAATTTTAGGTGTCTACAGATTAAAGATTATAGAAACAGATGCTAGTGAAAATTATTGGGGAGTTGTCTTGAAAGAAAAAATAGATAATGGAAAAGAAAAGATATGCAGATACACATCTAGATATTTTCAAGGATCAGAGCTGAAATATCATTCTGCTCATAAAGAGATCTTAGCTGCTAAGAAGGCCATAAAAGCTTTCTTATTTTTATACAAAATGAGCATTTTGTTTTACGCTCTGATTTAAAGGATTTTAAAGCCAGACTTAATAATGGAGATCCTACAAATAAAATTGCATTCAATAGGCTTCAGAGTTGGGGAATGTGGTTTGACAATTTCAGTTTTGAAATTGAACATATCAAAGGAAAAGATAATTCTCTTGCTGATTTTTCCAATAGAGAATTAAATCATTCACAGATTGTAAATGTTACACATGTCATCCATGAGTTTGTAGAATCAGTCTGGAATACTTCTACATGTCACAACTACCTTGAATATTTAAAAAGAAATGACAATGAGATGTCATATGAAGCACAACATTTGTTGCTCTCAAGAGGAATTATTTATGTATCTCCTTATAGTATGACAAAGGTGGCATCCATATTTGTTGATCCTGAGATTCCAACCACATATTTTCATACTAGGAAAGAACCTATGGTTTTTTGCACTTTACAGTGGTAATGGAGACACTCAAGGTATGTTGAACCTCCTCCCGATACAATTGGTCCCAAGACCAAGCACATTGTGGAGATTTGAATTTTCCAAGCTTTGGCCCGAAGGACATCCCATGGAAAATGATGCATGGAATAGTCGAGCCTTCCAGAGACAGGCAGTATATTTTTAATCATTTTAAGTATTTTCTTTCTAAATATCTGCCTACTAAAATTTCTAACAGTCCTTTGCTTAATGTAGAACCTGATACTATTAGAAATATTCTAATCAATTGTAAAATACCTTGGTATGTAAAATTATCCTATTATATTAGGACTAATCATGTACAGGGACATCATGCTCATCCAAATAGACAATTATGGAGAAGAATCTATCTTCACCATACAATGAATGTACATCCGCCTGCACCTGGTCACTTCCTTCAAATTCTTGATCATTATCTCTTTCCATCAAGACGGCATCTAGCTCCAGATAATGATGGGACGTCATCCTTATCCAAACTTTGGTATGAGAGGAGCACTCAATCTATACCAAGTACATACACCAATTCTCAAATCAAGCTTAAGTTTATCATTATCAATGGTTCCAAGAAATTCATGAATGAGAGCAGCTGTTAATGCAGCATATCCTCCTGCTAGTATTTCTTCTTTATGTGGGTGAACATCCCACCATTCTTTTACTATTCCAACAAATCCATTTGCTATGACTTCAGCTATAGTATGTGGATCTTTTTTATACAACAAAAGATGAGAATTAGACCATCCAATCATTCCATGTATTAACTCCTTTACTTGTTAAGGAGATGAGCAATCTAACTTGTACCAATTGGGTTGCAAGGTTTGAGTTCTTGCAGTATGGTGAAGTGGCTCGATGTTGATGCTCCGAAGCTTCTTCCATTAAAAACATACTTTTAGCTTCTTTAGGAAGAAGCTTAGCCATACTGACTGATCCTTTATCTAGATTCTTTTTATTTGTGATGAAAAGAGGACTATGTTCCAGTAGAATAGTCTTATGATGGGTCGAAGATCCTGAAAGATCAGCAACGTCTTTCCAAGACACCTTTTGGGACCAATCTGGTTCTATCTCTTCTGGCTTGTTTGTATTATCCAGAATATTTTCTATCTGAGGGACTATCTCAGGGATAGGCGTGACAGATTCTTGGACTTGATCAACTTTCTGACTCAATTCTATAGTAGACTCATGTAACTGATGCAAACTATTTTGTACAATCTTGTGGGTAGTACCTAACTTAGAGGCAATATCTTTTCTAGTGTCTTCAGAATGACTAATGAGGGGTTGAACAACATCAATGACTTCTCTAGATACAATCTTGGGAATATCTGGACAAGTGGATACATATCTAGTAGTATTCTCAAGACTTTTATCTACTTTTTTCATATGAGAACTAACATCATCAACTTTTGTATTTAACAATCGAGAGCAGAGGAGATATCTCCTTTCTAGATGAAGTTCTATGGCTTTTAATGTCTTTTCCATTTCGGCTAAGATAGACTCTTGTGACTGTAAGCGTTCATGTACAGACTTGACAACTTTATTAGTCCAGTTTAACATTTTTGAGGACTCAGAAGGGTCAACATATGCATCGACAATTTTCGATACCAAAAGATAGCCTTTTGGGTTTCATCGGATGACAAGACTTCACTACTGTCAAGAGATGGAAAAGATGGAGAAATATTGGTTTCTCTAGAAGCCATACTAATGGTTGGACCATTGGAGGGGACATATTTTTGTTTTATGATCTGCTCACAATCTTTACACCAAAGATAATCTATATTTGGATCATGGTTTAAGCTATTATGGCTACAGATATAAGTTTGTTCTTTCAGAGACTTTCTCGAAGGTTCGAGTCGAGAAAATAGAAGTATCTGATCTAAATGAACTAGATCTAGACATATTAGACATGGATTTCTTTGATCTGAAAGACAGAGTTACGTTAGACTTAGACTCATTTACAGCTATAGAATTTTCTAACTTAGGCTAATTTTTCTCAAGAAACTTTTTGGATAGGGTCCATTCTTTTGGAACTCTAATCTGGGACCAAGAAATATGCTCAGGCTCTATTTTTTGACTTTCTAGACTAGTATGACTCACCACACTGCGATGCCTTTAGAAATGCCATGCTTGACCGCATGATGCATTGTATTGACAAGACGATGGATAATCTTGTAATGAATAGTTAAGGGACAAGCACCAAGTTTCATATGCGGACACTGTAGTAGCAAGAAGATGTAGACGCAACACTTGCTTTAGCAAATCTTCTTTACAAGGCTTACGGGATAGTTTGGATACACCTCAAAAGATATGGGGCCATCATGAAGACTAGTTTGTAAGCGGCTAAAAGGGAATCTTTAAAGCTTTCAAAACATAAATCCATTAAGCCGCATGGAACATAAGCATTTAAACCACGCCGGAAAAGTGGGGTAATACCTATCTGTACACAACCTATATGGGAAAACTTAAATGTCTTTTTCTTTTCAAGGGATTGTATATCAGTAGGATATATCAAAGGAATATCATATTCATGAGCATAAGTTTGAGATACTTGAATAATAGACTCTCGGGTTTTCAATGTGGTAGCAGCAATTAAATGGAAAGCAGTTAATTTATCATATACTTGGCTATATGGGATCTTAGGCAATTTCCATGCCGGTAAAGGGTCTGATTAGTGTTGTACATCTATAGCAGAATTTACAGGAAAGACGTCAAATAAACTTACAAGATCATAATCTTGATGTTCTTCATGAGCACTGGCATGATCTCCGAACTCCATAACTGGTACTGATAAGCAACTCTTCAGCAGGGCTTACAGTATCGGCCTTCAACCTAAAATTGTGCACATCCACGGCGACTTACAAAGCGGGAGGCTCGCCTCTTTGCCTGACTTACGAGGTATAAACTTATTTCGCAGATGAAGAAAGATAGATCATACAACAGATCTCAAGATAGAAACACAACACAACAGAATCTTGCAAATTTTATTTATTTCAAAGCTCATTACATGAAGACCAGGCTCTAATGTATAGAGCCCAGGCTCTGATACCAATCTATTCCAAGTACATACACCAATTCTCAAATCAAGCATAAACAAACTTGCAATTCTACCAATCTATGGCTGACTCAACCCAAAACAATGCAATCCTATATAGTTAACCATACTGATTATGTCAATCGCCTTGCCACACAATGGCTATTGGACTGCGAACTTCCTGCGTCCCTACACCTTGGACACGTCTCCATGAAATCTCTCCGAACTCTGCATCTCCTCCACTGCTTTTGCTCTCAAATCTCACGCTATAATTTAGTTTCTCATTCTGCTTTGTGAACTTTAAAATATTTGGCTCCACACTTACTTTCACGTTGGCAGGGCTCTACACCCACACTCTGTACGCTGTAGGGACGCCACCTACATTCGTTACTGTTCTGTTTTTGACCTCAACTAATTTAGTGGCATTGAAGATAACAGAGAAGGATGGATAGTTCAGATCTCCCGCTCCTCCAGAAGGATACGAGATCGACTTCTTGTCCAGCAGAAGACCGATTTGCTGAGTGGTATAGTTGAGAGTACAGAGAAAGTGAATATAATCTTGGGGCGCAATATCGTAGACCAGCCCCGGATCCACCGCAGCACTGGGGTTTACATGACCTGCGCCCAAATCGAATGGATCTGCGGCTTCCAAAAACACTCTGTCTCTGATGAGCTGGTTTCTGTTGTCCCGGACATAAGCAGAAGTCATGAGAGCAGACTTGATGGCAGCAGGACTCCACGATGGATGCACGCTTCTTATGAGCGCCGCAATTCCGCTGACGTGAGGACACGACATCGATGTCCCTGACATTATACCGTATCCCCCTCCGGGCAACGCCGCTAATATGTTCGCGCCTGGAGCAATTACATCTGGTTTAAGAACTTGTGGAAGGGCTTTACTTGGACCCCTGGAAGAAAAGACAGGCACGATAGGAGCTATTATTGCTTCTCCAACCAATGTCAATCCTGTACTATCTATAATGGCGGTAGGATTGCTGGTGCTGTTGATGTAAGCTTTGATTTTCAGTCCAGCAGAATAACTGACTATGCTAGCTGGCACTAGGGAACTATTGTCTAGGAGATCCTCGTCTCCAGAGTATTTGTTGTTGGCAAAAACCACTCCAGCCGCCCCAGCTTCTTCCACCGCGCTAATTATAATCTCGTACCAGCTCGAGCTCTCCGAAAGCAGAAGCTCGGGCTCCTTGTTATCACATAACACAATCTTACCTTTCACCGCTGTAGAATTGAGAGTGCCTGCCTCGCAATGCTTGGAGTTTTCGTTGTGAGATAGATACACCAAAGGAAATCTTTCATTACCTACTATATGCCCAGGTTTAGCTCTATAAAGAAGAGAGGTGCCTCTGTAGGTCTCCATGTTGCCAAGCACGACAGGCCCCGGGAATTCTCTGTCCACAGTGCTGGCTCCCACAGTGGTCATCCAAGGTGCAGTGTTTGATACAGTATAGGGAAAGGGCCGTCATTGCCAGCTGCAGCTGAAACAAAAACGCCCTTCTCCATCGCCTTAAACGCTATGATAGCTTTAGGATCCTGGTGAAAAGGCCTGTCAGATCCTCCAAGGGACAAAGAAATTATATCTACGCCGTCTGCAACGGCCTTCTCCATGGCAGCGGCTATGTCGGTGCCATCGCCACGTCCTCCTGCTCCCCAGAGGACCTTATAGATGGCCAATCTGGCCTGGGGAGCCATCCCGGTAGCCGTTCCATTGGCAAACCCAGAGAAACTCGCTCCCGCCACAGGGGATCCAGCAACAGTAGAAGCAGTGTGTGTACCATGCCCTTCGCTATCTCTTGCTGATTTGTACTCGCTTTTACCAAGACGACCGTAGGTTGCTTCATAGCCTTTAAAGAAATAGCGAGCTCCAATGATTTTTTTATTGCAGTGCGAGGAATCGAACATCTCACCGCTTTCACAAGTGCCCTTCCATTTAGAGGGAACAGGTTCGAGGCCTCCATCATGGAAGCTTTCGCTCTCGGGCCATATTCCAGTGTCCAACACACCCACAATCACATCTTTGCCGTAATGAGACCGCAGCCATAGATTGCCATCCTGACCGCTGAGACCCAGAAAGTGGGGCGAGCGAGTTGTATGAATTTTATCGACAGAGGAAGGAATCACGGCCAAACAGCCCTTCCTGGTCTGCAAAGCATCAGCCTCTGCACTAGTCAATATGGCTGCGAAGCCATGCAGAAGTATGTCATACGTATATAACAACAGGCTTTCAGCATCTGTGCCCGAAGTTAACTCATTGATGAGCGAAGCATACCAGTGCTCATGCAGGATAAATTGGTGGGGTTTCATGGACTTTTCCATGTGAACAATGTAGGGCTTCCTAATTATGTCCTCCGACATGGCTACACTCAATGCAAGCAAAATGGGAAAAACAGCGAGGGCAAAGCGCGCGCCGAAGGGATTGGCCATTGGTATTGGTAGCAATAAAAAACAGGAGAGGAGTTGGGATAAAATTGTGATCTGCAAGTTCTTTAATAAGGGGATAAAAGACCCCACCCGTACGAGATATTCAATCAATTAACAGGTAGGGAACAATTGGAGGGTCCTCCTATGTTAGTGAAATGCTTTATTTTCCCGTACATTACCTTCATTCCATCTGGTGCTACACAACTATGGCAACCCACGCCATCCACGCTTGAATCAATATGATGCACTAAAATCAGATTAAAAGATATAATTGGAAAGAGGGATTTTATTAGTATAAGATGGAACATCAATATAATAATTGAAAAGAGGGACACGAATTAGTCCATTAGAAGAGGAAAACATTCCAAAATATTAAAATATGTGAACCAGCCCAACTTTCTATCACTTTTTTATATTGTGGCGTGTGTTCAATTAGGCACTAGTTTTACATAGACAATTATGAGTAAGTATACAACCATACTAGTGCTCACTTTCAACATAGCACCTACGAGTGAGGGGCATCCACACTATCAAAGTCACCCAAGGTATGATCCTTGCCTCAACGATTTCAACTCTCCATGTTGGCGTATCTCCAAGTCTTGTACTCAACAAAACTTGATCCTTGATGGGTTCTATGGGAGCGAGGATCATCACCAATAGACCAAGGGTCATTCGATACTCTACCATATTTTCAAAGTTGATACTTTAAAAATTTTCGAAAAGAAATTAAATCACTTTTCATAGATTTGAACATGCAATTTTTTTTTGAAAAATGTAGGCCTTAGGTTCCGAGGGTGGTGAAAACGATTAGAGTTATATTTCAATAAAAAGAATATAAATACAAGTTATTTTAGCCTCATCACACATGTTATAATGGAGCCGTCTACCCTCCACTAAAAATGCACCCATGTATGTGCGGAGTCCTTTTTTACCATGCTTGCCATCACATGGGCATGCAAAAGGCATGACTCCAGGCAAAAACTAGCACCGGAGGTTAGTCAAATCACCGTGAGGTGCAGACGGCTTCCTCGTATGCACGAAGGATGTTGTATCCATTCTTGTCAGGGTGCCGCCGCGAGGGGTGTCATGTATTTAAGGAGGCAAGTGAGCTGATACATCCAAATGCCTACCCACTTAACGCCTAACCACTAACCATTAAAACACTAACATTTAATATTTAACATTCAACCCGTTGCAAACCATAAGCGAGGCATTAGACGGGACCAATTTCCTCATTATTCTCGCACCAAAGAAAATAATTAGTCATCTATTCACATTTACGGCCACTAGGAAGGGACGTTCCACTACACACAGAGATCAGAGTCACGGTATTTTGACATTGAAAATCAAAGGATATTTAGGAATATATAATTTGGTTTATTTTTATATACAACCATGATATTGTTCAAAGTCACCGTTTAAAATGTTTAAAATGGAAAAAGGGTTATAAATATCGTTTGCTACTCAAAATTCATCACCGAGAACAAGAATTGGAAGTGCAAAATAAAAACTCATAGAAAATCAATGAATGCACATAAGGAAGAATTTACAAAGAACATTGCAATGTATCTAAAAATCGGACGAGATATTCCAGGTCTCATAACAACAAAGTCTAATAACAATATCTTAATATTAGAGGAGACGTTTACAATCAAAATCATCAACAACACTAGTAACAAAGATAAGCTTTTACCAGGATGAAGATATTTTTAAGCAAGGTGATCACTAAAAAAGAATGCAAAACCACAATGTGGGGGCTCAAATGGGAAAGAAAAAACCTCATCCTATAATACAAAGTAGTGGAATCAATGCATTATCAAGGATATGAACAAAGGGGAGATTGAAACTTACTTTGTCAGAATCTTGAATTCCTCTGCAATGAACGATGTCCTCTCGCAACGATCTCCTCTAATGGCTTGCTGAAATAGACTCTCTCTCTCCGTTTCGCCTTCTTCCTCAAAAAACTGCGGTCTTACTCTTTTCCCTCATCTCAAGTTATCGGACATTCGCGTTTCAAATGCAGTTTGGGTATGATTCAAAGGAGTGGGTATGATTCAAGCACTCATATCGCGCACAGGAGGGGGCACGCAAATTAATAATTCAAATTTTTTTGACAAGTGGCGTCTAGGTCAGCGTAAATAAGGCGTTGTGTGGTCCCCACACCTATTTCCGCGTGACGTCGGATTCCAGTGAATGTCTTATGGTTCATGTAGGAGGGAGACATCATCCATGGCCGGGGAGGCACCATACATGGGTGCATTTTCAGTGGAAGGTAGCCACTGGCTGTTATAATTACCTTTACTAAGATGACCTCGTAAATGAGGCATACAACTGCAGCAACAAATTTAGTACCAAGGAAAACAATATCTTATCCCGTACATACACGAGAAAGTGGAAGGTTATAATTGACTGATTTAAGATTTGTGTTATACTTCGTGGCTTTTGGAATGGAGCGAAATATAAAGATAAAAAGTGACATATCGCTCAAGAACAAATGCCACGTATTCAATCATGTTCCCATTCCTAGATATATTTCAGGATGCATACACAACGTCTGGTATGCTGAAAACACGAAACAAATGCATGGGAGGTATGGTAATATGCATACGGTAATATGCATATGATTACTAATGATGATGAAAATGTCGGTTTGAATTGACATGAGGGCTTTATTGGGATTTCCGATAATCTGCTTTACTATGAAACAAATTGTGGGTACGTAAAATTTTGATTATATTGTTGATTGGGAGACAATTTTATCCGAAAATCTCTGCTTTACTTTAATTAAAAATATTTTGAATATAAATTATTATTTTACAAATAAGGTAATCAAATAAAGGTAGGATTAGGAAGCCTCACTTATTATAAGTATTGAAAATTATGTATCTATTTCATCTCAAACATAATTTATCTTTATTGATGTTTAGTTTATATGTTCTAAATTATATATGGCCTTGGTCTATTAGTGTTGATGTATGGTTTTCAATGAGCCCACAATGGATCAAGTTTTGTTGAGTGCAAAGTTTGGAGACACCTGACAAGGAAAGTCAAAAGGGTTGAGACCACGATCGTGCCCTTGGTGATTTTGATGGCGTGGATGCCTCTTACTCGTAGTTGCTTAAGTGAAGGTGATCATTGATTTAGTTTCTCCGCTTACTTTGCATTGTTGAATCTATATATTCCCTCGGGAACTTAAACAGAGATGTCATTAATCTATGTAATTCAGTGCCCAATTCGACACCCTTCGAGGTGCTCAATCAAAAAAGTTGTATATACCCATTACTCATTTATTTTAAAAGATAAACTATACTAATAGAGGTTTCAATAATGATTTTTTTAAATTATAAATACCTTAACATAATATATTACATCCATTAATACAATGAAATTAGGTGTACTTTAAATATAAATAAAAATTAAACTCGATTGAATTAATTATTATTGATATTGATATAAGAAAATAATAAATAAATGAATAAAAGATTAAATGTAATTAGTGTTCTAAAATAATATCTTGCTTTATAGGCAATATAAAAACAATTATCACAATTGAAACCTAAGTTTAGAAAATAAGACAATTTGAGCCTAGAAAATAAAAGTTACACAATCAAGTTAATCAATTCTATACAGTACGAAAATAATTGTGCTAATTTAATATATTTGATATTTGCCAAACCTAAGCTTCTTTAATGGTTATAGGTCCTTAAATTGGTGAAGAACGAGAAATTAATAAATAAGTACAATGTGCTCAATACTCAATCATATGCGCAAAGTACTAGTTGTCCAAACTATCATCTTCTTAGTTGATGCAAGCATTTAGTAAGTGTTCTATTGAACTCATCTTTTGGCATGAAGATGCTTTATCAATATAAAGATTATTTGTTTATAATTTTAATATGATTTTCTTTGTGTGTTCACATGTCTAATATTATATCAATCAAATATCTTAATGACCCTTTATATTAAAAGATTTCTTGAATTTGTATTTAAGGCCTATTAACACATAAACCAATACACAACATACAAATAGGCCAAAAAATAAGATCAAAAACTTTAAGGTACCAAAATTATGGGTAAAAGCAAAAAGAACACAGATGACTATTTTTGTAAGTTTAGAAATGAAAAATATCCTAAAACATAAGAAAACATCTCGAGTGAAGGGAAATGAATCAATGAAATCATAGAATCACAAGAAAAGGAATTAGTTAGCCCCGATCATGCGAGATAAGGATAAGGAGTCGATTAAATGGATATGCGGCTACAAATAATCAAAAATTTATGCTTTATATTGATCAAAAAATTTACACATGTAAAAGACACTATCTCAAGGTAAAACTACACAAGTACTTGTCAAAATGGGCCTATCTTGGACTAATTTTCAATAAACATATAAATACACTAGTAGTAAAGTAATTCAAGAGACACGTACCAAACTTATTTGTCTACATAATACCTTCGTCTCATGTGTATTCACATAGAGTATACATATCATAATAAAATAAATAATCACGTGGATAAAGGATGGTCATACGTATTTCATCACATTCATGTTGGAATGTTTCTAGATGATTCATGCACTGCATGTATGTAAATTTAATCCATATTTTTATAAACTTGTTTTGTCATATGATTGTCCTCATCGTAACTCATAGCTTACAAAATAAATACATTTCTAGTATTAAAAATAGAGGATAAAATAAATTTAATAAATTTAAATTGGAACGCAATAAATTTATATACAAATGATATTGATATGCATAAATATGTATTAGAAAATAAAGATCACCTTAGATATTTCTTATTTTTTATTGTATTAGCAATATTTTTTCCATATTTTTAAGGACATTAATGGAAAGAAAATATATCAAAATTGTGCATCATTTTTCGTGATTAATGGGCTCACAACCATCACAAAAATTCATGTTACAATCTTCGTGCATCATAGTTTCCCGTTACAATGCAAAATACACAAAATAAAAAGTTTCCTCCGACCTGACGATGACCAATCGGAACCTAAACTTCTTCTCTATATTAGCCATGTGGTGATACTTACATCAAACCTTTGGGATGGCATTGAAATTTTTAATGGTTACATTAGCATTATGGTTTCCATAACTACACACTTTCATTAGGAGTTATAGATTTGTCTCTCTTTTTTGTTCTCAAATTCAAATGTTAGATTGGTCCATCATGGGATCCAAAAATCATCATCATGTTCCATTCGGCCTAATTGTTTGAAGTTAGCATCTTCAAGTCCCTCTAAAGATGGCTTGGGAACTCAATATAAATAAATTTCAAGTGATGTCTTTAGATTTGGAAACTATTGAGATTGAAGATGAGGAACACCAACCTCTAACTTTTACATCTATTTCCGGAGTTCAAATCCTCAATCATATATAGACTTCACCAAATTTTACTATTATTGATACTCTAACTTGTCTCAAGGATTCTACCTCCACATTCAAGAAAGGGAAGAAAAACATTTTCCGCACTTCATTCTATCAAAAATATTTCAATAAAAATGTATCTACCTAATCCAATCACCATTTCAATTTATTCTCATATATTTTTCTCCACTAATTTTTCCTTTAGGTTTCATTCCTCTTTAGGTCCCTTTTATTATTTTCCATTTCCGAACACATTTTATCGCTTTCTTCACTCCATGCATTGGTGTGTGTATGTGTAAGGGGAAGGAAAATAGTGCACGCGTGTGCCCACACACACATGCACATGCACACACACATTATGGTATATTTAGTAGTGTAAATATTTTTGTCCTTACCCTTAATACCTCATTGGTTAAGATTATGGAATTGCCTCATGTCGTAGTAGAAATAATTCTTAGTGGGTAGAACGAAATACTAATTGTTACAATCTAGAAAACAAGAATAGTAATAGTCACAACACAAATTTTCCTAGATTGTTCTGTATTATTTCATAGTGGTTATCTCCTTCCATATATAATTCCGCCATTATCAAATTTTCCAACACCACATCTACATCCTCCATAATGGTTGAAGGTATTTTTCCATGTTGTGGTATTATTATTAATTGTAGATGTGTCTAATTTTGGTAGGGAGTGTTAATCCTAATGGTTGGTCAAGTTATTGCATGTGTGATTTGTGTTATTATATTTTTAATTTGTTTCTTTTGTATTTTGTGTGAATTTTAATGCTATCAACTTTGTAGCAAATTATTTGTATTTTTTTCTATTTTTATTTACTTCTTTTTTGATGCAAGAATAGTTAAATTAACATATAATCTTACATGAACCAAAATTATGACAACATAAAGGAAAATGCAATCTAGCGTTGGGTAGTTTGTTTGGACATCAAAGTAATTTTGTATAATTTCACATACTTATACTTTGTTTTTCTTTCGGGGTAGTTTGTTTTATTGGTCAATGAAAACCATTGTATTTGAGCATATATGTGTGTGTGGTGTTGATAGAATTTCTTAGGAAGATTTTTCAGATTAGTTTGAATCGGGAAACTCTTATAAATGGTAAAACAAATAAAAATCATGGTGTGGAATTAGAATCCTTTAGAGCATATATGAAACACTAGTATGCATTCCCGTATATTCAAATTTTTTGGTCTTTGAGACATCGTGATCCGAAAGCCTACATATGAAATTATGAAGCCATTATAATTCCACACAAAGGGTTCTTTAAAAATATCACACTATTGTATGTAAGGATTTTTGATATTGTGAAGGGAAGAGTGAGTAAATTTCCTTGATAATCAACCCATTTTCAATTATTAGGATGACTTGTATTTTATCCAATTTAGTTATATATTGCTCCTTTAGGTTATTTTCCTTTCATTTAATGTTTGTAACACATTGAGTTGATTATTACAATTATAGGCATGCCTTCTATTAGAAAAATAATTCCTACCTCGACATGGATCAACGGTTGGTCACCAAGGAGGACAAGTGTGTTGATGTATGTCTCAACAACTATCATATTCTAAGTGGAGATTAATTGCATTTAACCTTTCTTGTACCTTTGCAGGGTGAGACATTGTTTTGGGCTTGGTATCTTGGCATGTTGCACCGATAATAATAGCCACATGGATAATTTTGCTATACTAGATTACAATGTGAGTGTAGGCTAGCTCTAGGACACAATCGTAATACCTATGGATCAACATAGAAAATAATTTTATCTCCATGTCAAAGATATTTTCAGATATTTTGTATGATTCCATTTTGGGAAATTTCCATTTAATCATGTGTAAGGATTTCCAATCTCAATACACTATTGTGCAATGTGGAAAATGGATTTGATTTCCAAATCCAAGTGGAAGTCAGTACCGCCTTTGTGAATGTGTAGATGTTGTTCATGGATCCAACAATCGAGGTTTCCATCACCAATAATTGAACCGAGGTAATATTGTTTTCTTTAAAGATTGGAAATCCATGCCTTATAGATCTCATACGAGAAACAAACAGAGGAAATTGGAAAGAGGGATTTTATTAGTGTAAGATGGAACATCAATATAATAATTGAAAAGAGGGACAGAATTATCCCATTAGAAGAGGAAAACATTCAAAAATACTAAAATATGTGAACCAGCCCAACTTTCTATCATTTTTTTATATTGTGGCGTGTCTTCAATTAGGCACTAGTTTTACATAGACAATTATGAGTAAGTATACAACCATACTAGTGCTCACCTTCAACATAGTACCTATGAGTGAGAGACATCCACACTATCAAATTCACCCAAGGTATGATCCTTACGTCAACGATTTCAACTCTCCATATTGGGGTATCTCCAAGTCTTGCACTCTGTAACGACCCAAAAATCCACACACGAACAACACAGAGAAATACAGGATAACTTTTTTTTTTTTGACTTGCTTGACACATAACATGACGCAACATGTCGTCACCAAGGATACAACTAACACTGTGAACAACTTGATACAAGGATGGCCATAAAGGCAGCACGGAAACATTCACACCTATCAAGGACAATATACTTTTCCTTTTTTTTTTTTGACAGAACAACATAGAAGCCCAACCACATGACACTCTCACAGCTAGGGCAAGCCACAGTAAGAAATGATTGGAGGTTATTTATTTTGATAAGACACCCTTTAACTCATGACTTAAGTTTTCAGAAGGATTCAATATATGATTCGCACAAATTCATCTTACCAACTGAGTTATGTTCTTATACACTGTAGAGTAGTTCACTTAAAGTCTTCTCCTTTATAACCATTATTTGTTTTATATATTTATTTGATAAAGATGGTAATTTAATTCCTTAAGGCCATCTATTCACACTTACGTTACTAGAACTCGTTCATGCCCTTATGACAACATCGGTTCACGTTCAACAACTTAAGAGAAAATTACAAGGTACCTTGGATAAAGTTAAAGGAAGAAGGTCAATTGAGTTCATCCTTGAGACATCATTAGTTCTTACTGAGGTTTAATTGGAGCTTGAGGTTTTATACGTAATTATTAACGCTCTTACTTAGGCTTCACCGAAAGAGCTTATCAAGAGGAAGCTACTTACTTTTAAATAGGCTGAGATATAAATTGAGTGGTTTCTAAATTTTCTTCTCTTACTTGTTAAATCTTATTAGAAACTAACCATTGTTTTCCTTTAAGCTTGTTTTAAGCGTTCACCAAAAAGAGTAGTGTTTACTAGTTCAGTTAGGGATAACACGTTATATAAAATCACTTTGCAAGGATAGTCTCACTATAGATTACTTAAGGCATTGTTTGTTTTCAAGGGGATCTCCTCCACAACATATTTCTTTGAATAAAACTTTTAGGTAACTTCTGTAAGGAAAAGCCACCCCATTAAAACTTACATATAACACATCAATACAAAGTCTTAGAAAGATTTAATTTAACACTTAATTCTCAAGATCAAAGTTTTACAATGCTTATGCCAGTGAAAAGATTGAATATTATTTCTCACTAGAAGAGTTACCAGCCAAATTACAAAAAAAGACAAAACAACTTCTTCACGTAATTCTCCGAACAAATCCAGGCAAGAGGTCATATAAACTCTTTGCAAGCAATGTTACACAATTTACAACACATAGAACACTTTTACAAAGAACTTCATAAGTTGCACTGATGAAACCTTTACAACTCTTTCCTTTAATCTACTCGCATAATCCATCTGCACAAATACTAGCTAGAATCAGTTCACGAGAACTGAGCATGTTAAGGCTACACATTGCAACAGTAAGCTAACATTTAACAATATCAAGAAAGGAATGTTCTAATTCAAAAATGGATTAAAGCACAACCCACAACTCCAAAAATTATTCACATGAGAGAGAAATCTAAACCAACCAACAAGGAGAAAGTCAAATACCAGTAAGAACAAAATCACATAAAACAAGGCAAGACCTTATGGGATAGGAACAAGAAAGTCAAGAGTGTTGATATTTCCTTCATGTAATCCTATGGATTACGTGATTGGAATCCAATACTCAATCCATCCATCTAAAGAGGTCCAAGAGAAGACAAAACATACTAATTATGATCGTAGGCGCGAAACAAAATGACGTTATCCAAATCTCCCAGGGGAGGCTTCATAGCAATAATTAGGGTTCGACGCCCTTAAAAGAAAAACAACTATAGTTTCAGTTTTAACCAAGGAGTTTTACCGCTACCTTCTTATAGGATTTCTTAAACGTAGGACTAGTTAACAAAACAAAACCACTCTTCCAAAAGTGTACAAAGGAGACACAAAAAGGGCCATTATTCTACCAACAAACCTTATCCTAAACGTCAACTTCTCTACATAATATAAGGGAAGGCTAAACCCAAAAGTCGTTAATAATTTTTATATATTTCCGACAATGTCAATAAGTATTAAAAATAAAAATTGATTTCCTTAACAAGGCCACAAAATGGGACCTTTTAGTAACCAAGTTTGAAGTATAAGATATTCGAGTTTGAAAACAAAGGGATTCGATACACAGAGGGTAAAACACCAACGATGCCCCAGACTCAAAAGACCTTACCACGAGTGCAAGCACAAAAAAATAAGAACCGACACACATATCCATCAGGAAGGTTACGCAGTGCAGTCAGGCCTAGAAGTTCTATGAGCTCCTTGCCAATGGTATAGAAGATGGAAATTCTACCCGATCCATGTGGGCTTATCAAGGACATGTCTAGCAAATATCCAAACAGATGAAAATAATAACCACCTATTATATTATCACTGTAATCAGCTGTCATCTAACAGGTAACGAGTTCACGAGTCCCATACCATGGATTCACCTACAACTTTTGTTTCGGTCCAGCTATTAATAGCTTTCTTGTGACCCTTAATAAAATTTGTAGAGATTTCATTCAATAAAACTTACAATGTTTCCCCCTTACTTTAATCAAACAAGAGTTTGAACCAGGTAGTAGGTATAGTAATTTTCTCAACATGTAGAGGCCAAAATAGATGTCAGGTTATTCATCCCCTAGAACTGGGTACAAAAGTCAACCATGTACGGTTCTAAAACAAAACCCTAATGCCATTATCTAATTAAACAAAAGTAAGGAATGCCCACAGGCTTAAACAAGTTTCAGAACACAATGTCACTATTAATGTACCTTTAGCAAAACAGGAGAGCCCTAAACAGGAAATACGTATTTATTCAACCAAATAGAGATATGAAGGCTTAACCTTCCATATAGTAAGGCTTCAATTATAAATACCATCACAGAATTCTTTTAAAAAAAGAGTCATATAAGCAAACAAAACTCTATAATGTTTCCTTCCCTACGAACTAGACTGCATCACTCAAAATTGCAGTAGCCCATTTAGACAAATATGAAATAGAGTAAGCTATAAGAGAGGAAAAGAACATTCCAAGCAAAACCAGCGAAATTGGAACGAGATTTAAAGGAACAACCAACACAATCGAAACGATATAAACAACCACGAAAACATTTTGTCTAGCGCCATTCAAGAGGAAAGAATATTCATTTCAAGATACTTTGAAAGAAGGTAGAAAACTATTAAAAGGAGTAGATTTAACATGCCCGATTAGAATTCTTCCAATCCAACAAGCACGTCGACTGTGGCTCGGGCAACAAGAACACAACTCGCAAGACTTCTCTTCCTCAGCCTGCTGAAGGTCCAAACTCTGTTAACGGCCATGCTCTTGACTTCATAAAATCAATTGTATAGTCCGAAATGTGCATCTCTGCCCATAGTTCGGTCGGGTCGCATTGACACCCGATTATCATTCCCTCGCTGATCTTCTGGCGACACCCTATCTCCTCTTCCCAAAGATTGTTGCCATGCATCCCTGGGTTTCTCAGAAGTAGATCCAAAATCCTCCGAACACCGCTCCAAATTAGCCCTTAGCCACCACATACTGTGAAATCCATGACCGTGGAAGGAGGAGAACCAGAACATGAGCTCTTCTGTGAGTTCCTGCTCTCTTCTCCTCAGCCTAAAAGCAGTCTCTTCTGGTATGAGGGAGAATCTGCATAGAGGACAGGTTGTTTGTTGGTGATCCAGCCACTTGTCAAGACAATTTCTGTGGAAGAAATGAGAGCACGACAGTTCCCTTATCTGATCCCCTTCTTCAAACTTACACAGACAAACAACGCATTCCACCACATGGGTAATGTTTGCAGGTGTTTTGTAGGGCACAACAGGAAGGCTCTGCCTGATTTCATCAGCTATGAGGGCAATTGGGCAAGCTCGGACCCCAAAACTGGAGCAGTCTCTGAAGATGTTTCGGGATTAGAATTAGAATATTCCCTTCTGAGCAGTTGGGTACTCCTGCTATTCACTTGCATATTATTAGCAGAAGAAGTAGAAAAGAATAGGCCCAAAATATACATAAATGATTCGGCAATATCCTTTAAGGATTGGACTGGAAGGATCTTCAAGGATTGAACTGAGAGGACTGTGTTGACGAATACCAGAATTCCTGATGACACACCAGAGAAGCTTGGGAACCCCATGATTTGAAGCTCGGACACAAGACATAATGATTACATCACGCTCCTGGCTCTGAAAGGCATCTACCGTAATGATAAATAAACCTTTTCCTTCATCAGATTGAGGACAACATCAAACTCTCGGTGCAAACGTTTCAGCTGTAGCTTGCAAGGTGCGATAAATATAGCAAAAACCTTTATGCCTGCCAACTCAGTGACTCGTTGAAGAAGCTCATATAATTGCAAAGCAAATCGTGCTTCATGAATATTCTGATATGAAACAGATCCGCCTCTATGAGATACTCTTTCATGAGTTACATCATAAAACAAGTAAGAAATCAATAGAGAATCTAAGCAATAAATTTCCTCAGGTCTCCTGGTAATACTCTCACGGTCATATAGTCGATTCTGATAGAAATATCTTGAAGGAGAATCCCGAATTTGAGGATGCATTCAATACTGAACAGACAACAACAGAATTGGACAACCTGCTTGTTGGAAGAGCTCAAAAAACTTTTGCCAGATTGCAACATGCCTGCCGCCTAGCTAGTGTGTACTGTCGCAGGCTGTTGCTGTGGAGATCCGGCAAGAACACACCTCCCAGCACCCACAGGAAGTGGAGGAAACACGTCTGCTTCACTAGCTTGCAGCTGGAGCACACCCAGACTCCACAACCTAGCCAACATCCTCCCAGCGCGTGTCAAAAGGGCAGACTTGCAAGGAAACTCCATTAAAGTGTAGCGGCCAGTCTCCAGAGGAGCCCACGCGGCCAGGGAAGAATGCTCGAGCAAAACCAGTCTAAAACCAATCAAAAGACTCCCCAAAACAAGGGTTTCCTTCCCCCAAGACGCGGCAGACAAAGGCATGAGGAAGTAAAAAAAAACAGTAGAGCAGGTCATAAAAGATGATAGGTCTGAAGTGGTTGAAAGGTTGCTAGAAGAGACAGGCGGCCAACCGCCCCCACTTGGCATTCAAACCAAAGGAAAGACCAACACGCCTTGCCAAAAGAATAATGAGTGGTAAGTGCTCTTCCTCCACGCATAATTAAAGGCCAGGATTTTTCAACAAAAAGGAAACAAGTGTACGTGGCTAGCAAGGGCCAGCAACGACAACGAAAACACGACACCAGAAAACACGATGAAGAGGGAGATGATTGAGTATTCCCTGTGACCAAGGCAAAAACACTAACGTTTCAAAGAAACGCAACAACGTTCAACTCTAAGAAGCACGGTCGTCGTAGAAGCAAAGGCGCAATGAAGAACGGGGCATTACACACTCAACAAAACTTGATCCTTGATGGGTTCTATGGGAGAGAACATCATCACCAATAGACCAAGGGCCATTTGATACTCTACCATATTTTCAAATTGATACTTCAAAAAATTTCGAAAAGAAATTAAATCACTTTTCATAGATTTGAACATGCAATTTTATTTTTTTTAAAAGTAAGCTTTCGGTTCCGAGGGTGGTGAAAATGATTAGAGTTATATTTCAATAAAAAAGAATATAAATACAAGTTATAAAAACAATATCTCATCCCGTACAGGCACGAGAAAGTGGAAGGTTATAATTGACTGATTTAAGATTTTTGTTATAATTCGTGGCTTTTGGAATGGAGCGAAATATAAAGATAAAAAGTGACATATCGCTCAAGAACAAATGCCACGGCTGGTATGCTGAAAACACGAAACAAATGCATGGGAGGTATGGTAATATGCATACGATACCATTACTAATGATGATGAAAACGTCGGTTTGAATTGACATGAGGGCGTTATTGGGATTTCGGATAATCTGTTTTATTATGAAACAAACTGGGGGTACATAAAATTTTGATTATATTGTTGATTGGGAGATAATTTTATCGGAAAATGTCGGTTATAATTTTGATTATATTGTTTATTGGGAGACAATTTTACTATGAAAATGTCGGTTTGAATTGACAGGGCTTTACTGGGATTTCGAATAATCTGCTTTACTATGAAACAAACTGTGGGTAAGTAAAATTTTGATTATATTGTTGATTGGGAGACAATTTTATCGGAAAATCTCTGCTTTACTTTAATTAAAAATATTTTGAATATAAATTATTATTTTACAGATAAGGTAATCAAATAAAGGTAGGATTAGGAAGTCTCACTTATAAGTATTGAAAATTATGTATCTCTTTCATGTCAAATATAATTTATCTTTATTGATGTTTAGTTTACATGTTCTAAATTATATATGCCTTTGGTTTATTAGTGTTGATGCATGGCTTTCAATGAGTCCACAATGGATCAAGTCTTGTTGAGTGTAAAGTCCGGAGACATCTAACAAGGAAAGTCAAAATGGTTGAGGCCTCGATCGTGCCCTAGGCGATTTTGACGGCATGGATGCCTCTTACTCATAGCTACTTAGCTGAAGGTGATCACTGGTTTAATTTCTCCGCTTACTTTGTATTGTTGAATCTATATATTCCCTCGGGAACTTAAGCGAGAGATGTCATTAATCTATGTAATCCAAAGGCCCAATTCGACACCCTTCAAGGTGCTCAATCAAAAAAATTATATATGCCCATTACTCATTTATTTTAAAAGATAAACTATACTAATAGAGGTTTCAATAATGATTTTCTTTTAAATTATAAATACCTTAACATAATATATTACATCCATTAATACAATGAAATTAGGTGTACTTTAGATATAAATTATAAATTATAAATTAGGCTCGATTGTATTAATTATTATTGATATTGCTATAGGAAAATAATAAATAAATGAATAAAAGATAAAATGTAATTAGTGTTCTAAAATAATATCTTGCTTTATAGGCAATATAAAAACAATCATCACAATAGAAACCTAGGTTTAGAAAATAAGACAATTTCAGCCTAGAAAATAAAAGTTACACAATTAAATTAATCAATTCTATACAAGTAAGAAAATAATTGTGCTAATTTAATATATTTGATATGTGCCAAACCTAAGCTTCTTTAATGGTTATAGGTCCTTAAATTGGTGAAGAAAGTAGAAATTAATAAATAAGTACAATGTTTTCAATAATCAATCATATGTAGTGTACTAGTTGTCCAAACTGTCTTCTTCATTGATGCAAACATTTAGTAAGTGTTGAATTGAACTCATCTTTTGGCATGAAGATGCTTTATCAATATAAATATTATTTGTTTATAATTTTAATATGATTTTCTATGTGTTCACATGTCTAATATTGTATCTATCAAATATTTTAATGACTCTTTATATTAAAAGATTTCTTGAATTTGTATTTAAGGCCTATTAACACATAAACCAATACACAACATACAAATAGGCTGAAAAATAAGAGCAAAAACTTTAAGGTACTAGAATTATGGATAAAAAGGAAAAGAACACAGATGACTATTTATGTAAGTTTAGAAATTAAAAAAATCCGAAAACATAAGAAAACATCCGAGTGAAGATAAATGAATCAATGAAATCATAGAATCACAAGAAAAGGAATTAGATAGGGATCATGCGGTAAGGATAAGGAGTCAATTAAATTACACATGTAAAAGACACTATCTCAAGGTAAAACAACACAAGTACCTATCAAAATGGGCCTATCTTGGACTATTTTTCAATAAACATAGAAATACCCTAGTAGTAAAGGAATTCAAGTAGACACATATCAAACTTATTTGTCTACATAATACATTCTCTCATGTGTATTTCCATAGAGCATACATATCATAATAAAATAAATAATCACGTGGATAAAGGATGATCATACGTATTTCATCACATTCATGTTGGAATATTTCTAGATGATTCATGCACCTACAGTGTATGTAAAGTTAATCCATATTTTTATAAACATGTTTTCTCATATGACTGTCCTCATCGTAACTCATAGATTACAAAATAAATACATTTCTAGTATTTAAAATAGAGGATAAAATAAATTTAATAAATTTAAATTGGAATGCAATAAATTTATATACAAATGATATTGATATGCATAAATATGTATTAGAAAATAAAGATCACCTTAGATATTTTTTATTTTTTATTGTATTAGCAATATTGTTTTTCATATTTTTAAGGACATTAAAGGAAAGAAAATATATCAAAATTGTGCATCATTTGTTCATGATTAATGGGCTCATCAACCATCATAAAAATTCATGTTACGATCTTTTTGCATCATAGTTTCCTATTACAATGCAAAATACACAAAATAAAAAGTTTCCTCCGACCTAGACAATGACCAATTGGAACCTAAACTTCTTCTCTACATTGGCCATGTTGTGATACTTACATCAAACCTTTGGGATGGCGTTGAAATTTTTAATGGTTACATTAGCATTATGGTTTCCATAACTACACGCTTTCATTAGGAGTAGTAGATTTGTCTCTCTCTTTTGTTCTCAAATTCAAATGTTAGATTGGTCCATCATGGGATCCAAAAATCGTCATCATGTTCCATTCGGCCTAATTTTTTGAAGTTAGCATCTTCAAGTCCCTCTAAAGATGGCTTGGGAACTCAATATAAATAAATTTCAAGTGATATCTTTAGATATGGAAACTATTGAGATTAAAGATGAGGAACGCCAACCTTTAACTTTTATATCCATTTCCGGAGTTCAAATCCTCGATCATATATAGACTTCACCAAATTTTACTATTATCGATACTCTAACTTGTCTCAAGGATTCTACCTCCACATTCGAAAAGGGAAGAAAACATTTTCTGCACTTCATCATATCCCAAAATATTTCAATAAAAATGTATCTACCTAATCCAATCACCATTCCAATTTATTCTCATATATTTTTCTCCACCGATTTTTCCTTTATGTTTCATTCCTCTTCGAGTCCCTTTTATTATTTTCCATTTCTTGAACACCTTTTGTCAGCTTTCTTCACTCCATGCATTGGTGTGATAGCTAACTATATTTTCCTTCCGTGCACCCACACGCACGCACACACACGCACACGCACACACACGCGCGCGCACACACACACACACACACACACACACACACACACACACACACACACACACACACACACACACGCGCGCGCGCGCACACACATGCAAACACACACGCACACGTGCACACACACACGCACACATGCACGCACATGTGAACACACACCCACACGCACACGCACGCATGCACGTGCGTACACACACGCACACACACGCACACACACGCACACACACACACACACACACACACACACACACACACACACACACACACACACACACACACACACACACACACACACACACACACACACACACGCAAGCACACACGCACACACGCACACGCACACGCACACACACACGTGCGCGTGCACGCATACACACATACACACACATTATGGTGTATTTAGTAGTGTAAATATTTTTTCCTTACCCTTAATACCTCGTTGGTTAAGATTATGGAATTTCCTCATGTCATACTATAAGTAATTCTTAGTGGGTTGCAAGTAAATTCTAATTGTTACTGATATAGAAAACAAGAATAGTAACACTCACAATAGAAATTTTCATATATTGTTGTGTATTATTTCATAGTGGTTATCTCCTTCCATATATAATTTTGCCATTATCAAAATTTCGACACCACATCTACATCTTCCATAATGGTTGAAGGTATTTTTCCATGTTGTGGTATTATTATTAATTGTAGATGTATCTAATTTTGGTAGGGAGTATTAATCCTAATGGTTGGTCAAGTTATTACATGTGTCATTTGTGTTATTCTATTTTTAATTTGTTTCTTTTGTATTTTGTGTGAATTTTAATGCTATCAACTTTGTAACACATTATTTGTATTTTTTTCTATTTTTATTTACTTCTTTTTTATGCAAGAATAGTTAAATTAACACATAATCTTTCATGAACCAAAATTATGACAGCATAAAGGAAAATTCAATCTAGCATTGGGTAGTTTGTTTTGGCATCAAAGTAATTTTGTATAATTTCACATACTTATACTTTGTTGTTCTTTCAGGATAGTTTGTTTTATTGGTCGGTGAAACTATTGTATTTGAGCATATATGTGTGTGTGGTGTTGATAGAATTTCTTAGGAAGATTTTTCAAATTAGTTTGAATGGGGAAACTCTTATAAATGGTAAAACAAATAAAAATTATGGTGTGGAATTAGAATCCTTTAGACCATATATGAAACACTAGTATGCATTCCCGGATATTCAAATTTTTTGGCGGTGAGACATCTTGATCCAAAAACCTACATATGAAATTGTGAAGCCATTGGAATTCCACACAAAGGGTTATTTAAAAATATCACACTATTTTATGTAAGGATTTTGATATTGTGAAGGGAAGAGTGAGTGAATTTCCTCGATAATCAACTCATTTTCAATTATTAAGATGACTTGTATTTTATCCAATTTAGTTATATATTATTCCTTTAGGTTATTTTCCTTTCATTTAATGTTTGTAACACATTGAGTTGATTATTACACTTATTACATTGATAGGCATGCCTTCTAATAATCCCTACAAGTTGAGATTTCACTCTTTTTTACAATATGACGTCCACGGATGACCCCATATTTGTCCATCAACTTCCCGCACTTACCCATTACACTGATAGGCATGCCTTCTATTAGAAAAAGAATTCCTACCTCCGACATGTATCAACAGTTGGTGAGACAAGGAGGACAAGTGTGTTGATGCATGTCCCAACAACTATCATATTCTAAGTGGAGATTAATTGCATTTAACCTATCGTGTACCCTTGCAAGGTGAGACAACTGCTTTGGGCTTGGTATCTTGGCATGTTGCACTAATAATAATAGCCACATGGATAAGTTTCCTATACTAGATTGCAATGTGAGTGTAGGCTAGCTCTAGGACACAATCGTAATACGTAAAGATCGACATAGAAAATAATTTTATCTCCATGTCAAAGTTATTTTCGAGGTTTTGTATGATGATTCCATTGTAGGAAATTTCCATTTCATCATGTGTAATGATTTCAAATATCGATACACTCTGTGAAAATGTGGAAAATGGATTTGATTTCCAAATCCAAGTGGAAGTTGAGTACCCTTTATGAATGTGTTGAGGTTTTCATGGATCCAACAATGGAGGTTTCCATCACCATGGAATTGACCCGCAGGTGATATCATTTTCTTTAAAGATTGGCATTCCATGCCTTATAGATCTCATACAAGAAAAAAACAAAGGAAACTAGATTTTCTTTTGAATACATGTTGACCATTTTAAGTTGTGCACTTGTGATTTATTATATGAAATACCAACAGAGCATCTTGCACTATATATTTTACTTGTTATGATTATGATCTAGGAGGTGGGGTAGTACATTTTGTTTGTATATCGTGTTTGTTTACAAAATGTGTAATTCATTTTTAGCACATTCGACACCATTCTAACATTTCCTCTTCGAAAACAATCAAATAAATTTTTAGTAATTATTTTTCTAAGGAAAGTTTTGTATAGAAGATATCAAAGGTTCCCACCAAAAATTTCATGACATATATGTTCTATATGTCCACATATGGTTTTACAAGTTAGTGGCGTAACCAAGGTTTTTAAAGCTCATTTCCTTTATGGAGTATCGGACAAAAATAGCCTTTTCGTTGAAGGTCCCTTGCTCTATTAGTGTTGATGTATGGTTTTCAATGAGCCCACGACTAATCAAGTCTTGCTGAGTGCAAGGCCTAGAGACACCCGAAATGAAGAGTCAAATAGTTGAGGCAAGGATCATGCCCTATGTGTATTTTGACGGCATAGGTGCCCCTTACTTGTAAATTCTTACTTGAAGGTGATCACTTGTTTATTTTCTTCGCTTAATTTGTATTTTTGAATCTATATGTTCCTTCCTAACTTAGGTAGAGATGTCATTAAACTATGTAATCCAATGCCCAATTTGACAAACCTTAGAGGTGCTTAGTAAAAAAAATACCCTTGTTATTATAATGTATAGGTTTGGTCATTTTTTATCATGAATCTATTAGAACTTAGGTGTTCTATCTACATTATTATTTTTTAAACTTTGAAAATGCTTCTATTAATGTTTTTAATCCGTAAAATCCATTGAAATTAAAGATCAATTTATATGTAGGTTTGTTTCTATTTTACTAAGGACATAATCTTATAGAGTAAATGATTAATATGATTTACAAGTGGGTGGCATCTTATGGCTGCAAGGGCTCTCAAGAGTGGCAAGGTTTGGATTTTATTTTAATCCAAAAAATCCACTAAGTTTAAAGATCATTTTATATGTAGGTCTATTTCTATTTTACTAAGGCCATAATCTGATAGAGTAAATGATTTATACGATTTATGGTGGGTGGTGTCTTATGGATGCAAGGGCTCTCAATAGTGGCATGTTATGGATTTTATTTTAGTTCCTTCGGCTTCAACTTCACCACTGTTCTCCCTAAATTTTCCCTCATAATGTGGCCCCATGTTACATTCAGTAAAAACAAAATTTGTTAATTTCAATGACACATCTTTCATTATGTTAACCACACTTATTGGGGATGCATTGTCATTGATTTATAGACTCCATTTATTTATCCATGAGTGCGCTCTTAGGTCATACTTGCTCCAAATATTACTTTATCAATACATAAATTTGATTCCATCTTAAACATTTATCATGGATATCAACAATATTAAAAGAACCCCTATGCCTTGCTACAATTCACTTATATTGTGTGGAGTTAATAGCCTAATATGCTTCTAGTGCCCAGGAATGTTCAATTCTCTCTCTGGTCTTAGGGGAGGAGTGTAGGTTTCTCATAATGTAGCTGTAGAAGCTCAAATTTGGTAATTCACTCATTGACATTGTTAGGTTTGTCAATGCACTATTTCTAATATAAATATAGGTTTCTTAATCTCACTTAGTACATTCTTAGGTATCATGTTTAGCTTGTTTATCCTTGCACACCGAAATGTCATCAACTTTTGAGAACATAATTTACTTAAAACCTATAAACAAACATAAAGCATCATGTTCCAATTATAATCTCTTTTGGCCAACCTTTAATCTATAAATCACCTATGAAACCCTACATAAACAAGTGAATACTACCTCGACTACTAGCCTGTAAATCCTTCGGCACTGAATTTATATGCTTGCTTGATGTAGTTGTAAAAATCACCCAAGGCTCCTTAAATATCACAATAGCATATTTAAAGTCATTAGGGTAACAATCTCTATTATTTTAAAGCTCCTTACTAGGTAAAAAAGCAATATCCCTCATCAACAAGCACTCGATATCCCTTCCCCAAGTATCTTAGCAAGAACCAACTCAATTCAAGCATGTCCAAAGATGGTTTTCAAACTTATTTGCATTTTTTAGATATAACAAGATAGGTGAAGAAAAACATGTTGTTTGGTGGTTCTTTAGAGTAGTTCTAATAATGATGATGCACAGGGGTTCCCACAACCCACATAATGTTTGTTTTGTAGGACTAATCATCTATGGTGATGTAGGAATATCGGGATTTAAACTATGTACATGATGTAAATATCATTATTTGTACTAATTCATAGTGTGAGGATGTTTAGGACAATGTTCAGATCGAATAAGGAGCCATTAATGCTTCATTTGTTCTTAAGTAGGATGAAAAAGTGTAGTTTTTATTTTCCCTCAAATAGGTAGAGATTGAAAATTTGAATATAAAGGATATGGCCAGGGGTTCTTGTTGAAAATTTTTGCACTCGTGCAAAAATGGGCAACTCAAAACTTCATCATGATTGATGACATTAGTGAAGTGAACCTAAGCTAGGGGAGTTTATTTCAATTCCTATTGTTTCTGTTGAATTAATTAATGATTACATGAAATCTGCAACTATGTGTGCTATTACAAAACGTAACAGATCACATAGTTTGCAATTTCATGACTATCTTCAGCAAAAAAGAACACAAAGCCCCGAAGGACATATGTGTTATCTTGATGAAGACATTGAATTATAGAATAGATGAATTTTTAAGCTTTGGAATAGCAATCATAATCATGATTGCAACAATCAAATTTCAAGATTAGATGTTACATATATTCTTTAAGGTTCTTTCCTTCATGATTAAGACATTCAATTATATTATTGAGTTATTTAATTCATCATACAATCCATATAGAAAGCTGAAATGTAGAAAGAAATACACAACTTAATTTCAGAATTCAATTTTTATTCATAAGGAATTTCAAATGTTCCCACACAAGCCATGGGATGTAACTGAAAAGTAAAATACAACTACTAAAATAAGAGGTACATATGCATGAAAGAGAAAATAGAGGAGTATGAATGAACCCATCATTGCCTTAGGGGTTTCTTTTTCGGTTGATGCACCTCTAGCTCTAGCTTTGCTCCATCTCCATCTTCACTACTCAAAGTACTATACTTGAAAATAGAAAAGAGAAAACTGTCAGTTATGAGCTCAGGGTTAATCCATATTCCTATACTATCCAAATTTGTGCAAATGGATCTCTTAACAATAGGAGATATAAATTACATGAAGATCAAAGGCACAACTGATAAAATTACTTTTATGTAATAGCATACATGATTATCCACTCAGAAGTAAGAGGAGAGAGAAGGAAAGAAATACTATGGAACATAAGAGAGGTCAAAAACCCTATATTTTTTCTAACTATTTTCTTGAATGTGAAGGTACAGGTTGTAGTTGAGAAGAAATAAAATCATGTCTTACAGTCGACACTGTTAGATAAAGATTGTAGAATTCAATAAAATATATCCTATGATACATCAGATTAGAATAAGTCACAAGTACATACTAGTATGGAGGAAGAATACAACTCAAAGGTGAACTAGAAGAATCAGAATTTAAAGGCTGAAGTTAACTGGAAAGATAATATTACAGCTGAAACAAAATGACAAGGAAATATGAGAAAATTTGATAGGGCTTCGCCATGTAAAATAGAAATTTTACATCTTTCCATCATGATATTTTAAACTAATGGATGATTTAAAAGCTATATGTAAATCAAATAGTAATGCAAAAAGTAGATAGTGCATGGCATGATCAAAGATAACAGTTATCATATTTCAGCCCCAACAATAAACTATGAAGCATCTAAATGAACTATTACAGTGCAAAATTAAGTTACAAGTGCGCACTTTCATATTGCATAAGAAAAGATACAAAAATGCTACAATACCAATGGAGTACAACTATAATAAGTAAAGTAGATTCAGTTTTCTGAATATAAATTCATAACAGCCATGCAATCAAAGAAAGATTCAAGATAAAAGGTTGATACAAGGTTTACATGGTTGCAGAACAAGTAAAGCACCCAAGTAACAATTACAAAAGAGCATATCATAAAGCTTGTGATTTACAATGAAGCCATTCCAATCAAGTGTTGCTATTTAATTGATATCATTTAATACTTCAATTCTTCATAAATTCAAGCTCAAAGCATCATTCGAGATACAACTCAATAGATAGAATACGAAATGCAAGCAATGATAAGAGTGCATTTTCATTCTACAAGGTTTCACGTGTGAAAACAATTAGGTATAAATGAATCAAAAAAAAAGGACACAGTCACGGAGTTCAAGAGATGATCAAATGACATAGTCTTTATTGAAGGAAGGCATATTTGCAAGTATTCAACAAGTAAAGGTTAAAGTAGTAAATTTAAGGATAATTATTTCACATAGTTTACATGCTTCTAAAAGTTACCGCCATGAAGTTATGAAAAGGGCGAGTTATGATTGCCATGAATATGCAAATTGCGATTACTACAATTGATGATCGAGAAAGCATACAATTGTAACACTATTAACTCAAACAACAGTGATTTTAAGTGATACAAAAGATATTACCACAAGGTAAGGTTGCACGTATGGATTATGAATGCACTTTCAACTACGAAATTATTCATGAGAGATAACTCTTTTCATTTAAACAGAAGCCAAAATATCAACTTATGTCCTCATGGCCAAGCATTTTTCAAATCTAGAGAAGAATAATATTCAAAGCTCATCAAATTCAAAGATGGTGTTTTCAGAATAAGCTCAACAACTCGAGGATAGCAAAATATGTAAGGAAGAAAATATAACTTCAAAATTCAATGCAAAGACGTATAGTGAGACCAAACAGATAAAATCTATGCAGATCTTTGAACATAGTCTTGAGTCACTAAGAAATTGAGCTTCATAATCAAATAGAAGGAAGAAAAATCAAAGCCACCAAATGTGGAGATTCGTAGATCAAAATTTACAATGCTAGATAATGCAGTCTCAACTTGCAGACTCAAGCATGATACAACAAATACCCACACCTCTACATTGCCATGAACATCATCAATTACTTCAAGTTTGAATATTTAAGATAGAAAGGAGTTTTCAATTTTTAAGGTACAAAGTATATTTTGGCTCTAAATATGAACATGAGGCGAAAAATACATCGAAATAAATAGACGAAATATATAAACCCCAATAATGGCATCAGGAAAAATGGGATTTTCTCCTCAACAATGGCTCAAACTAGATAAATTATAAATGAGTACACCCAATTCATACAATACACAAATATTCTCACAGTAGAACTAAATCTCGAGAAACTCAAGAAATTCTTCACGAGTTTCGTGATCAAAACAATGAAGGTCTAGGAGAACATAATGAAGAATGCTCCAAGATCGTTCTTATAAGGAACCCAAAGGAGCTCAAAATAGGAAAATAGAGCTACCAAAGTGAAAATCGGAAATCTTGAGAACTCACCAAAATGGCTGAGAAAAATTGCAATGGAAGGAGCTCCAATGAAAAATAGTCAAGCCCAGATATGGAAATTACATATTTCAATACAAACCCATTTTGTAGATTTAATCTCAGAGCAAATACAACTCATAAATGATGTTATACGTATGAGTAATGGTAAGGATTTTTTGGTATAAAAATAACTGATACGAATACCCATTATTCAGGTAAATGCATTCAAATTCAGAGATCTTGAAGAAATGGACAAGAAGCTCACATTCCCATCACGATGAGTGTTTTACCATCCACAACAGAGTGATAACCCAATAGACGGTCAGAGCTCCAAATTATTCACAGATCAAGTTCATAGCCTAGATCTAAGGAAACAGAGAGTGCAAGATCAAAATATCAGGTCATGGTCAAGCCGTTCGAAGTCTTTCAGCAAGTAAAAAGAAGATGGAATGCAAAGCATAATCAAGAATATCCAAGGTTTTCAAAAAGGCTCAAGGATTGACCAAGAACAAACTTCGAATCAGAGACACATGCATACCCAGGTCTAATAATCATAAACCCTCAGAAATCATCAAATGAGGAGCCAAAACATGAACTCCATACTCGGAAAATAGAGACTCAAAGGATTCAGATAACAGACCCCACAAAGAAACAATATGAAAACATAGCTCAATAAAGGAGAAATACACAAATGAAAATGGGTATTCAAACTCTGAAAGTTCCACAATAAAGGAAGAATTACAAGAAAATCCATACCTTTTGAGTAGTGTCCAAGCCTCAAACAGAAACTCCGGGATTCGAAGATGTAGTTATTGTTCTTTACGAGATCGAGGCTACTAAAGGAAATGAAGACCTTCCTTGCAGATTGCAGAGCTATAGAATCTCAAAACCCATTACGCCAAAGATGGTGTAGGAAAACAAAGCGAGCTTGTGAGGAGAAAAATCCGAGCTCATTTTCTTCAATATCAATTATAATCCTTAAATGCCACACTTAAAATGATGATCTCGTAAAATGTGGTCAAAACCCAACACAAACCCAAAGCTTCAAATTCCATTCATGGTGGCATGGCGTAAACTCACCATAGTTTCCTTAACTCAATTCGAGCTCCAATAGAAATTTGAAAAGATACGGCTTGACCCTTTTTCCTCTATTAACTCATTCAAGTGAGTTAAGTAACTCAATATGAGTTAAAATACGAGATGTGGTGAATACGGGTAAAAACCCTAATTAGGGTTTGAATAATCTATCACCGATAAAGGTAAGGGTCAAAGTAATGTGGAGGAGGGGACACAATTCCCGTTTAAATGATTATGTTCAACCAAAACCATACAAATATCATATGCAATGATCAACCCAAAAGGGGTAGTTGACCACATAGAGGTTTATGTTTATTAATCAATGTTTTAGTTTCTGAACCATGGGGCTATATACATGCCAATAATCCAAAAGGGGGCCGAATAATCAAATAGTGATTATTATTCAAACCATGGTCTAAGAGACCCATGTATTAAGTCAAAGGTGTCGAATGTGATCAAACCAACGGTGAAAACCAATCAAAGCAATGCCCAATAATTTTTAAATAATATTATATGCCATGGTAAAATAAGACAATGCATGGAAAGAGGTCAACATTAGTATGTCGCAAGGATCATGAAAGAGACACTTTTAGAGCTTACCTTAATTTTCACAAATAGCCTTATTATTGAAAGGAACGATAAGAAGATTGTTCCAAGCCGCGATCTCAGATGATAATAGCACACCACATTAGATTTGAAAAGCAAAAGAGCTAAAATACCATATATGGAAATCCATCATAATCTATAATGCTCAATACATTACAATAGAATGACTTGAATTATTCAATAAGAAAGATGTACATATAGGAGGAGGGAAGTGTAACTACTACCTAAATCAGTGGTGAAGAACTCCCACTAACTAATACTGGTAGTTAAGTTAACTCCAAAAGACTAGTAAGCTAACTCCACATAACTGAGAAGATAACTCAACACAACTAGTAAGCTAACTCTACACAACTAGTACACCTAAGCAAGCTAACCCAACAAGTGTAGGGCTAACACAAGTGTAAGAATTATCATAATAAATAAATAAAAGGATAAATAATAACCTACACTAATACCCTCCTGTAAGCATAGCTTAGGTAGGTGGAAAAGAAGGTGGGTCCCGAAACAAGGCCTGATGAGGTACCCACGTACAACAACTAGGAAAAATGGACACCGTAAGGTACCCAAAACCAGTAATAACAAAGTAGAGAGCAAAATCCTACTGCAAGATATCCTCAGAAGCTCGACTCCAAAAACTTGTACAATGTTGAAGAAGTGTGGTGCACACTATGGTCTGAATCCACTGATCGATCATATAACTCAAAAACAACTGACACTGGGCTTCACCAAAATAGCTCCATGCGAAGGAGATCTATCAATAGAGTGATGTCAAAAGTGAAAAAAACATCAAACATAATTTGATCAATCAAGTAAAAATAGGTGTGCCACGATCCAAGAACAACCAAGGCAACAAGGCAAGGACACGAGATCCAAATAAATAGGAGTGCCACGATCCAAGAAAAGCCAAGGTAACAAGGCCAGGACATGAAACCCGAAGAAGCGATGATCAACACCACACCCTCCCATCTTAAATGAGTAGAGTGATACCACAGATCTGTATGAGTTGCCAAAATAAACTACTCGAACAACCGACAAACTAACACTAGGCTCCACCGAAATAGCTCCCCACAAGAGAGACTCACAACATACAAAAAAAGTGTCGAAAATATAGATCCAAAATATCTCAACAAACAAGAGACATATAAATATATACACCCATAGATACAAGAATGTAATACCCAAAATTTTAGGATGTGGGCTCAACCGAAAATGCATCCACAAGTAATCACAACACCCTCCCAAATTGGCACTTTATAATTGAGTGCATGTAAATATTAAAATGAGTAAAATTACGTTTTATAATTGAAATATGTGTATAAAAGTCTCACCAATGCGTAGATCTCGAAAAAATACACAATTTCAAAAAAAGATCACCTTAATCCGAGCTACGGATCAAAAGTTATGAGCTCTAGAAGGTTTTTCTATTAAAATAATATTTTAATGTTGATCTTCTTTTCAAAAGGTACACGTGACACCCAAATGTCCAAAGGGTAAAAGAGTGCATCCACACGATACAGGCTTGCGACCAAAGGATAAAAGCCTGCACCCAAAACTGAAATATCCAGAGGGTAAAAGACTGCATCTGGAAGGTACACACTTTTATCCAATGGATAAAAGAATGCACCCAGAGGGTACAGATCTGTGTCCAGTGGATAAAAGACTGCATCCAAAACCAAAATACCCAGAGGATAAAAGACTGCATCCAGAAGATACACGCTTTTATCCAATGGATAAAAGAATGCACCCAGGGTATAGATCTGCATCCAAATTTGAAATGTGACACCCAAATGTCCAAAGGGTAAAAGAGTGCATCCACATGATACAAAGGCACCTGATCGACCAAAGGATAAAATCCTGCACCCAAAACTGAAATATCCAGAGGGTAAAAGACTGCATCCGGAAGGTACACACTTTTATCCAATGGATAAAAGAATGCACCCAGAGGGTACAGATCTGCATCCAGTGGATAAAAGACTGCATCCAAAACCAAAATACCCAGAGGATAAAAGACTGCATCCAGAAGATACACGCTTTTATCCAATGGATAAAAGAATGCACCCAGAGGGTACAGATCTGCATCCAGATTTGATTGTCTCAAAACATGGTCAAGTTTATAGTCAATTCTATGGTTTTGGCACCTTCCAAATCCAATGGCGCACTTCGTTTTGCATAAAAATGCATGCTGCATAAAATTACTCACAAATTCCAAATACATGAAAATAATAAACCCTTGCTTGCAAAGAAAAAACTTACTGATGGATGTCTACATCATCTATAGCTCTGATACCATGAAAGGAATGATAAGAATATTTTTCCAAGCCACGATCTCAGATAATAATAGCACACCACATTAGATTTGAAAAGCAGAAGAGCTAAAATACCATATATGGAAATCCATCATAATCCATAATGCTCAATACATTACAATAGAATGACTTGAATTATTCAATAAGAAAGATATACATATAGGAGGAGGGAAGTGCAACTACTACCTAAATCAGTGGTGAAGAACTCCCACTAACTAATATTGGTAGTTAAGTTAACTCCAAAAGACTAGTAAGCTAACTCCACATAACTAAGAAGATAACTCAACACAACTAGTAAGCTAACTCTACACAACTAGTACACCTAAGCAAGCTAACACAACAAGTGTAGGGCTAACACAAGTGTAAGAATTATCCTAATAAATAAATAAAAGGATAAATAATAACCTACACTAACAATTATCTCATGGTAAACAGGGGGGAATTATTATGTACATGCCTATAAGTGGCCCCACAAGGTGAAGATGATTTATTTTACTAAGTGTTGAGAGATCAAAGGAATTATTTTTACACAGAGATATTATTTTGCATGTGCATCCAAGGGGACATAACTAAATATTATCAAATTTATCATTGCAAGTGGGTCAGAGCTACAAATGTCACATCAACAGCTAGAAGACAAATTTGCATGCACAAAGAAGGATACTTGCTCATCAAGCAAGATTTATTATTAGCAAATTATTCACCCATGATTTTTCTTAAAAATAGAACAGATCAACTTCGAGTTTGACCGAGATGTAACTCGATGGCTATTAATGCCTCTTTTATCACTTGCTTTGTTTGGCGAGTCTAATTTTAGCTTATTGTTAGGAAGGTTGGGTGAATTAATTTTGTTATATATTGTGTGGCTTGCAAAGCACAAAGGAGGACTTTTAGAAACAGGAGTGCTGAAGTAGATTTTGCCAGTTTTTCCCTCTGAATGAGAAGTATTTTCTGCCTTTCCAATTATTTGTAGTCTTATGTATGCTCAATTAATCTTGTGAATGTTGAATTCACCGATTAATCATCTTACCACATTGCAAATTTCATAATTTCTGCATAATATTAACGTGTATGTTTAACTTAGCAGTATTGTTGTGATATTTTCCCTCAATATATCAAAGTGTTTACCTTTAATTTTCTAGTAGAAAGTTATTGGCTTGTGCTTCAAAAATCCATTCCCATATCAATTGTGCATGTACTTAGTCAAAGACCTCATACAAGTTTGGTGTATCACCTTAGTTTTAAATCCTTTTACAGTCATATTTTACCCTCAAACCCTAGAAAATCAGTTTAGGATACATCAATAAGGAACCGAACTTGATAGCGAGACTCACCTCAAAATAGGTATACCCACAGGACTGAGGTGTTTTTATTATATCTACGAAAGAGAGAGATCATTTTTACAAACTTAGAATGCCTGCAGCCATCTCTCTACAAGGTGCACTTTCGAGAGATAATAGTTATAAAATCATGTGAGCATGATTTGGAATTATTCTAATCATTTGAAAAGGTAAAATATTCCTCTAAAAACTACAAACAATGATAATTCTATGTTGGAAAAGACCAAATAAGAAAATGTTGATAAAGTAAGAGTGGTTGAGAAGGTTTATGAAGTTTATTCAATAACTCCTAACTTTGGTAAATCATTTTATCATGGATGAATTCAAGAAAGTATAATATCAATAAATGAAGGTTATTAGAGTTGTTTGAACAGGTTTTTATAAGTAGAACAAGAGATTTTTTAATAAAATAAGCCTCTAGTACGAATTTTGTACATTAAAAATTATATTTCAAGAAGAAATATTAATAAATTACGAGAGGTTTATTATTTTTATTTGTTTTTAAAATGTTGGATGATGTGTGTAAATGGATTAGAGATTAAATTTTAAGTGGAGGTATACAATATTTTACTATTATCACTAAAATATTCCCTATTTCCATTTATTGTGTTGTAATTTTGTGAAAAGCTTATTATACAAGCATGTAAAAGTACTTTGTAAATATGTTGGTGAAAGAATAAATCTTCCTCCTATTATTACAAATCTTATCCAACTAATTTTGGAGTTTAAAAAGGTTAAACAAGATAATAACTCCTAACTTTGGTAAATCATTTTATCATGGATGAATTCAAGAAAGTATAATATCAATAAATAAAGGTTAGTAGAGTTGTTTGAACAAGTTTTTATAAGTAGAAAAAGAGATTTTTAATAAAATAAGTGTCTAGTAGGAATTTTGTACATTAAAAATTGTATTTCAAGAAGAAATATTAATAAATTACAGAGGTTTATTATTTTTATATGTTTTTAAAATGTTGTATGATGTGTGTAAATGGATTAGAGGTTAAATTTTAAGTGGAGGTATACAATATTTTACTATTATCACTAAAATATTCCCTATTTCCATTGATTGTGTTGTAATTTTGTGAAAAGCTTATTGTACAAGCATGTAAAAGTACTTTGTAAATATGTTGGTGAAATAATAAATCTTCCTCCTATTATTACAAATCTTATCCAACTGATTTTGGAGTTTAAAAAGGTTAAACAAGATAGGTATGCAAGTTTTCCTCCTATCGGTCTAATGTAAACCGTCAACTAGGGTTTTAAGGTAATTCATACATATCTTCTTATTCTTGAGAATTAAGGGTTGTAAATTGGAATATATCATCTAATAAGACTTTACAAAGATACGTGTGCAATTTTTCCTCCTATCGATCTAATGTAAACCATCAACTAGGGTTTTAAGGTAATTCATACATATCTTGTTCTTCTTGAGAATTAAGGGTTGTAAATGGAATATATCATCTAATAAGACTTTACACTATTTGGATTTCACACGTAGGAGATCTCGTATTAGATTCCTACGAGAAGAATATTGAATATGTTAGAGACCTAATCGCTACAAGGACAAAATTGTGAACTAGGAAAAGTTGACATAGATTGAGTTCTACAATTTCATAAGACTCTTAAATAGAGTAAAGAGTATCCGAAAAGCATATCGGTGAGTTAAAGAAAGTGCTTTTGTGGAGATTTACACCTTAAAATGTCTTATAACATGGCTCTGACAAGACTGTGAAGATAGGGTACTAGACAATAAAGGGAGATTTTGATCTAATGACTCCAAAATGGATTTCTATCAATATGTGCATGTTATAAAAGACTGTAATAAGATAAGATAAATGTTATTATGTTGTTAAATATACAATATATTTTATTTAAACCTTATGTTCAAAGATTACAATAGTAGTATCTTACAAATGATCTTACGGATACTTGACATTATAAGAAGAATACCTTGTAGATAGATTTAGATCAAAATTCTATCAATGTATGCTTATGAATGTTAGGTTGAGTACAAATACACTTGTATGAAAGAAAGTAGAATTATCTTAGGAATAAGAGGAACATGATCTTAACCAAACACCAAATAGTCAACGATATTCTTAAGAGGAGTTGGTTTGGAAACTCCATAATTTCATCAATGGATGCTTAAGATAGACTTTTGAATTTCCTTATAATTGTAACATTCCATTTGAGAAGTCGGGGTATAGAGGATGGTGTGTAAACTCGAGCTTATTGGTTTCTTCATAATCTCCAATGTATTTGTGTAAGACAGTATAAATTTGAATGATAATTATGTAGATGCTTATTTATGATAGAATTTCTCGAGAGGAAACTAAGTTTTATGATTTATGTTATGATCTCTATGGATATAACATGGATAATATAGTGATTATAAGTATGATAGTATTATAATATTATGTATGAATTCAACCCTAATGGAAAATTTTAGTACAAGAAATTGGAATAGTAGAATAATACCTAAATATAGTTTCATAATAGAATATGTGGATACAACAATCATTTGTAGTAATCTCTCATTTGAATAATAACTTTGCATGAGAATTTGGATAGTGATTATGCAAGACAGGAATAATTGGAAGAAGTTTAAAGAGTACATTGAGATATCGGTGTCGAGGATCTAATAGATTATATTTCATATTTCTAATAAGGTGTTTATAGGTTTAGTGAACAAAGGAGGTATAGGTATTGGCCTTATTTGGAAACATCAACCAAAGGTAAGGACCTAGTTTCATTTTGAATAACTCCTAAAGATAATTCTTTTAAAATAATTCACAATTTTATGTGAATTTTATTCCTAGATGAAATTGGAAAAACTTGATAAATAATGTTTCCTTTGTAGTGTTTCTTATTATCTCATTAATCAAGAATAGGACTGTGGGTTTGAGAATCGAGTTACAAGTTCAATAATACATCACATGGATAGAGTTTTATATGATGATTATATTATTTACAAGTGATTCATTTAATGATCAAAAAATAGGTTTTGAAAATGATAGAGGATTTTATAAAATCAAAAGTGTGTAGAAGTTTGAGAACCCATATTTGAGCATGTCGAAGACCATATATTAGGTCAAGATTGTATGGTATGGGCCTAGAATATTTGTATGCTCCTACCCTAGGTTGATCTCTAGTGATAGTCTCTAGAATGAAGATTCTTCTATTTCAAATCTCCTTATTCCTATATTACATCTTCCTAGAACCCTTTAGAATCATCTACATTACTGCTAAGTGCACTCAATCCTTTCTATTTTCAACTTTATATGTTTTTTAGCATATATGTTACTATCATAAAACCATTATTCTAATTATGATAATTAATTTTAAAAGTTAATTAATTAGAATATCAACATGTTGTTAACCCTTACATCCTTTAGTGTACTAAACCAATGAGGTTTCATGTTAAATCTAATTAGGGTGTAAATATTTTTGTGAACTTTGGTTTGTGATTCAATATTAACATCAACTTTAGTAGCCTTAATGTTTTCTCCTTTATTATAAGTGTATTTTATTATTTCTTCTTAGTTCTATCATCTGATTTTAGATATCATATGGTCTCCTCTTATACCCTTTCATCGTAGGGATCACTTCACCAATCAACATGTTGAACATATTGAGGTTTCTCCTCCTATTCATAAATGTTTTTTCCTCATGGATTCTTACCCATTACATATTTCTAGTAATCCATATATGCTTGATCATTCCCAAGAGATACCCTTTCATGACATTGAGACTAATAGCGAGTATTCTTATGATTATGATGGTGATGGTGATGGTGATGGTGATCATGATGGTGATTATGGTGATGATGGTGATGATGTGGAAGATGAATAAGTGTAACTCCTATCTCATTTTGTAACCAGATTCATCAAAATCGTCAACACACTTTGATCCTATCAAGAACATCCTCCTTACTATTAAGATCTATCATGATGAACAATCTAGTGAAGAATCCCTTTTTGGGAAATCTTAACACTCTTTCACTCTCACTACATCTTTGATTCCTATACACTTGAGGACACGTGATCTTCCAATGCACAATTTTTTAATACCAATTTATGCAACAATTATTTTTACTACACATCTTATATCCACAACCCATCGTTTGGAAAATTCTTCATCCAACACATAAGCCTTTTAAACCCTTATGAATACCTTATAAGATCAAATATTACAATTACAACAACGTTCCCCTACTTTTAATCATGATATGGATTATACTTAGCCACTTCATAATCTACTTACACTCGAAGTGGTTTCTTACTCTTTCTCCCTTTCATTTCTCCTAAACTCCCCATTTAAAATGGAAAAGGAGACCTTTCTAAGAATATTCAATCCTTTTATGTTATTTCTTTTGATTAAGCCTCTCATGATACCTTTCTCATAAATATCTTTCACATAAGTCTTAAGGATTTTCCACTGCAATGGTTTTATGATCTCCCACGCATTATATGCACTCTTTTACTACTCTAGTAAACAAATTCTTCACATAATTATCTATTAACATTGGGAATAACGTTTCTTATGCATAATTATCTAAATTATGACAAGGGTATACTAATTCTCTCAATGATTATATCTTATGATACAATACCACACTTACCAAGATGATTGATATGTTATCCGATAGTGAATTGTAAAATCTATTCACCCAAATATTGTTTTTAATCTTTACAAGTACTAGTCATATTTGATAAATTATAAACATTTAGTATCCATGCCATACACTCAAGGAGTGTGAATCTAAGTTGCTATATATGAATAAGGTAAATTATGTTGATAGGACTCTACTATACCTAATGCCAAGTTTACACATAAATCCACATTTAAAGGAAAGAATAATGATGCTAAAGTTCTAAATAACATCATCAATGTTGTTTCTCATCCAACTAAGTTGTAACTTTAAGAAAGCCTCAAAAAATAATTTTAATACCAATGCTTAGAATGATTATCATGGATGTATAGGCCACTTCACAATAAGATGTCTTAAGCTTCACCATATCATCTAAGATATTATAGACTTGCATGCTAATTAATGGGATGGTTTCATGGAATCTTCCAAGCCAACCAAAGAATATGCTAAACTCAAAATATTCAACGATCCACTTCCTAAGCATACCAATGATAAATCTAAATTTAAAGTACATAACATTTATCATGTGGTACCACCACCACCTTCTTATGATCAACCCTTAAATTCAATGATTATAAATAGTAACCATACATTATTTCTTACACTAATAATTACTCTTAATTTCTATCACATAGATGACATGCTCGAATTTGATGTACTTTGTTTATTCATGTCTTTATCAATCATGTACTTATTTGTATTGTTTTGGTTTATGCACACTGATAGAAGATAACTTTGCAGTCTCAAGTTACTTCAATCTCTTAGAATTTCTACAAAAAAATATTGTATTTGATCTGATCCTCAATATCATAATATTACTCTAACCATCACTATTGGTTGTATCACTACTTTGACTTAATTCTTAGTTGTTGTTACTCTTAGTTCTAATACCATACATTTGGGTTTCTATTGGCTACATACTCTTAGGGATATTCCTTCTATCATTCAAAAATGTCTAAAGTTTATTCATAACTAAAAGGTTATCATCATTAAAGGTACTCTCTTTGAGGCTTCTATTATTGGATTTCTTATTCATTATTCTAAAGTACATATCCCCAAAAAAGTACATCTATAGATTAGGATTTGGTTTGAAATGGTGTTCATCATTTTTCTAGCCCTCCTAGGTTTCTCCCTAGGCATGTAGACTTATTTTCTACTTCTCGCATTTAAATATATCTTAGGTTTCATGATAGTCCTTTAATTACACACACATCCCCTCAAGGATATCATTATGTTAGGTCTTTGTACATATAAGAATCAACACATAACCCTAAGATGCACCCGACCTCCCGAGGTCATGTTGGGCCACCGATATGAGATGGAAGATGTTTATGGCATGGATAAATAGGATAAATAGGTGGAAATCGATAACAACCGAGTCAAAGAAATCAAATTTCCTATATGGGAACTATGGAAATGTACTCATCTAAGGAAATAAAATCTTGTCTAACTTGTGTGGGAAAGATGAAACGAGCAAGGAGGATGGACACGCGAAGGCTTCACAATGTCGGTGTCCCTAAACACCCTCCGAACTAGCTATGGAATACATGAGAAATGTCCAACATATGCCTCGTATAAGCCTCTAGACAAGGTCATGGAGGTGCAATGAGAAACATGTGGAAGGGAAAAGATATAAAGTTACGAGAATCTAGTCTCAACTAGGATGACTCTTCCAAAACACATAAGCATTATTTGCTTCAATGTTTGAGTTCAAACTATGAGATAATAATGCATAGAAGTGGGGTGGTCTAGAGAACAAGGTTTTGAGGCCCTAGTCTATGTCTCGTGAACTATTTGGTTTTGATCGATTGTGAACCTTTTGGATCACATACTAAATCTTTGGGTTGCTTTGGGTCTTACATTGTCATGTGGATGTGAAAACTAATAAAACAAAGACATAAGCAAACATGCAAATACACCTCAAGAGAGAAAGGTTACTGTTTAGGAAACCTAAGCCAACTAAGGATACGTAAGGGGCTTTGTTAATTCCTTTCTACTTAACTCTATGTGCAACTAATTAATCTAACAAATGAAAGCTAATTGATTAAAACAAAAGAAAGTAAACCTAATCTATTTATTTTTGTGCTTTTTCAATTATTTTAAATAAAGGGAATAAAATAAATAAAACAATTAACTATCTAATCTAATGTTTTTGTAATTTTAATGTTTACTAGAAAAAATGGGAAATATACACGAGACAATTTAATTTCTTACAATTAAATGAAGGGTAAGTGCATGGAAATGGGGGGCCAAAAAGTGCACAAAAATCTATTTTTGGCCATTTTAGTCATAACTCGTTCGTGTTATGACTTAGTCGCGTTATAACACGGCGAGAGAAAATTCAGGGTCACGTTATAACGTGAGTGCGTTATGGCTTGATAAATCCGAGCCATAACGTGAGCGCATTATAACCGATTCGTGTTCATTTTTTCTATGTGGCATATATGTTTATGGGAGGGATATATAAGTATAATTTTTTATTTTATTAATCTTTATACTTTATTATTTCTTATACTTTAAATTTATTTTAGTAAATATAAGAATTTGGGGTTACTCTACAACTTATGGAACTAGTCTCACGACTCCATCACATGTGATTTAGAAGATAGTTTTAGAATTCTAATTTGGTCGATACATAGGTATTCTTTAGGATTTCAACATTCAACCTAAATATTTTAGGGTTTAAATACTACAATCGATGTCTATTTTGTGAAATAATGTAGTCATTGTTTAGGTTTTGGGGTCTTTTTATTGGTCATTGACATTTGTAGGAGTTTTATGTGTCAAAACTATATATTTTAAACCTCACAACTCCTAAAAGTAGAAACAGTTTCTCGAATATATGGACTCATGTAATTCCTTATTACACATAATAAATCAAAACACATATGTAAGTTTTTATCAATTCAAATAATCAATGGAATGGTCATCATGAGGTATGTAAAGGATTTGAAACATCATGAGGTAATGCAGAGCTCATAACAACCAATTTTAATCACCTCATTAGTATCGTGTTTTTAGAAGTCTTTACAACAAGCTATATAGGCTCAAATATGCAAAAATGGCACAATCAACCTAAAACATACCCTTCTAACCACGTTCCAACCCCCATATCCTACTCTCACATTTTGTACAAAATCTCAATCAACTCTTAAAATGACTCATTTTCTTGTAAACCTCATTTATTCATACTTCCACTTTATTCCTCTCACTAGCTTTAAGTTTCATAAACCCTAAACCCTAAAACCTAAACCATAAACCCTAAACTCTAAGCCCTAAACCTTAAGCCCTAAAATATAAACCCTTAAACCCTTAACCTTAAACCCTAAACCCTAACCCTTAAGCATAAAGACCTAAACCCTAAACCCTATTTTTACCACCATGAACCCTAATCCCTATTTTTACCACCATGAACCCTAATCCCTAAACCCTATGCCTCAAACCCTAAACTATAAACCCTTTAACCCTTAACCTTTAGCCCTAAACCATAAACACTAAACCCTAAGCCCTAAGCCCTAAACCTTGAATCCTAAATCTTAAACCTTAAATCCCCAAAACCTATACCCTAAATCATATTTTTACCACCTTGAACCCTAAACCCCGAGCCCTAAACCCTAAACCTTAAAAATTAAACCTTGAATCATAAACCCCATAAACCCTAAACCTTTAGCCCTAAACATTAAACCATAAACCCTAAACCTAAAATCCAAAACCTTAAGCCTTAAACCCTAAGCCACTAAACCTTGAACCCTCAACCTTAATCCCTAAGCACTTAGCCCTAAAACAAAAACCCTAAACCCTAAACCCTAACACTTAAACCTTAAATCCTAAACTCTATTTTTACAACCTTGAAACCTAAACCCTAATAACTAAACCTTAAACCCTAAACCTTGATCCCTAAGCCCCGATCCCTAAACCCTAAACCATGAGCTCTAAACCATAAACCCTAAATCATAAATATCGAGCCATAAACCCTAAACCCTCATCCCTCAACCCTATACAGGGCTTATTCTAAGAAGCCTCTGGTAAATTGGAAGTGGAAAATCCCTGGCGAATATAATTTTAACAAGATTTTTCGGAAAGGTGAATTTTCCTAAGTTTCAGAATGAATGTTTTGCACTGACATTTTTAGGAAAAGAAGGTTATTTTGAAGCATAGTTGACACACGGAAAAAAATTATTCCCCCTACATTTTCTCTAGACTTCTCACATTATTCCCCCTACATTTTCTCCACACCTAGACTTCTCCTCCCTCAAACCCCTTCTTCATCAACCCTCTTTCTCCTCCAGACTTTTTTCCCTTATTTTTAACTTAATTCTATATATCCACTTCATTTTCTCCATCACACAACTCGCATGCAATCACTAATAATTATCATGGAACACTTTTGTATAGTGAAAATCCCACAAACATAAATATCAAGCCTTAATATTCTTTTGTTTCTTACTAAAACATAAGTAAATATTGAAACTAAAATATAAATACATCTAAGATTTTATATTTAGAGTAAAACATAACTTTATTATAAATTTCATAGAGGAAAAGAGGAATCTAACATCATCCTACTTTTAATTGTGAGAAGAAAGGAACTTTGACTCAACGGTGGTTGTTTTCACTCTGATTTATTCTTTGTTTTCAAAATATCAAACATATTTTAAAATTTTCAATCATTCCCACATTGTTATAATGCAAACGATCTAGTCATTGGATAGTGACAAATTGATGTCATATATCTTGTCTTGGTCGAGCCAAGTATGCGATTTGCAAAGATACCAATATTTGTATTATTAAAGATTTAAAAATTGTATTAGAACCCATTAATGGACACCCAGACAACTCTGAATCATTTTGAGTGCACAATAAAAATAATAAGCATATAATAAACAAGTTACCATATTTCATTTTGTACATCATATTCCTACTTGTTGGAGATTCAAACCATTAATCCCCATTTGATTCACTACATGAAAATCATATCGAATAAGATTTGTATGTCATTCAACAATGCCATCTTTTAAATTTAATATTATTATTTTATCTATTAAAAACCCGAGTCTTTAGTGCTTCAATTCCCATCCATACCTGCAAACAATACCACAAATCTTGTCAAGTTTCAAATCTATCTTAATTGAAAAATACCATAAATAAATCTCAAGTCTCAAATCCCTCCAATTAAAAATATTCAAATTCAATTCTAATAAGGATGGACCTCAAAACATTTAAATGGAACTGAAATGCAATAATCAAAGCCACAATATCATCCAATTTTGAGTTGAGCCCTTAATTAAGATACTACAAGTCTGGATCCATGTGTCACGCATTCGATTGTCTATTGCTTTAACCTTATTTATTTATGTATGCAATGTCATCTCACATTTTCTAGGCTAATTGATAATTTCTTGCTTCATACACTTTACTTTTGAAAATTTTCTCAAGCTCTACAAAATTTTAGAACTTTGAAATAATCTGGATGCTTCGTTCTCTATCATAGGTAACTTTCAATATAATCATTTCTCACTTTGTTTATTTTGAAAGTAGTAATAACATCCTTCGTTTCCATCTTTATATTTTCATGTTACTAAATTCTACAAAAATGGATGCATATGTATCATCAAATTAGTTTAAATATGGGACATGGTAGTAAAATCTTTAATTTCCAAGTAATACTTGTCTATACATGTGCACTTGTATATATTTATATGTGTTTGTACATGTATATATATGTGAATTTATCAAATACATGATTATCAATAGCAGTTGAAAGTGAGTGTGGCTAAGAGAAACATAACCCATAAGGCATCTCATTCACTCCAAGACCATTGGTTGTACTAAAGCACTACTCGTAGCTATTATATGCATCTCTAACTTCATTTTCATGTTTATGATGTCCTATTATGCTTTATGGGTTATGTAGAAATCAAAATTTGAAATTATAATGCATGTAACTATCAAAATAGTGAAACTTATTGAAGATGATAGAAATTGTAATATTAAGGGTTAAAATTTTGATTTTGTATAACTCACAAAGCATACAAACCCTTAAACAACAAAAATAGATTTTCATATTAGAAAATAATACACATTTGAATAATTATTATAATGCTTTGTTATTTTCTATTGTAGTATCTTGAAAAGATGAAGAGCAAGATTCTAAGAGAAATGATTGTACACAAGTAGGGGTGTACATTTTTAAAGTGAAGCATGTGAAAAAGAAATAAATCAACAAGATAATGTAGTAAACCTATAAGATTCTATCATAAACATAGAACCATCAATAGAAATTGTTGGAGACCAAGTTCATGACCATGAGGTAGAGGAAATCATCAAATATTAACCCCATGGGTAGGAAACTATGATTGATAAAGGTAAAACTTCAAACAAGAAGGTTGGGATTGCTACAAATTGGACAAAAGAAGATATGGTTAAGGTCATTGATTATATTGAATTTAACTATTATCCAACTAGAATTGCATCTAAAAACTATAACATATCACCTTAATTTAATTATTATTAGCTAAATGGATGAACTAATACAAAAATAAGGGATCTGCGCACCACTATTTTGAGCATAGAAGAGTAGGATGATATTGTTGAATGGTGTAAGAAAATGGCATATTTAGGGCATGGTATAGAAATTTGGTGTCCCCTAGATTTCATCCTGAAATCTATGACTACCCTATCCAAAAAAAAATTGAAATTTTAAAATAATGGGTGGTTTTGTGTTTTTATTGACTAAAAGTTCTTGTATTGCGTCAAGATATTCCCAAAGAGCCATATTAGCCTTTTTGCAAATACCCATATGCCCAAAATTTTATATTTAATTATTTTGTCTCAGCCCCCCATTTGAGGCTATTTGCGCTCCATTTTAACTCTTTATGATCGAACATATCATTATTCCTATGTATCGGAAGGGTTTTAACAATGAATAAGTTTTGGGGCTTTATTTATGACTTTTGGCAATTTTTCATGTTTTTGTGTTGTCCCGTTTCGTTTTACTGTGAAATTTCTCTAGATCAATTCCTTTGCTTAGGGTAAGCCCGATTCTTGGCTGGAGCAGTGGAAAACATATACACACGTTATTCCGAGGAATTCACCATCAAAGGTTTGGTTCACTGGGAAATGGTGAAGTCGTGCCTTTGAAAAGCCCTGTGCGGGGTTGGGTGCATTTTTGGAAAACAAAGGATTTAAGCTGCAGATGGGAAAAATAGAAGCAGCAAGCAAGGTGGGAATTTTGTACCTGCCTAGTAGGGTAATTTTTCCCATGATATAAAATTCACTTAAGCTGCAGTGGGAAAGTTAGAGGCGGCGGCGGGAATTTATTGCCTACCTTGCAGGTAAAAATTCCCATGGTGAAATAAAAGAAAAGTGACTTAAGTGAAATCATGGGATTTTATTGCCTGCCTTGTAGGGTAAATAATCCCATTGTCAAAGTCAAATCACTTAAGTGGATCATGGGATTTCCGGGCTGCCTTGCAAGGTAAAGAATCCCATTGTGAAAAATTCTTAAAAATAGAATTATATGATGCCAAAAAGTGCGCCCCCTTTGGAGAGATAAAGGCAGCTTTAAAGTGGATTATTTTAATTGTTTCTTCTTTTAATTTTGGCACCCAGGCATGGAATAAAGTCAACAAAGCCAAAGGGAATAAAAGAAATAGAATTAAATGGATTAAATTGATTAAATTTAATTTATTTAAAGGCTGCCCCCTTCATGTCAAAAAGTGCGCCCCATTTAGGATAGATTTAATGTTTTTTGAAGCATTAAATCATTAAATAAATTCCTATTTTCAGTGGCTATGGTCAAAGCACACTTTGTGATGTTTAAGTGAAGTGAAGTGTGGATGATTAAATTGAATTAATTTAATTTATTGGATGGTTGTCCTTAAACATGCTATTTTTACACATCAATTAAAGAGAAGAGAATGATTTTTAATTAATTAATTGCCAGGAATAGGAAGGTAAATTATTAATTATAGAATTATGAGGGTTATATAAGCATGGGCTGCCATAAGGGTGAATTAATTAATTCACAGGTAAAGAATTGCAGCCAAGAGGAAAAGTGCGCCCCATTTAAAGAGGATTTTTGCTCACACAAAGGTGAAACCAAGGCTAAAAGCTTCCAATTTTGGCGCATGCATTGAAGGAGGTTGATTTTTTCTACATAATTGTATGTATAAGTATTACAGTGCTCAGGTGAAGTTGGAAAGATTCATGCTCTCTTTGCATGCAAATTAAACATCAATTTTTGGGGCAGCAGGCTTGAAAAGTGTATATTTTTACAATTAAAATTCACTATTTATGCTCCGGTGGCCATTTTTGTCTGAATTAATTATAGGAATTCATTACAGGTGCTTTACAAAAGAAAAGGAGCTCTAATCAATGTCCAATACATTGAATATATCCTCCGAATCTGAAGAATTATCTAGATCTGCACCAGTATTGAAGAAATCCGGCCAAGTAAGAAGAAAAAGAATTATTCACACAAAGATAGACAAAGCCATGGCAAAGAGAGATGAAAAAGAAATTACAACGGAGTCATGCATCACTTCCAAACTTGCAAACATAGGAGACACAGATCTAGGTCCAGAACCTCTTTCCGAATTGATTGATAGATCTAGAGCGGAAAGACTTCACTCATGCGTGCGGTTAAAAGCAGTGGAATTATTCGAGCTGCAGCCTTTCCATACACATCCCAGTTGCCAGAGTTTGTTATGGAGTGCGCTAGATCTTACCATCCTTCATCCAGATCAGTGCGAGATGCTATGGGGAAAACAATAATTTGGTTGGACGCAGAGTTCATCAATTATTGTTTGAAGATTCCGGTGTGAAAGGTGGTGACTTCCATTAGCCTTCAAGATGCCGGCGGCGGTAGGTGGGAGAAGCATAGAGTTTAATGTGAGCATAATGAATAGCGATACATGAAGAAGCCTAGATCTCCTTCTAAGTTCCCAAGAACTCTTCCGTGGTCCAATTGGTGCGGGAGGTCGATGATATTGTCAAATTTTATGCGGGATTAATGGTGATGCAAATGCTTACACTTTCCGTACATGGACGTATGCTTTCATCAGGACCATTGAAGTCAACAAGGTTGATTCCATAATCAATTGGTCAGAAATTATTAGTGACAACATTGGTGAGCAACTCCAGAATGTGAAGCATACTTTCAGCTTCAAAATGACTTCCTACTTGGTGTACAATGTGCGGCTTCACAAGCATCTTCTCCAAGTTGGATAGATGTGGCATTCTTTCTAAGGACCCCATTTTTCAAAGCTACCCACGACTTCTTTGTACTACGTGTGAGAAGGATTTCAAAGTGGTCAATGATGTATTCTTCTACGATTTCATTTGTGGGCTAGACAAGGACCTAAAGGTCAACAGGGTAAGCAAAGAAGTGTGGGAAGCCGTATCCAGGATTGGTAGTCTATTCATTCAGTTTGCAGATTTCACATACCTCAGGGTTACAGGCTTTTTTGGAGAACCAATAAAGATGCCCAGATATCCGAATGATAGATGGATCGCCATGGAGCTGAGCAGGTAGCTTGTGGAGATACACGACCTTCAGTCGAAACGTCACAAGTCTACGGGCTTCTTTCCGATCATTTTCAGACATTATTACTGCCAGAGCATTCATAGAGCTCGAGGGATGGAGGCGCAAATGTTATCTGAGTATGAGCAAGAGTTCTTCATGGCACGGCTGAACTTTGATCCATTTGGAGTAGCCGGGAAGATGATCTCCCAGTACGCACATGTGCCTTCATTGGAGGATTTCTAGATGAAGTGCAAAGGTGAGTACGAGGTTAGAAAGAGGGATTTCAGTAGGCTATCAACAAAGCAAGTGTTCAACTTTGGTCTAGCGCGGATACCTGCGGATCTTAAAGATGATGGGAATGTGTTACTCGACACTTACCATCAAATGGGAGGAGATAGAGTTGTACTTCAGGATAACGTAGGAGGCTGCCACACAATTGAAGAAAGATCTGGAGCCATTTTGGTGAATACTTCAAATTGGTTGCTGACGAAGGGATATTGCCTTGATGAAGCACTGATGAATCAAGTCATGGGCAACTTCGGCACAGGAGATTCCCTGAAGAGGAAGCACGTAGGAGAAAGCAGCAGAAGGTCCGAGAAGTTGAAGGTGCATAGAAGATCTCAATCAAAGGAGAAGATCACTTCCACGGCCATGACTTTAGCTCTCGGCTTCTCCAGCACCCAGTACTTCACCAGTTATTGTACCACACCAGGACACTTCCAGGGCCTCCATTGGATCGGTGACATTCATCTTCTCTCCTCAGCCACTCCGTTCATCACCTGTTCCAGAAGAGATGTTAAAGCTGCAGATGGCGGAGTTCGAAAGGGCTTTGTCCTTGGATGATTCAGAGGATGGCAGCCATAACACTGTGGCACTTTCTGATGGAGAGGATGTAGAGTGGGAGATGGTAGTGCACTCAGCGACTTCTCATTCTCAGAAGTAACTTCTCGGAATGGTTGGCTTCGTAGTTGGTTCCAGAAGCGAAAGTGGAGATGAACTTGGAAGAACATGACTTGCAGCTACTCCAGAGCCTAGGTGGAAAAGACAGAAGGCCTAAAGTTGCTAAAGCAACTTCTAGGTTGATCATCGAGGAATCGGGGTAGAATTTTGCTAAGATATCAATTTCAATAGAAGGAAAGAAGGAGGATGAGCTCACGGCAGAAGATGTTACAGTAACCAGAGTACCCCTCGATCAAGCCACCACAGAAGGATTAAAGCGGATACGCGTGAGACATTGATAGATGCTCTATTCCTTAGGCTTGACAGTGAAAAGGCGGAGAAAGAAGAGCTTCAGAAGAAGGTATCTCAGTTGTGTGAGATCATAGCCAAGGTTGCTAAGCCTTCCATTCAGCCCATTTCAGAGCAGGTGAGTGATCATCTTATGTAGAAAATGGAGGATGTAAGCAATCAAGTAAAATCTATTGAAAAATGGAAGGATTTGATTATTCATCAAGTTGTTGTACAACTTGGAGAGATGCCAACCCGCTTTAAAGGTTATGAATGATGTAGCAAATCAGTCAGCGAAACGGTGATGAGCATAGTGGACATGAACACGGTTGCTGAGAGTAACTTGAGTACTTTGGCCGAGATCAACAAGCTGTCGGGAGATGTATTGGTTGCAGAGTAGATTGTACCGGATGGATCAGTTGAGAAGGGGAAGCAGTTGGAGTTTGCAGTATCTTTCCATTTGGAGATCTATAAGTTTTGCTGAAGAGGATGCAGGCACTTGAGAGTAGGACATCATCCTTACCAGACAGTATCATTTCTTTCACTGAGGAGGACGTGGTCGGAGGTGTTACTTCATACGTGTGGATTGTTCCTAGCAGAGTGCCTAATTCCCTGGAAGGGTCTCTTCTGATGGTACAAAAGAGAATTGATAAAGCTACTAAGCCTTTCACGATGAATTCTATTAGTAGACTGGTGGCGCTGCAGGCGGATATTGCGAGGTTTGGGCCAAGCTTGGAAGATGTGGAAGCGTGCATCAAAGTGTTGAATGAAGGATTGTTGCAGTTTAGGACAGAGAAGGAAGTAGTGGCTAAAACAGATGGGAAGATGTTGAATCACATGTTCAACAAGTATATCCAATATCAGAACAAAAAGAAGACATAAATGTTACAGCTGGCATGACTTGTTCTATTCTTTCTTCTTCTATTTTCTATGTTTCTGGATGAAATTGTAAAACTTTAAGTTATTGGTTTTGAAACCATTACTTAAAAGTCATGTGGAACAATTCTATTAGTTAAGTGATACATGTATCACTTAAGGAGAAGTTAGTTGAGGATGATTGCCAAATGTCATCTTTACTTGTTGTTTATGTTTCAGTTCAGTTAGATTTCTCATTTGTACTTTCCCTCCTACATTCTATAAGTAGGAGAAGAACCTCTGTGTTGATGATCAAAATTTGTAAGTAGTAATCTTGTGTTCTAGACTTTGTGTTGATCCCCGAGAGCCACTTGGAGCAAATTAATACAAAGGAGCAGGTTTCGAGAGAACTTTGTGTCATGGTGTCTTGTGTTTCTTGCTTTTAATCTTAGATCTCTTATCTAGAGCTACCTTTATTTTAGAATTCTATGTTTAATCTATTGGATTCTTCTATGTTCATGCAATCAGTTTGCCATCTATTGGATGCACATCTTCCCCATTTCTTCTATGTGTTTATGTAATTACCTTCTTCTATAACTTTTCCTTTCTTTAAAAAGTTGCTTACTTGCTTGGGTTGGTTCATGAACCTCTTAAAGTAAAACCCCATTTATATATTAGCATAATTTAATTGAAAAATCTGACACGAAAGCCTCACCGGTTAAATGAGGGAGAGATTTATCTCATGACTCTGGGTTTTGTGCTATGCAAAAATCTAGCCAACAAAATTCCATAGCTAAAATAAACTATCACACGAATATATGAAACTAAAGACACTCCATTTCGAGATGGATATCTATGAAAGTCATTGTATGAAGGATTTATAAAAAGAAACTCAAATTTGTTCTTTGGAATTTCTTAAGGATTAGACATAGATCATGTAATAGGGTTATGATCGGATGTGATTAACAAGTTTTATGAAACCTTGGCAACCTGTTTCTAGCATGAAATTTTATGGTCCAAGTAGAATATCAAATTATGATGAGACAGACATCCAAAAAGGGAAAATTGTGGCATAAGCGTGTTTCCCATTAAGGGTTCTAGGAATGTGTCAAAGGTCATTCCTCGTAGAAAAGAAAGATTGACAATTTTATGTTGTGTGAATGTTGTAGGGAATTCTATCCCTAGATTTTTACTTATTTGAAAGTCAAAAAATATTTAATAACTTCATTAAGGGATGTGAGCCTGGTGCTTTCATGGAAGTTCATCATACTAGTTAGATGGCCAAGGAGATGTTCATGAGTTAGTTGTATCATTTTAGCGGGATAGTCCCCGGAGGTGTCTCCCTCGAAAAATAGGCTCATGTTCATTTTTATGGCCATAGAATCCATGTGGCATCATTAAGTATAGAAGTGGCGAGGAGAATGGGGATTGATCTCTTAAAACTCCCACCACAAACTACACGTGGATTGCAAGAACTATATGCTAATGTCTTTTCCCCTTTCAAATCTTATTTCAAAACTTCAAGTTCACATTCGATGTCCCAAAACAAGGACCAGTATGTCAAGTGTTCGGACTTTGCAACATTAGGTAGTAAAGCAAGAATAAAAGCCATGTGACCTACACATATTTGAGTTGAATTTAGATGAACACATATATGGCCACTTAATCTAGATGCCTTGCATAATGATATGAAATGTAGTAGATAATTTTTCATGATAAGATCAAAACGATGATGCTAATGAAAACATCATAGATATTGATGTTGTTGAAAACATTCTAAGTTTTTCAATGGTTGTAGTCGCACCACTTGGTGATGATTTAGGAGAGGATGGCATTATGGAAACCGTTGAACATCTTGTAAACAACTTAGGGTTGGAATAACTAGTGCTAAAAGCAACAAAAATAGTACAACACAAATGAAATACATTGAAACAAATCAAGTTGTGAATATTGAGGACCAAGGATTGTCCATGCCACCCATTCTATGAAATGTTGAAAACATAAGAATAGAAGAGCTTGATCTTTCATTTCCAAGTCTACTAGAACAACCTACTTGGTTGTGAGAGCATATGGAAGCTATAGGACTTGATCAAATTGGAAACACTAAGCAGCAAATTCTATCCCTACCTTCCATGCCAATCAACCTTAACCCAAAAAACCTTATTTTTATTTTTATTCAAATGGCATTGAGGTTATAGATAAGGACACGGATGTGGAAGATACAACTCAAACTGATGTTGAAAGTGGTATTCCAAACACATATGGTGTTTCCCAATAGAAGAAACTTGAAATTTATATAAGGTTGTCAATACAAGTTTTCCAGATTCTTCCCAAGGTAATGCATATGTTGCACATTGAATGGGATGTAGCTCACAATTATTGACATGTGATAACTATGTACAAATATTAAAGGAAACATAACACACAAAAAAATTATTTGAGAAGTAATAAAAGAAAGAAATTTCCCAAGGAAAAAGAAGGAAATGTTCGTTGTAAAGGAGCAAAAAAACAAGAAAGATTACAACTCCTTAAAGAGAAGCAAGAAATGGATCTACAAAAGTGACTTGAAAGACAACAGGTGAGAATGAAAGGGAATTATCTCACCAACAAAAGGAAATGGAATTGTAGAAGAAGGAAACCATTTTCCATTAGAGGGAGAAACAATTTCAGGAAAGAAATTTCTAGAGAACAATTCTTAGAGAAAAAAATATGCAATTCAACAATCTATATGTTCCATTTCCCATGCATCATTCAAAGTTACAAGATTTCTTGAAAGTTCGGGCACCTAATTACCACCCATATTATCACCATGATGCAACTAGTCATATTAATGATCTCCATAGACTTCAAACCAAGTTCGATTCCAAATACAATCGTTCAAACCATCTATGGTTTTCTATTCCACCATGGGTCATCCAACAAATGTTAGAATAACTTCAAATGATAACATCTCAAAATGAAACAATTATTCTTGATAGTTCAAGCCTAAGTTGTAATTGAAGGTGTGACTTCACAAGTAATCAATAAAACAATCTATAAATTATGGCAGCTAAGTAAGATATCGTGTTGTTTTAATATCGACGATGAAGACAATGTAATGAAAAGAACTTAAAATGCATTATTGCATTAAAAATCATAGTTTGTATCGATTAAGTAAGAGAACATTTTTTTCTATTTCAATGATAAAGACTATGTAATGAAAAGAACCCAAAATGCATAATTGCCTTCAAATATGATAATATCTCTCATCTAAATAAGTCAACATGTTTTTGTTCTTTTGATACCATATATATATAATGAAAAGAATTGAGAATGCATTATTACTTTATGAAATCATAATTTGTAAGTGTTAGAAATGTGATGAAATTGAAAGCGGTGTTTTATTGACATGTCCACCGCTTTAAATAGCTCCCCACAACATGATTTGTTGTTGCTCCTCTCGAAAACATTGGCTATGTCAAAATTTTGTTGTTTATAGAACTCTTAATATAATTAGAATAATTTTTATAGAAGAATACAAATAACTAAAAATGTAAAATTCCACATTACAAAAACCAATCTCTATAAATTAGTAGCACTCATTCCATATTATTGCACGTCAATGCCATGGACCCTTCATTCCAATATCAAATCTCATGCCCAAAATCCAAGTTAACAAAACACTTAGATTTCCATCCTTCGCACCCGTTTAGAGACTGAACAAGGAAATGCTTGCAAGGTTTTCAACTATAGAAAACAATAAAACATGTCGTGGGGAGCGAAAACCCCTCCATATTAATTTCGCAGGCATTGCGCATCTACATTATCGCATGCAACCACATCTAACCACATGCCCATCTGTCAATTATTGGTAACCATTTGAAAACAAAGTAGAATCAATCAAGTGTAAATTTATTGCAAAAACATGGCACTCAAACAAGATAAATCCACGCAAGAAACTTTGGAGAATTGTGGGGTTGAGGGCTATTTTCCCCACAAAATGCACCACATACATCAAATCGACTATCCCAATCATCATGTCATCCGCTGCCATGTCATCTACGGCCATGTGGGATGACACTTAGGACTTAGTTCTTTTTTTATGACTTTGATTTGGTTGAAAACTGACTCCTGCACATTTCAAATGTAGGTTCCCACCAACTCGCCTACTACCCCACATGCCCCTTTCTGGTTTCAAACCGATTTGTTAAAAAAACAAGAAATGAATGATGTGCGCGGGTCCCACTGATGCAAGCACATGCATGTGTATGTTGTTTTTTTATGGATAAGTCTTAAGCATGTGATATATTTTTTTGGGGAGAATAGCTTTCGGCAATTGTGGGAGCGTGGGCAATACATCAAACATGTTTTGTGTGCTTATGTGGCATCCATGTGTTATGGTGACCCCTGGAAGTTAAGGGTTACAACAACTAGCTCATCTCCCTTATTTTAAATCAAATATCTTTTAGCATTTTCTATATATATAAAAGTAATTCTATTAATAATTAAAAAAATACATCTATTAATAATAATATAAATACACAAGTCAAAATATTAAACAAGAATAGCCGGGAGGCCTCTCACAAACGGACAAGTCAAGAACATAATCATTATACAAAAACCATCATAAAAGGAGAGGAAACTAAGAATCAATGTATCTCTATAAAGTATTGTTTGGTAGCGGAACTTGAAGGTGTTCCTTTATGTTGCGGATTGTAGCACACACCTCTAAATATTTAATGCTGAATTGATACATTTGCAAAATAAAAAGGACAAAATTTGAGTTTGCTTAATAAAGGGAATGGTATTGTTCCCCTTTGCATAGTTGTTGGCAACGATTTTCTCAAATATGAAAGATGAAAATCAGTTGGCAAATGTTCTAGATCAACGAGGGTGGAGGAGGAGAAAATGCTAAGCAAGATGTTTTTTGTTGAAATTGTTGGGAAAGGGTTACGGAAGAGAGGAGAAGAGAAAAGAACAATGTTGAGAGAGAGAGACAATGCTAGAGGAGAAGGGGAGGGTTTCAAGAGTTCAACATAAAGTGCATTTACTCCGTATCAAGACCAAGTGTGCATAAAGTGAGAGCAACTAGAAATTTCATATGCCGAATTTACCATCCCAATAGTTGACTTTTGGCCTCAATAGGAGATTGTCGAATCGTGTAGGCCATTTGCTTTCCATTGAGAACTAGAGAAGGACAGGACCAATTGGTATTAAGAGAGACTTCAAGCAAGTACAAGTTCTAAATCAATTGATACAAAACCTTTGGTATGTGTGTGTTGATGGTAGCTTGGTTTGGTCTCTGCACCAATCCTTCCAAGTGCTTGAAGGGTTGTCTGTGATTTTAATGAGAATCTTAGGTGGAATAAGATGTATAGGTATGGTATAGACATGTTTAAGTTTCGTCAACAAATTAAACATATGGTGTAGCATGTTCCAAGAGAGCCAACTACCGGTATTTTAATTCCACGTCTTTAATTGTGTTTATGTCTTTTCTTGAAAGGGATTTTGCGTTGCGATCGGGTTGGACAACAAGGAGAAAGTTATTTGATTGAATCATCCAATTACACCAAAAATTAGAAGTGGGAATACTCAAATCATGCCAAAGACATTGAAGGTGTCCTTGAAGAAAAGGGATCATTTGCTCCCAAGCTATCCAAGTATGCCTAAGAGGAAGGAAGTGAGAGATTCAAAAATGTACATTTAAGATTTTATCTTCCCATAGAGTGGAAGTCCAAACACATTTATATGACAAGAATCTTCCTCTCTAAACCTTGAGTGACTCTAAACCTCAAGTGGCTCTTATAACCCATTTGCAACAAGTCAATTGTCCTTATTGTAATGGAATAGTAATTCCAAGCAATCATGTCCATATAGTTATATTTTAAATTTATTGAGTGGGAGAAGTTTCAGGTTTCTTTTGGGTATTTGAATTTAACAAATAAAAATCGATGGTTCTTTTGTTATAGAATATCATAAAATTGCAGCTAACAGAAGACGGTGTCATCTTGAGGTAGCGTTCACACTCTTTCTCCAAATTCAACCAACATTTGTCCAACATGATCAATTCATGTTTGCCAGTATTGACATCCACCAAAGTATTGACATCCACCAAAGTATTGACATCCACCAAAGTATTATGGAGAAGGGACTTTTGTCAGATATTTTAATTGCAAGTGCCCTGGAAGATATATGTGGAAAATATGAAACCATGCACAAAGCATGTCAACTGTTCGACAAAATGCCTAAAAGAAATATGGTCTCAGGGACTCCAATGATTCTAGGATATGCACAAAACCGGTTTATTGAAGATATGTTTGCTTGGTGACAGTAGAGCGCATAAGGTTCAGGGCTGTTTACTAATGCTAGAGTTAATAGAGAGGCTGAAATATGGTTCCAAAAGAGTTGGTCATAGGTTGTATTTTATTGAATTTCCAACACCTTTATAATATTCGAGACTCCAACCTTCAGCAATCCATACTATTAAGCGATATTCTTTGGATAAATTGCATTTCTTCTGTGTTAAATGACACGCCTAGAAGACACAAAAGATCTATTTTCAAGGTGGGAAGGGGAAGAGGATGGAACTGTTGTGTGTATTACATTCACATTTCCAACCCTGCAACTCGATCAATAATTCATCTTGCCTTTACAGGATCAACAGGAAGCTAAGAAGGAAGAAGAAGACATTTAGGAATATGTTGAAGACAGACGAGCTCAAATTATCTGGGAAGTCAACGAGATAATTGTGCGAAAAAAAGGATCAGAGTACCAAAGGGAAAACTAGATGTGAATGTAGTGGCAGAGGTATATAATTTTAAAAGTTTAATGACTTTTAGCTGTTTGGTGTTTCTTTCCTCCTTTGTTTAGAAAGCCATGAGAACGGTATCTTATATGGTGCAGCCATTGATAGTACATAGTTCTCAAATAAAACCATTTATGTACAGTGATACTGCTTGCCTGATGTTAATCATCTTTGTAATTTAGGATTGGAAAGACATTGAATTTGTTGTGTTATTAATCATAGGATTGAAATCAGCCTATATCCAACCCTCTTGTACCTCGATGTGATGCCTTTGAAGCTTACAAGCAACCAGAAACTTCAGACACAGGGCTTGGGGTATTTAATGCGGTTGAACGATACATACCAAACTTTAGGACTGAACAGGTATATCCGCCTTCACTGTTGTTCTGCAACATTGACTTTTGTAATTGGTCTTGCATTCCATGTATATGTATTATTTACCATTCTAGATTCAGTTTATCCAATTCCACTTCTATTGGTTGTAACAGGTCAGAGTCCCAGACATTATTTTGTTCAAGCTCATTTTATATGCATTGGTAAATACTGACTTACTGAAAGAGTTTGGTCATTATTCTTGATCCATCTGTATTCTTGATGCCCTTGTCTGGTAGCCAACACTTGATGAAATATAGCTCTTTCATTGGATTTAGTTTCTAATTTCTTCTCCCAACTTACCATTAACTAATTCAACGTCCTAAATGTTTTCTTTTCTGTCTGAAACGTGATCCTTTTACTCGTACTTAGTTTCTAAACGTTTTGCCCATGTTATTGTTTCATTTTTCCATAAACTCAAGAGTATTTCAGATTTCTGAATTTAAAGATTTTTCATTCTTCAGGATGCAACTCTCTTCCCTTTTCACATTAAAATTGGAGATTGTCAACTTTGATGCCGATGAAGTATACCTCATTCTTATCCAGACAAATGTTGTACATGACTAATGTAAAACATGTACAATGGCCCAGGTCTCACATGGGAACAAGAAGGGATGGAGGTTTATAAAACTTATGTGTGCTTTTTCCTGTTCTCATATCCTGTAGAATATTTTATTTAACTCTTGCATAAGAAAATGGTAATATTCAATGCTTAGATCAGCCTTGCCCTGCCATTTCAGTCTTTTTATCCGTAGAAAAGTCTTCATAAAAATATATGAAGAAAAACATGTAAAGAGGTAATAAAATGTATGAAAAATTTGCATGAGTGGTAGATAGTTTCATATCTCATGGTTCAAAATTTATTTGTATTCGTTGCTGTGTAAAGATTCAGATTTTCTGTGATTTTCAGATTTCCTAACAGTGGTATTCTGTTGAAATATAATGAATTTCCTAAGTAGTAAGCTTTGTGCCATGCAGAGACCTGTTTGGCGGATTATGGCATCAAAGTTGAGGAACTCTTTGACCTTAAAACTCTCTCTTTAGAAGTTTAAATTAATTTTTATGTCGTCATTGTGAAGGCTATAAATTAATCATAATGTAAAGAACATGTAAACCAATTTGAAAGTTGGAATTAGATTGGCTCAGACATCTTGAAATTAACTATAATAAAGCCCAGGTTTGCATGTGAATTAGTAAGGAAATAGCTACAAACTTGATTAAACATTCAAGAATGTTTCCAAAGCTATTCAAAATAGTAGATTTGGTTTATGGAAGCTGATGCCTAATATGTGGTTTGTAGAGATAAAACTTGGGTGAAGAAACATTCATGCAAGGTGTAATGAACACTAGTCTAGATATAGACCATGGCTTGGTGCATGTACGCACCCAAAATTGCATAGGTGCCACATCTGCTGTATGGTAAAAGTCTCCGATGATGATTTTCTCTTTTCCAAAACAAACGATGAAGTCCATATCCTTTTCCCTTTCTCTTAACATGCTTATTTTTCCTTACTTATCCTTGTCTTAGATTTTTCTATCTTTCCGAGCCATTTTCTGCTTGTTGGGAGGTTGATGTGACTTTAAGTCACGCAACCGCCACGACAGTTACTCAACCGCAAGTCTGCCTAGATCGGCGGTCCCATAACCGTCGGTCTGCACAAACTGGCAATTCCGTGCGCATTTATCCGAAAATTTGAACTGTGTGTTTTGTACCCATGTCTCAAGTTTGAGAGTGTCTTTCTCACTCGTTTCTTGACCATTTCTCCTAATTTTTAGCTTGTTGGATACGTATGGAACTCCTCTTCTTTGTTTACTATTATTAGAATGTTGATTGCCTCTCTTTTGGATGATTTGACACTTCTTGATTGCCAAGTGTGTTAGACTTCTTCTCTATCATTTTCCATAAAAACCAAGTTTTTACCCGTAGCATGGGTTGGAGATTTTTGATTTGAATTACACCATTACTCTGCCAAAATATTGCCAAGAAGTACACAAACAACTCAGTACATTGTTTTGTTGCTTCCTATTTGCATTTGTGACCGATTTTCCTGAACCATTTTGTTCCGGCGTCTTATTGATTTCTTCTACAACTAGCCAACTCTATTCTCTAGATCACTTGGACTCTCATCTCTGGAAAGGAAGCCGAGGAGACAAAAGGATCATCACCACACTTGGAAGTTGTCACAGTTCTACAATAACCGAGTTGGGAATGCACTTCTAATTTCTTCAAAGCTTTCATTTTAGGATATTGTCATTAAAGTTAATAGAAGCTTTTCACTTATTTTAAAAGGTAGAATTTACAATTTCTTTATTCTTAGTATTCAATCTTCCGTTGACATTTTCTTTCCGGCTTATCCATGTGGATCTGCTTGGGAAAGAATTTGGAGGAAGTAACTATGCACGAATTTCTTCATTTCTTCATTTCCAGATTTGTGTGCATACGAACAATCTTCCGTGGATATCTTCTTCCCTGCTTATTCTTGTGGATCTTTTTAAATTATTACCATAAATTTGAGTATTAAATTATTAGTTCTATTTTGTTTTTAGAGTAGAAATTTGTGGGCATTACACTTGGTATCAGAGTGGTGGGTTCAATGCTTTGACCCTAGGAACACTTGGAAACATGAAACACAACAAATAAACCTAGCACAACTCTAAACCTAGAACACACAACATTGCATGATATTTTAAAACGTATAAAACTTAGAAAACTAAAACAAATCCTAGATGATGATAAACTAACTCCCTTCTTGAGTACATGCGGGAGGCGTGGACTAGACAAGGAGTACTTACACGTGAACCTAGATCTACCACCCCCATATCGAGACATAACATCTATATTGCCTTAGATAATACACACAAAGTACATGATGTTAATGTCACTTTACGCGGAGTATATTTAGGAGGGTGATTTAGCAGATAAAATGGAGAGCCATTAGTGGAGGCTCATGCACCGTCATGTCACAGTGCGAGGATAGGGTAGAGTACTCCCATGCGGAGTCAGTTGGACATGAGTCACCACCTAGAAAGCACAGAGATAGAGCTTTAGGACACAAAGACAGATCTAGGATCCAAAGGCTGAGGGATGTTCATGCAGAGAGACCTAGGGGCCGACAGTCACAAGCGGCAAATCACATCGAGAGAGATATTGAAGTTACACCCGCCACATTTTGCAAGAGACACGGAAGGATTTCAGGCCGAAGCGTGGTTGATTAGCTTGAGAGGATGCTTTAAGTTGTGTCCTTATACTAGAAAAATGAAAGCTTGTATTGTTATCCACCTTCTTAGACCGAGCCGAGTTTGGTGGATGACTGAGGAGTAGAATCTCTATGTAGTTTCGAGACAGCTTACTTGGGAGCTCTTTGAGGAGAGTTTTAGAGTAGATCCATATCTAGGAGATTCATCCAGTAGCGGATCGATGATTTTCATGATCTGTGACAAGTCTCCATGATGGTAGCAAAGTATGAGGGTCAGTTTTTGGATCTTCTTCAGTATGTGGACTACATGTAGGATGAGAAGGTTATGGTTCATAAGTTCATCAGGGGCCTGAATGTAGACTTGGGTAGGGTATTAAGTGTTTATTTCCCACATAATCTATCAGAGGCTGTGGATAAGGCCTATATTGTAGAGGAAACTAGGGGGAAGACTCAATAGGCTCGATACAGAGTGAGGAATTGCATCAATAGAGGTAGGATAGTAGGTCGAGTGGATCAGCTCCCCCTTCTCATTGCGAACACACTTCAAAGCAATCTTACTTTAGGCCTCCTCGGCAGCAACAAACTCATCCACCCTTTCAACCTCCACAAAGTGTCGTGATGCTCCGAGAATTCGTACTATGGGAACTCCAACTAGGGGGGACAATAAGACTCGGGATCCACCTCGCACATAGTCATCAAGAGTACTTCCACCACAACACCCACAAAGCTCTATGGAAGGATCATCGGTTCTATAATACGACTCTTGGACCACATGGAGGAGTATCTTCTTAATGGAGAGGACCGGTAGTTTCTACTGGTGCGGTGTACATGGTCATCGTTGGAGAGAGTTCTCTCATAACCATGCTAATCATGGTAAGGCAAGCTGTTCCCGAGCCTACGGTTGGTGACATGGCCAGAGCCACATGATTTATTTTGCGGTCAAGAATCACTAGGAAGAGCACCAGGGAATGGTGATTGAGACCACAAGTAGCATTGGTGGTATTTCTACCCCTATCTTATTTGATTCAAGCTCATTAGATTCTTTAATTTCTCCATCATTAGTAGAGTGATGTAGGCTGGTGGAAGTTAGGCAGGGCCTTAGTTGGGATGTTGAGATGGCTTCTAGAGCCAAACTCTCAGTGGACTCCTTAGTTAAGGAGTTTGTAGTGGACCTAGGACCCTTCACCAAGACTTTGGATCTTTGTATCCTTCTCTTGGGTTCATATGGAGTTATCTTGGGAATGTATTGGTTGTCTACACATAGATCTAAATTTTATTGTTCTGACAGGTTATATCTTATGCAGATGATTTGGGAGTGGAGTCAGTGATTGTTGGAGTTAGGATACCCATATTTATTCGCACCATATCCACTATGTAGCTGAAACGATGTGTGTGACGGGGTTGTCACTTGATTACCACCCCATTTTGAAAAAAAAATGTTTTTCCTAGTATTTTGTCGGGCTACCTCCCCCACGTGAGATAGAATTTCATATTGATTTGGTTATGAGGGTGGATCCTATCTCACACGCACCATATAGGATGACCACACTTGAGCTATGTTCAAGTTGCGGATGGAGGGCCTTCTTTAGAAAGGACTAATGCATCCCATGTATGTCCTTGGGTGCACTAGTGATCTTTGTGAAGAAAAATGATGGATCTCTGCATTTGTGTGTGGACTATATATAGCTCAACAAAGTAATAATCAAGAATCCTTACCCCCATTTACGAGATAGATGATTTATTTGATCGATGATGAGGGGGCACTATATTTTCTAAGATATATCTTAAGTAAGGATACCATCACTAATGATTGTGGAGGAAGATATCCACAAGAAAGCTTTCGCATGAGATATGACCACTATGAGTTCATGGTAGTGCCATTTGGTCTGACGAGCGCCCTTGTTGTATTCATGAGTTTGATGAATGGGGTGTTCAGAAATTTTTGGATCACTTCGTTCTTATGTTTCTTGATGACATTTTGATATACTCACGTACATGTGAGGAGCATGAGGATCACGAGGAGCACCTTTGACAAGTTCTGCAATGTGTTCGTGAGCAGCAGCTATACGGGAACCTTGAGAAGTGTTCCTTTTTCTAGTCAAAGGTTTAGTACTTGGGTCACATCATTTCTAGGGAAGGTATTGTAGTTGATCCTTCAAATATTAGAGCTATAATGGATTGGCCCACGCCAACCAATGTGACCAAGGTACGTAGTTTCATGGGGTTGGCAGGGTACTACAGGAAATTTATTTAGGACTTCTCTTGGATTACGCACCCCATCACTTCCCTTCAGCAAAAAGGGAAGAAGTTTGTTTGGTTCAATGGATGTGAGTAGTATTCATTTCATTAAATGAATTCCTTATGACAACACCGATTTTTGTAGTTACAAATCCTCATAGGGATGTTTTTGTGTTTACAGATGCTTCCTTGGCAAGATTAGGAGGTGTTTTGATGTAGGAAGGCTGTGTAGTTGCCTTTGAGTCTCGTAAACTCAGATTATGAGCTCAATTATTTGACTCGTGACATTGATCTTACTGGGTGAATGGTGCATGCTTTGGTGCATTGGCATCATTTCCTTCTTAGCGGGACGTTCATTCTAAGGACGAGACCATTTGAGCTTATGTCACCTCTTCACGCAACCCAATCTCAACACTCATCAATGGCATTGGATGGAGTTGTTATGTGAGTATGACATGGTGATAGATCATATGAAGGGGAAGGAGAATGTTGTTGCAGATGATTTGATTCGATGGATACATTTGGTTATGGATACTTAAATGGGTAGAGACTTGCGGAGCAAGATTTTGTGATAACTTCAACATGACATGGCTTCTACCTTGCAGCTAGAGAAGAGATTGAGTCTCAAAGATTCCTTGAGGGGAAGTTTGATGGTTTTGTATTAGATTTAGATGGACTTCTCAGACACATAGGCTAGATTTATGTACCTAGGGATGGAGGTTTGAGATAGGATATCTTGGAAGAGGCTCATCGTACACCTTTTTTATCCAATCCAATGGTGAAGAAGATGCAGCCTCCTTGAGATAGTTGTACTATTGGAGAGGTCTTCAGAGAGATGTAGCTCAGGTTTGTGTTGCATTTTTATTAGTGTTGGAGGGTGAAGGTCGAGCATCAACATCCAGATGGCCTTCTCTACCCGCATGTCATACCAAGAGTGGAAATGGGACACAATTTCCATGGATTTCATAGTAGGGCTACCGAATTTGACATACCACCACGATTACATCATGGTCACAGTGGAAAGATTGATGAAAGTGGCTCATTTTTCTCCACTGAAGACCACCTATATAGCTAGTGCAGTGGCGCGAGTATACATAGATGATATTCTCGGGCTGCGGGATTCCGCAAGATTATTTGTTACCGTGATCCCTTAAACACATCATATTTTTAGACTACCATGCACATGCCCTTGAGTACAGTATCAACTTCAGATTCAACATATCATACGAGAGACATATGGATAGATAAAGTAGGTGAATCATATTTTAAAGGACATGCTTCAGATGTACATCATGGACCATCAGTCAAGGTGGGAGGAGTATTTGTAATTAGTGGAGTTTGCTTATAATAAAAAATTTCAAAGTTCTATTGGTATGGCTCCATTTCAGGAACTTTATGGCAAGGAGTGCAAGATGCCACTTTGTGTTGGGACAGATTGGAGGAAAGAGTATTTCTCTTGCCTACTTTGTTACAGGACATGGAACAATGATTGTTTTGATCGGATAGAGGTTTCATGAGGCACATGATAGACAAGAAATATGCAGATCATAGGAGATTTGACCATAGCTATGAGGTGGGAATGAAGGTGTTTCTTCGTGTTAAACCTCATAATAGCCCTATTCATTATAGAAAAGGCTCTAAGTTAGCTCTTGGATTCATGGGTCCATTGGAGATCTTGTAGCAGATCAGTCCCTTATCTTATCGTCTAGCCTTTCCACCCATCTTATCTCACATTTACAATGTATTTCATGTTTTTTTCTTAGGATATACATTCCGATCCCTCATATGTATTGGATTAGACTGTATTGTAGGTGTGGGAGCAAGGGGCGGTGACTTTGGAGCCCATGTGCATCATACAAAGTGTAGGACCTCGGGCCTTGAGGCCACAACATTGACCAAGTGTGAGTCCAGTGGGATAGGTATGATGAGGCTGCAACCACATGGGAGGATGCTACTTTTTTATGGGCCTAGTTTCCTCACCTATTTAAGTGACTTCTAGGAGGAAGTCGAGTCTAAGGGGAGGGGGATGTAGTGCCCACTCCTCTTTGACACTATTTTCATTATGATGATATTACTATTGGATTGATACTTACACATTTTGATTATTATATTTTGAGCAGTAGATGATAGACTATGCAGATATTTGGACTATTGATATGTTGTGATTCACATTTTGACTATGATACACTAGATGACACTGGTAGACAATTCGATATATGTTGATTTGCATTATTTGGATTTTATATCGACACATTATACTCTGAAAGTTAAGAGTAGAATTATGATCTCATGGATATTAGAATCAAATTATTTGATATGTTAATAGATGATAGAATTACTTAATTTTGGATGAGGATTATTGATTTCTATATATATATTATTTATTAATGTTGTTGATACGGTCGTGAGGCCAGAGAGGTTTTTTTGTGTTTGCGGGGACATTATATCATGCATTAAAAATTCATAGGGGACCAACCACAGAAGAATGTTGGGTGTTTTACAACATGGCCAAAGTTGACAACTTATATCTAATATTTATGTTGTGTTATTGCATGCCTAGTTAGGATGTTTCCCATGGGGGGTGACCTAACTTGTCTGGCCGTGAGGTGTAATGTTTTCCCTTCTTTTAATTTTGTGTTATGTGTATTTAATTATTGAGAAATCTTAGTCACTTTATTAACAATTATTAATGTGTCTTAATTAGCTAATCCAAATTAACTTGTTAACTAAAATAAGGATGTGACAATTGGATAATTATGAGGGTAGATGGTCCTTGAAATATTGTGGATGTAAGTTAGATTTGTGTTGTGTACTCTTCCCCAACTTCAAAATTCAGATTTTGACTTGGGAGACTTTTTAGAGGCTTGTGGGACAAAATAAGCTTGTCTCATGCCTCCTAAATTCATCCAACAACCATACCTATGGTATGGGGAGTTAATTTTAGGCTTATTTATGCATTTTGGAGTGTAAAAGTGAAAATAATTGCACTTTCCTACTTACCACAATTAATTTTTCCTTGATAGGCATGGTGTGCAAGTTGGAGTGTCATGTGGGCATGTCATAAGTCTTACATGTTCATTTATTGTTTTAGGCATGGTGTTTAACTTGTGTGTTAGAATGAATGAATGATGAAGTGGCATCCTACATGGATCCACCTCATCATCCTCACATCCCATTTCTATTTATTGATTGAATTTGAAGGATTTTGGGTTACTTGTTTTATTTTCTCTCTTGCACTTTTGGAATTCGGAGCTTTTTGAGATGCAATTTGGATTGTGTTTAGCTTGAAGGTGTTACAAGGATTGTTGGAGTGAAGAATCTTGGAAGCTTGATGGAGAGGTAGGCTCTCCACTTGTCATTATTTTATTTATGCATTTGGATGTAAAAATTGTGCTTGTTGAATATTGTATGAGTGTTGTGAATGTGGTTTTTTTTTTTTTGGTTTGGTAGTTTTCCTTAAGAAGGGTATGGGAGAAGGAATTATGGGACCATTGGGAAGGGAAAAGGGAGATGTGAGGAATTCATTTTGGAGGGAGTGTGATTAGGAGTTTCACCGATGGGGAGTGAAATGGAAAATATGGACATATTTTTGCATATTTACTAGGGAGAGATAATGATGTCTTGATTGTTTTGTATTGTGTACATGGAGGTTGTTGGGAGAAATGCCTAAATCACTTGGGAGGAAAAAGGGATTGGTTCTCATATTCCTTGCTCCTTTTTCTTGATGTCAAGCCTATGCATTTACTTGAGAAAGTTGTAAATATTGTTCAAGATGTCCATTTGAATGTGGTGTATGTTGTGTGGGTTGTATGTTTTTGTGGAAGCCATTTTGTAAAGGTTGTTAAAGTTTCATTACACTCCCCATTGGTATTTTTTGGGGCTCGGGGCCCAATAAGGGGTGTCTTCTCATCTTATTGGATTTTCTAGAGATCAAAAGGGACCTAAAAGAACATATAATTGAGTCCTTACACAAACAAAAAAACCTAGTTTATGGTTTTGATCACATTTAACATGATTGTGAGATCATATTCCACCGATGAAACGAATATGAACACCTATAATTTAGGTTTTAGGCTTCTAAATCCTCGTTGATGGTGTCTACACTATCACAACATAGTGAGCATGGGTTTTAAGATCAATTTTTGTATGACTCAATTCTTAAGAGGTTTTCTCTACTTAACACCAACAAAGATCCACTAGAACCATGAAAAACACTTTCGAGTCACTTCATGCATTTTTACATGTGAAAATAAAGAAAACTCAAAAGAAACATGCAAGGAAATAGTGTTCTATAGGACTGTCTGTATAAATCTAAGATAGAAGATGTTAAAATAACCAAAAAAACATGGATTCCAAATTAAAACCTCCTTATTTCGTTGATTTTACTTTAAAATATCCTCCAATATTAGGAATACACGGAAAGTATGAGAAATCTTAATCTTCTTAGGTCAATATAAAGAATTATGACAAATCGGACGGAGTTTTTAGAAAATTTTCTTAAATTTTCCATCTTCTCTATTAGAACCCTGATTTTTTTTTCCTTCTTAGACCTTCTTCTTCACCCTCCATCTAATTCCCAATCCTTTTCCTATTCTCTCCTCCAAAATAAGTAGCGCATCTTAACTCTAGTCATGTTTTTCCATGCTAAGATGTCTCGTGTTTGAGTTTAACACGTGTAAGAGGAAGGATTATAAGTGACCAACATTGATAGACATGTAATTAGACCTCATTAAACTCCCATGTGAGTTTCAAGCTTTAACATGAAATCTCAAATAAGGAAAGGGCCTAAAACTAAACAAGAAAATTTAAATTTTCAATGTCATCTTTGTCAACATTCCAAGACACAAGTGAAAAATTCTTAACATCATTCATTGAAGTTCTAAAGATTCATCATTCAACATGGTTACAATTTCAATGTTTCATATATATATGATTATAATCTAGATTTTAGAATATATCATCTATATTTTCTTCATAATCATCTTTCATGCATCCATGTTTCAAATATTATTGTTGTAACCTACTTCAATGTATTCATTTGATTGAGGATTCCAATGGAAAATTTTATTATAAGGAGCAATAATACACCGAGTCAAAACGTGCTTTCTATCCTGGCATTTTTGGTTTCTATTAGATTATTCGTACTTTATCTGGATAAATATTCTAACTCAAACTATTTTTAGGCTTGTTTAATGTGTGTCCTTGTCGGTATAGTTTTAATGTTATAAAACTTTCTTACAAATTAAGCACAATAACTTATTCAAATACTATAGATTTTGTGATAATGAAGAGGTGAAAAGGTTCTTTATTAAAAGATGATGTAGATCTTGCAAAAGTGAAACAAGGTCTCTCTATTTGTGGATGCCAATGATCAATGTGCTTTTACAGGATGTGTGCTCGAAAAGGGTCATGATCATTCTTTGTCAGACCATTCTTACATGGGTGACCATTTATGTACTCGAAATTTGCAGCTATTGTACGAGAAGGAAGATTCGAGATGGATCCGAGAATTTAAGCTTGTAAAGGGATTTGTCAAGGCACGAAGGCTCCCACAATAATGTGCACAAATAAAAATCAAGCTTGCAGAGAGATTTTTCCTTTGTTAAAACGGTCTAACATTGTAATAAGTTGTGCTCTTTGAGGCCTGAAAACTCGCCAGCATATGTGCAACTCCCCCAATATATATGCAAAATGACATGTTCACATTAGGGTATAGGTGCCTATTTGGAAGGCTAACGAATTAGGGTATAAACAAAGAACAAGACTCAAAGGTAAACCTGAAAACACTGTACCAATAATTCAATGAAGGTTTGAAGAGATCAAATATTATATTTTTTGGTCTATGTTTAATGAAGGCTATCTTGGTGATTGAACCATCACGGAGTTGACTAAGATAAGAGGTAAAGCGGACTAGGAAGAGGTATAAGAGGTAAGATAAGAAGTGAAAATTTGAAATTATAGACTTGTGATAATCCTCTTAGATAATTTAGATGTTTTCATGCCCAAACCTACCTATATTACCCTTAATTCATGTCAGTTTGGTTCTCAGTCAAGTCATTGTTGAAGCAAACCTATTTAGTAAGCTAGAAAGGAGGCTTTGGAAGAAACTTTGCAAAGTGAGTCTTTCTCAAACTATACTAACCTGAACTAGATTCAAATGGGTTCTTTGAGTGAAGTTTAGAATGTCGGTGAATCTTCAAAATGAATATTAAGTGTAAAAATCCCCTAAGGCGGGCCTGTATAAAGTGGAACAGTTGGATAGAAGAAGGATATATTGTGAAAAGGGATCAAATACTTGGAAAGTGAAATTTACAAAACATCAAAAGGGACCTAAAAGAACATATAATTGAGTCCTTGCGTACACAAAAAAATCTAGTTTATGCTTTTGAGCACATTTAACATGCTTGTAAGATCATATTCCACATATGAAACAGACATGAACACCTATAATTTATGTTTTGGGCTTCTAAATCCTAGTTGATGGTGTCTACATTGTCACAAGACAGTGAGCATGGGTTTTAAGAATAATGTTTGTACATGACTCAATTCTTAATAGGTTTTCTCTACTTAACACCTAAAAAGATCCACTAGAACCCTAACAAACACTTTTTGAGTCACTTCATGCATTTTTGCATGTGAAAATAAAGAAAAATCAGAAGAAACACGCAAGGAAATAGTGTTCTACAGGACTGTCTGTTAAAATCTAAGATAGAAGATGTTAAACTAACCAAACAAACATGGATTCCAAATTAAAACCTCCTTATTTCATTGCTTTGACTTGAAAATATCCTCCAATATTTGGAATACATGGAAAGTATGAGAAATATTAATGCTTTTAGGTCAATATAAAGAATTATGACAATTTGACGATGAGTTTTTAGAAAATTTTCTTAAATTTTTGGTCTTCTCTATTAGAACCTGCTCTATTTTTCCTTCTCGGACCTTCCAGTGTGTGAGAAAGTTGAGTTTTCCAGTTCTACATGGGATTAAATTCCCCAGAACTCATGTTAGTTCTGAGTTAAATAAGCGAGATATTTACCGAATAATTTCTTCCTTTTCTATGATTCGCTTATTGTTAAAGAAAGACAAATAATAAACTGAATTCTCAAAATCTTATGTGATTGCTAGTGTTTCAACTCCACCTTTGGCCAAAAACAAGTTCATTAACCTCCTTATACATTAACATATGAGGACACAATAGAGACATGCTTCGAGATCCATCTTTGTATGTTTCTGATCATGTCCCTCACATGAGGGACAGATGTATTTAGTATATATTTTGAAGAAATCAAAACTGTTTTAGGCTATGATCGGAAAACGTTGACCACACTCGAGTTTTCAAGGATCTAGGAGGGAATGTTGGATTAGTGTCTGGGTTGATCAATGAGATCACTCCTCCCTGGGTGGTTCTAGGCATAGGAGCCATCATGAACATCACGGGCTATTTCATGATCTCGACTATCCGTTACCAAATGGATTTACAAGCCCAAGCCATGGTAGATGTATTTATATTTCGCATAGGATCCAATTCTCAAACTTTTTCCAACACGGGATCTCTAGTTACCTGTGTCAAGAATTTCCGTTAGAGCGAGCAAGAAGTGTGTGGGAATTATCAAGGGCTTCGTTGGTCCGAGAGATCTCGCCTCACCAAACTATTCAAGGGTCTGATCAAAGGCCCTCGACACTTAGACTATAGTATTGACATATATTCAAAGGCCCTTTAACACAAAGTGACCAACCCGAAAACCAAACTCTTGCCATTTCGTGCACAATCCTCGTAAATCCTCAATAAAACATTACCATGAGAACAGGTAAAAAATAAACTAAGGAAAAAGAAATGGATCATTAGCGGATACTTGCTCTTCCTCCTCCTCACCTAAGATCCTCACCAGTTACATGTGAGAAAGAAATCCCCTCCCGCACAATGCAGGTTTTACATTTTTCTCACATTCGTTTTCCCGTAATTTCCCACTTTGCAAGCATTTTGTAAAAGAAAGAGTATTTTTAATTAAAATTTGTTATATTTAAGGTATTAGCTAGAGACAAAAGTAGGAGGGTGTATTAATTAGAGACAAAAATATATATTTTCTCTAATTAATGCCTCTAAACACCCCTCCTTGTAGTAGTGGGTTTTTCCCAATTGTTGAACTAAAAAAATGTTTTCATTAAATAACAAAAACAGGTCCATGGTGGGATCTCTATATCAAGCAAAAGAGAAATCTCACATTACTAAACCCTTTACAACTAAAACCAAGAGAAATTTTTCCATGGTTGCATTTCTTTCTATCATAGTTTCTCCTCCTCCTGTTCCAAACCTACAAACAAAAAAATAACAAATGAGGTTGTTTGGGGTAAATAGAAATAAAAAAGAGAGAACCATAAAGATATTTAGGGTAACCCAAATCTAAGGGATAGGATAGACTCAATCCAATGGCCTAAATTAAACCCTACCTCACTTAAGTGGAAGGTATTTTGTGGGAATATAATTTAAATAAAAAAAAAGAACATGAGTAATGGGGTGAATGGGGCCATTTAGTGGCTAGGGAAAAAAAAATCTTTGTGCTAGAAAATAAAGAAATCTTGGTACATGATAACTAATTAAACTAATGGAGCTTAGTAGATGCTTTAAACACTAAATGTATTTTAGGAAGTAAATTGATAATATTTTACTATTAATTTAATTTCAACTTTCACAAGCTTGTGTAGAAAGACTTTAACCAAGAATTTTTTTAATTGTGGAAATGTCTAACAAATGCAAATCCTTTTAAAACAAACAAATATATATATATATATATATATATATATATATATATATATATATATATATATATATTACCGTAAATTTGACTATTAAATTATTAGTTCTATTTTGTTTTGAGACTAGAAATTTGTGGACGTTACAATATTTAAGCGAGGGATATCCTCCCCAAGGTTCTGGACATTGATTTTGGAAAATTAGTCTTTTACACAAGTTCTGGACTACCAAAACAACCCTTTTACATGTTCGAATGTCGTAAGCATGACCATATAAAAAAACAAATAATGCTCAATGCTCTCTTTCAATATTTTTGATATAATCCTACACAGAATCTCTGCAGTCAATGTTGTCCACCAAAACCACATTTTTTGTTTTTTAAACATTCTATCAAATAGTTTGATTTCCTTGTGTAAGGTTCCACATTTGCATACATGTCTACCAGAGCATCCACAACTAAAACATATGATAAAAATTCCTCTATCTTTTATGCTTTGATGGATGTCCATACCCTGTTCGAGAGCTCATATTTTCGCACATGCCATGAGTGCGCGGGAAATTGTAAACCGATCGGTTTGGAGACTTGTTTGTTGCATAGGTGAAACAGCAGTGTGACTATCTCATGAGGAAACCCATGTCTTCTATACACTTCTGAACTAATATTTCATGACAAGTTGTCTCATTCTTTCATTTGGTCAAATAGTGCCTCACTGTAACCATCAAATAATGTAAAATTAACAATGTGAACTTGGGTTTCAACTTGGTTAATGCCTTTGGATCTCAAATAAAGTTAAATTATTATTATGTAAGGAAAATGACAGTCGAAAGGAGCAACCATACCTTTCCAAAAATCTCTTCTACACGCGATACTCCCCAACGTCTCCATTAATATGCACCTGCACACATTAATTCCTCCACCGCCATTTTCAATTAACTCACTCCACCAACTCCTTAATCCCCCTTTTTGTTCTACTTTATTTGTTTTTTTTAATTCTTTATTATTTTTATTTTTATTTTTATATGGGGCACCACAATTTTTCTAAGTTGAATTTGAACCAATGTTGTTAGTGATACTTTCAAGTCTTCTCTTATTGATTTTAGGAGTGAAAATAATGTATACCTTCTCCATAAGTTTTCTCATCGTTTCTTTTCTTTGTTTAAGGATACTATAAGGTGATGTACACAATAGAGATGGTGATTTCAAACTAAACTTTGATAATTACTATAAAAAAATTCATTCATAGTTGGATTTATAAAATTGTTAACTAATTAATATATTTTTGGCATGTGGATATCCACCACCTATTACAGAATAAAATTTTGTTAAATTTTTTAGTTACGAGAGCCATAGTAGATACGTGGATAAAATGTAGAAACATGTAAACTATTGGAAATAGACACAACCTAATTTATAAAGGTGTTGAAGTTTTGATGGATATGATTAATTATAATTTATACAATATCTATGAACTTAATAGAGAATTTATATAAGCATGAAGCAAAGTGAATTTAAAACTAAGGTATTATATGAGGGTACATTCTTCCTAATTCATTAATCTTCAACTATATCCATTACAACATTAAAAATAATACAATATTAATATATACATTGAATAACAACTATCACATCAAAAAACACATTTCTAAGATAACTTTATATTTAAATTTCTTCCTATGCTGAAAGAAGAGATTGGCAAGAATCTTCCACTGTCGAAATGGTGACAATATTCCTAGAGTCCATTTCAATCCATAAAGCTATGATGACAAGCTTGTTGTCATTAGTTTAATAAAACTTGAAGTGACTCCACTTTAGTCATTTCGAAAGCATGGTGGACTTCCCCACTATCTAAAGGTGTCATGTTGAGTGGCATGTACTCAATCATCTTTTCCCACTTTTCTCTTAGTGGGAATCTTCTTGTTTACCAAGGTTACTGGTTCCCAGTTTCTATGTTCCCATCCATACGGTGAAAAGCCTCTCACATTCCTATATAAGGAGATGTTGAGACTCATTCACTACATCAGAGAAGTGGGATTGTTTTAGTAGAGTCTAGATTTTTATCAAAGGATTGTTTAGTAAGGCTTCGATTTGAGTTAGAATTGCAAGTTTTTATGCTTGATTTGAGAATTGGTGTATGTACTTGGTATAGATTGGTATCGAGCTTGGTCTCTATACATTAGAGCCTGGTCTTCATGTAACAAAGCTTTGAAATAAATAAAATTTACAAGATTCTGTTGTGTTGAGTTTCTTCTTGAGATCTATAGTATGATCTATCTTTCTTCATCTGTGAAATAAGTTAATACCTCGTAAGACAGGGAAAAGAGGCAATCCTCTCACTTTGTAAGTCACTTTGTGGATGTGCGTAGTTTTAGGTTGAAGGCCAATACCATAAGCCTGTTTGAAGAGTTGCTTATCGGTACCGCTTATGTAGTTTGGAGATCATGCCAGTGCTCATGAAGAACATCAAGATTCTGATCTTGTAAGTTTATCTGACGTCTTTCCTGTAAATTTTGTTATAGATGTACAACAAGAATCAAACCCTTTACTAGCATGGAAATTTCTCAAAGATCCCATATAGCCAAGTATATGATAAATTAACTACTTTCCATTTAATTGCTTTCTTTCTACATTGAAAACCCGAGAGTCTGTTATTCAAGTATCTCAAACTTTTGCTCATGAATATGATATTCCTTTGATAGATCCTACTAATATACAATCCCTTAAAAAGTAAAAGACATTTAAGTTTTCCCATATAGGTTGTGTACAGATAGGTATTACTCCACTTTTCCGACGTGGTTTAAATGCTTCTGTTTTATGTTGCTTAATGGATTTACGTTTTGAAATCTTTAAAGATTCCCTTTTAGCAGTTATACAAATTGGTCTTCATAATGGACCCATATATTTTGAGGCCTATCCAAACTATCATGTAAGCCTTCAAAAGGAAGATTTGCTAAAGCAAGTTTTGCGTCTACATCTTGCTACTACAGGTCTACATATGAAACCTGGTGCTTGTCCCTTAGCTATTTATTACAAGATTATCTATCATATTGTCAATACAATGCATCCTGTAGTCAAGCATGGCATTTCTAAAGGCAGCGGCGTGGTGAGTCATACTAGTCTAGAATTTCAAAAATAGAGCACGAGCTTATATCTTGGTCCCATATTAGAGTTCCAAAAGAATAGACCCTATCCAAAAAGTTTCTTGAGAAAAATCAGCCTAAGTTAGAAAATGCTACAAATTGTAAATGATTCTAAGTCTAACGTAACTTTTCTTTCAAATCAAATAAATCCATGTCTCGATATGTTCAAATCTAGTTCATTTAGATCGAGATACTTCGCTTTTCTTATTCTTGAACCTTCGAGAAAGTCTCTAAAAGAACAAACTTATATTTGTAGCCATAATAGCTTAATCCATGATCCAAATACAATTTATCTTTGGTGTTACAAAGATTGTAAGCAGATCATAAAACAAAAATATGTCCCCTCCAATGGTCCAACCATTAGTATGGCTTCTAGAGAAACCAATATTTCTCCTTCTTTTCCATCTCTTGATAGTAGTGAAGTCTTGTCATCAGATGAAACCCAAAAGGCTATCTTTTGGTATCAAAGAACTGTTGACAGACATGTTGACCCTTCTGAGTCCTCAAAAATGTTAAACTGGACTAATAAAGTTGTCAAGTCTGTACATGAATGCTTACAATCTCAAGAGTCTATCCTAGCAGAAATGGAAAAGACATTAAAAGCCATAGAACTTCATCGAAAGGAGATATATCCTCTGCTCTTAGATTGTTAAATACAAAATTTGATGATGTTAGTTCTCATATGAAAAAAGTAGATAAAAGTCTTGAGAATACTACTAGATATGTATCCACTTGTCCTAGATATTCCCAAGATTGTATCCAGAGAAGTCATTGATGTTGTTCAACCCCTCATTAGTCAGTTTGAAGACACTAGAAAAGATATTGCCTCTAAGTTAGGTACTACCCACAAGATTGTACAAAATAGTTTGCATCAGTTATATGAGTCCACTATAGAATTGAGTTAGAAAGTGATCTGAAAATCAAATTTAACTAGCAATTGTGCACACACATTTCTTTGCTTTGTATTGATTTTCGATGTAAAAATTGAGCATTATATCCTTTTGTATTTTTAATAAAAGAATTAAAACTGAAAGTACTGTGTAAAAATAGAAGATAAAGAGATGAATCACCAGCAATTTGACACAAGAATTGATAACGGAGTTCGACACTTGTGGCCTACGTCTCCGGTCCAGTTGAATGGGACCGATCTATTAAAATCTTGAAAATAAATATTTACAAATATTTCTACAATAATCTGATCTTCTCATCATGTTCCTCTGCCAAAAATAACAGTAGTCACTTTTTACTTCATCTCAAAATTCCCTCCCTAGCTCAAGTTATGAGCATTTCAATATTTTACACAGACCCGAATGCTATTCAAATAAAATAACACTCCTTTTATAATGTTTCTAAGCCCCTAGCATACCGGCTGGGCGCTTATCCTTTTACATGGCCCACCCGGTTCCATTCTCCTCCCCATGCATTTGCCTTATCTCTTAGGGAACAATATCCCACATTTGGCGCAGATTAAAGTGGAGGAGGTTTTAAAAGGTGGGGCGGTGTAAGTTCTAATTGGCTTAAGGGCCACCTAAGCCGCTAGAGATGTGGGCACTTTTTGGAGGATAAGGATGGCGCATGGATATGTATGAACATATTTTTAGGCACCTTGAATAATGCTTATGGAGGTTAAGCCAAATATAATGCGTGGAATATGGTTTCAATTAAAATGTGTGGAATATGGATATGTAAATAAAATGCGTGGAATATGGTAATTACATAGTTTAAAATGGTATATCAATTCATCCCACATGCATAGCACAAATGCAATTAGAGGCATATATATACACAAGTTGGTATAGTGATAAAATGAGGAGGAGACCAAGACACCCCTCCATAATCGAGTGTGTCGAACCTGGCTAAGGGCCCCTAGCTAGTAAATAGCAGGGTCCATTTGTCTATGAACAAGTGTCCAAGACCGGCATTCCCAAAAACCACTTTTAGTTCGTCACACAAATTTTCCACGTGTCGCAATATAATTGAAACACTTGGTGAGCATGCACACATCCAACCTGCACAAAACTCCAAATTTTGCCAGTTGCCCAAAAATTTCAGCGGGCTATAACTTTTACAAACGAGCTCTATTTCCTGCAAACAAGATATCGACGGAATCGTATAATTTTTCTCCACGCTTTAAAAATTACTGCAACTTATTCTAAGAAGATATTAGATCGGTGTTTCTCTGTGAGGTTCCTCTAGATCGAAAAGTTGATCAAGTCAGAGAATCTTTCACTCCTATCCCGAGATAGTCCCTCGGATAGAAAATATTCTAGATAATACAAACAAGCTAGAAGAGATAGAACTGCAGTTGGTCCCGAGAAGGTGTCCTGGAAAAAATTTGATGATCTTTCAAGATCTTCGACCTATCATAAGACGGTTCTAATGGAACATAGTCCTTTGTTCATCACAGATAAAAAAGAATCCGAGATAAAGGATCGGTCAAGTATGGCTAAGCTTCTTCCCCGAAGAAGCTGAAAGTATGTTTTTAATGGAAGAAACTTTTGGAGCATCAACATCAAATCCACGTCACCATACTATAAGAACTCAAATCTTGAAGCCCAATTAGTACAAGTTAGATTGCTCATCTCTGAACAAGTAAAGGAGTTAATACATGGAATGATTGGATGGTCTAATTCTCAGCTTTTGTTGTATAAAAAAATCCACATACTATAGCTGAAGTCATAGCAAATGGATTTGTTGGAATAGTAAAATAATGGTGGGATGTTCACCCACATAAAGAAGAAATACTAGCGGGAGGAAATCTTTGCGTTAACAATGCTCTCATTCATGAATTTCTTGGAACCATCCGAAGCACTCATTGCCGCGCAGAGAGAGGGGGCACGAAGATTAATAATTCAAATTATTTTGACACTTGGCATCTACGTCGGCATAAATATCTTCCTCCTCTGCGGCCACTCCGGCGTTGTGTGGTCCCCACACCTATTTCCGGCGTGACGTCAAGATTCCGAGTGAATGTCTTATGGTCCATGTAGGAGGGAGGCACCATCCATGGCGGGGAGGCACCATACATGGGTGCATTTTCAGTGGAGGGTAGCCACTAGGCTGTTATAATTACCTTTACTAAGATGACCTCGTGAATGAGACATAAAGCGCAGACAAAAAATTTAGTACCAAGGAAAACAATATCTTATCCCGTACATACACGAGAAAGTGGAAGGTTATAATTGACTGATTTAAGATTTGTGTTATGCTTCGTGGCTTTTGGAATGGAGTGAAATATAAAGATAAAAAGTCACATATCGCTCAAGAACAAATGCCACGTATTCAATCATGTTCCATTCCTAGATATATTTCGGGATGTATGCACAACGTCTGGTATGCTGAAAACATGAAACAAATGCATGGGAGGTATGGTAATATGCATACGATACCATTAGTAATGATGATGAAAATGTCGGTTTGAATTGACATGAGAGCTTTATTGGGATTTCGGATAATTTTCTTTACTATGAAACAAATTGTGGGTACGTAAAATTTTGATTATATTGTTGATTGGGAGACAATTTTATCGGAAAATCTCTGCTTTACTTTAATTAAAAATATTTTGAATATAAATTATTATTTTACGAAAGGTAATCAAATAAAGGTTTAGGAAGTCTCACTTATAAGTATTAAAAATATATTTCATCTCAAATATAATTTATCTTTATTGATGTTTAGTTTACATGTTCTATCTTCTATTAGTGTTGATGTATTTTTCAATGAGCCCACAATGGATCAAGTTTTGTAATTCACTTAAATAAATGGTATAGATTAGGAAGTCTAGTTTCACCTCTAATTATTATTAAAACCCCCTGTTATATTATGTAAAATACCCCTATTTTTTCATCTCAAATATACCCATTTTTCATTACTTTTATTGATTTTATTTTACATATTTAGACAAAATATATTATATTTCCCTTGGTCTATTTTTTTAATATGCATTTCCTTTGAAAGATAGTTCGTTTTACATATTACAAGTCACCTTATATATGTTAAGATTTATGCATTTATCAATAGTTCTTCAAATAATTAAGATGGTGAAATAATATCACTAGTGTTGAAAAGCACCTAGTTTTCTACCATCTTATTATTTCTTGGTTAAGAATCTAGATTTATTTATTAAAAAGAGATTATAATTTAATTTATGACCACACTCCTTTTGCAATTTTAAGGTATTTACGAGGGGTTCAAACGATTTTATATTAAAATTAAACTCTATTTCCTTTGCCCATCTCTCTAACCTACCCCCAATACCGATTCAAAACATTAATATTTAAACCCTTTCACCCCCTCATGTGGCGTTGAGTTTAATTTTATTAATTTTAATTACCTCAATATGAACCCACGTCTTACTAATGAACCCCCGTGGTTTTGTTGAGTGCAAAGTTAGACCCCTAACAAGGAAAGTCAAAACGGTGAGGCCGCGATCTGCCACAGGTGATTTTGAGTGGATTCTCCATAGTTGCTTAAGTGAAGGTGATCATTGATTTAGTTTCTCCACTTACTTTGCATTGTTGAATCTATATATTCCCTTGGGAACATAAGCGAGAGATGTCATTAATCTATGTAATTCGGTGCCCGATTCGACACCCTTCGAGGTGCTCAATCAAAAAAATTGTATATACCCATTACTCATTTATTTTAAAAGATAGACTATACTAATAGAGGTTTTGAATAATGATTTTTTTAAAATTATAAATACCTTAACATAATATATTACATCCATTAATAAAATGAAATTAGGTGTACTTTAAATATAAATAATAAATTAAACTCAATTGTATTAATTATTATTGATATTGATATAAGAAAATAATAAATAAATGAATAAAAGATTAAATGTAATTAGTGTTCTAAAATAATATCTTGCTCTATAGGCAATATAAAAACAATCATCACAATTGAAACCTAGGTTTAGAAAATAAGACAATTTGAGCCTAGAAAATAAAAGTTACACAATCAAATTAATCAATTCTATACAAGTATGAAAATAATTGTGCTAATTTAATATATTTGATATTTGCCAAACCTAAGCTTCTTTAATGGTTATAGGTCCTTAAATTGGTGAACAAAGTAGAAATTAATAAATAAGTACAATGTGTTCAATACTCAATCATATGTAGTGTACTAGTTGTCCAAACAATCATCTTCTTAGTTGATGCAAGCATTTAGTAAGTGTTGTATTGAACTCATCTTTTGGCATGAAGATGCTTTATCAATATAAAGATTATTTGTTTATAATTTTAATATGATTTTCTTTGTGTGTTCACATGTCTATTATTATATCAATCAAATATCTTAATGACCCTTTATATTAAAAGATTTATTGAATTTGTATTTAAGACCTATTAACACATAAACCAATACATAACATACAAATAGGCCAAAAAATAAGATCAAAAACTTTAAGGTACCAAAATTATGGGTAAAAGAAAAGGAACACGATGACTATTTATGTAAGTTTAGAAATGAAAAAAATCCTAAAACATAAAAAAACATCCGAGTGAAGGGAAATGAATCAATGAAATCATAGAATCACACGAAAAGGAATTAGATAGGGATCATACGGATAAGGATAAGGAGTCGATTAAATGGATATACGGCTCAAATAATCAAAAAATTATGCTTTATATTGATCAAAAATTTTACACATGTAAAAGACACTATCTCGAATGTAAAACAACACAAGTACTTGTCAAAATGGGCCTATTTTGGACTAATTTTCAATAAACATAAAAATACACAAGTAGTAAAGTAATTTAGTAGACACATACCAAACTTATTTGTCTACATAATACCTTCATCTCATGTGTATTCGCATAGAGCATACATATCATAATAAAATAAATAATCACGTGGATAAAGGATGGTCATACGTATTTCATCACATTCATGCTTTGGAATGTTTCTAGATTATTCATGCACTGCGCAGTATGTAAAGTTAATCCATATTTTTATAAACTTGTTTTGTCATATGATTGTCCTCATCGTAACTCATAGATTACAAAATAAATACATTTCTAGTATTAAAAATAGAGGATAAAATAAATTTAACAAATTTAAATTGGAATGCAAGAAATTTATATACAAATGATATTGATATGCATAAATATGTATTAGAAAATAAAGATCACCTTAGATATTTTTATTTTTATTGTATTAGCAATTTTTTTCATATTTTTAAGGACATTAATGGAAAGAAAATATATCAAAATTGTGCATCATTTGTTCGTGATTAATGGGCTCATCAACCATCACAAAAAAGTCATGTTACGATCTTTGTGCATCATAATTTCCCGTTACAATGCAAAATACACAAAATAAAAAGTTTCCTCCGACCTAGACGATGACAAATTAGAACCTAAACTTCTTTTCTACATTGGCCATGTGGTGATACTTGTACATCAAACCTTTGGGATGGCATTGAAATTTTTAATGGTTACATTAGCATTATGGTTTCCATAACTACATGCTTTCATTAGGATTTATAGATTTGTCTCTCTTTTTTTGTTCTCAAATTCAAATGTTAGATTGGTCAATCATGGGATCCAAAAAATCATCATCATGTTCCTTTCGGCCTAATTTCTTGAAGTTGCCATCTTCAAGTCCCTCTAAAGATGGCTTGGGAACTCAATATAAATAAATTTCAAGTGATATCTTTAGATTTGGAAACTATTGAGATTGAAGATGAGGAACGCCAACCTCTAAATTTTACATTTGTTTCGGAGTTCAAATCCTCGATCATATATACACTTCACAAACTTTTACTATTATTGATACTCTAACTTGTCTCAAGGATTCTACCTCCACATTCGAGAGAAGTGAAGAAAAACGTTTTCTGCACTTCATCCTATCAAAAAATATTTCAATAAAAATGTATCTACCTAATCCAATCACCATTTCAATTTATTCTCATATATTTTCTCCCACTAATTTTTCCTTTAGGTTTCATTCCTCTTTAGGTCCCTTTTATTATTTTCCATTTCTGAACACATTTTATCGGTTTCTTCATTCCATGCATTGGTGTGTGTGTGTGTGTGTGTGTGTGTAAGGGGAAGGAAAATAAGCCTTGCGCATGCGCCCACACGCATATGCACATACACACACACATTATGGTGTATTTAGTAGTGTAAATATTTTTATGTCTGTACCCTTAATACCTCATTGGTTAAGATTATGGAATTGCCTCATGTCGTAGTAGAAATAATTCTTAGTGGGTAGAAACGAAATTCTAATTGTTACAATCTAGCAAACAAGCATAGTAATAGTCACAATACAAATTTTCCTAGATTGTTGTCTATTATTTCATAGTGGTTATCTCCTTCCATATAAAATTCCGCCATTATAAAAATTTCCAACACCACATCTACATCCTCCATAATGGTTGAAGGTATTTTTCCATGTTGTGGTATTATTATTAATTGTAGATGTGTCTAATTTTTGTAGGGAGTGTTAATCCTAATGGTTGGTCAAGTTATTGCATGTGTGATTTGTGTTATTCTATTTTTAATTTGTTTATTTTGTATTTTGTGTGAATTTTAATGCTATCAACTTTATAGCACATTATTTGTATTTTTTTTTTTAATTTAATTCTTTTTTTTATGCAAGAATAGTTAAATTAACATATAATCTTGCATGAACCAAAATTATGACAACATAAAGGAAAATGCAATCTAGCGTTGGGTAGTTTGTTTGGACATCAAAGTAATTTTGTATAATTTCACATAGTTATACTTTGTTTTTCTTTTGGGGTAGTTTGTTTTATTGGTCGGTGAAACCGTTGTATTTGAGCATATATGTGTGTGTGGTGTTGATAGAATATCTTAGGAAGATTTTTCAGATTAGTTTGAATCTATGAAACTCTTATAAATGGTAAAACAAATAAAAATCATGGTGTGGAATTAGAATCCTTTAGAGCATATATGAAACACTAGTATGCATTCCCAGATATTCAAATTTTTTGGTGGTGAGACATCGTGATCCAGAAAACCTACATATGAAATTGTGAAGCCATTGTAATTCCACACAAAGGGTTCTTTAAAAATATCACACTATTATATATGTAAGGATTTTTATATTGTGAAGGGAAGAGTGAGTGAATTTCCTCGATAATCAACCCAATTTCAATTATTAAGATGACTTGTATTTTATCCAATTTAGTTATATATTGGTCCTTTAGGTTATTTTCCTTTCCTTTAATGTTTGTAACACATTGAGTTGATTATTACACTTATTACATTGATAGGCATGCCTTCTATTAGAAAAATAATTCCTACCTCGACATGGATCGACGGTTGGTCACCAAGGAGGACAAGTGTGTTGATGTATGTCTCAACAACTATCATATTCTAAGTGGAGATGAATTCAATTTAACCTATCTTGTACCCTTACTGGGTGAGACATTGTTTTGGGTTTGGTATCTTGGCATGTTACACTAATAATAATAGCCACATGGATAAGTTTCCTATACTAGATTGCGATGTGAGTGTAGGCCAACTCTAGGACACAATCGTAATACCTATGGATCGACATAGAAAATAATTTTATCTCCATGTCAAAATTATTTTCAGAGACTTTGTATGATTCCATCGTGGAAATTTCCATTTCATCACGTGTAAGGATTTCCAATCTCGATACACTATTGTGCAAATGTGGAAAATGGATTAGATTTCCAAATCCAAGTGGAAGTCGAGTACTGGCCTTTGTGAATGTGTTGAATTTGTTCATGGATCCAAAAATGGAGGTTTCCATCACCAGTAATTGAACCAGAGGTGATATTGTTTTCTTTAAAGATTGGAATTTGATGCCTTACAGATCTCATACGAGAAACAAACAGAGGAAACTGGATTTTCTTTTGAATACATTTTGACCATTTTAAGGTTATCCACTATGATTTATTATATGAAATACCAACGGGTGCATCTTGCACTATATATTTTACTTGTTATGATTATGATCTAGGTGGTGGGGTAATACATTATCTTTGTATATGGTGTTTGTTTACAAAATGTGTCTTGCCTTTTTTAGCACATTCGACACCATTCTAACATTTCCTCTTCGAAAACAATCAAATAACTTGTTAGTAATTAATTTTTCTAAGGAAAGTTTTGTATAGAAGATATCAAAGGTTCCCACCAAGTAGTTCATGATGGATATGTTATATATGTCCACATATGGTTTTACAGGTCGTGGAAAAGCTAAGGTTTTTAAGCTCATTTATTTTATGGAGTATCGGACAAAAATACCCTTTTCATCGAAGGGCCCTTGGTCTATTAGTGTTGATGTATGGTTTTTAATGAGCCCACTACTAATCAATTCTTTCTCGAGTGCAAGGCTTGGAGACATCCAACACAAAGAGTCAAACAGATTGAGGCCGGGATCATGCCCTAGGTGTATTTTGACAGTAGAGATGCCCCTTACTCAGAATCGCTTAGTTGAAGGTGATCGATAGTTTATTTTGTTCGCTTACTTTGTATTTTTGAATCTATATGTTCGCTCTAGAACTTAGGTAGAGATGCCATTAAACTATGTAATCCAATGCCCAATTTGACACCTTTAGAGATGCTCAATAAAAAAAAAATACCCTTGTTATTATAATGTATAGGTTTGGTCATTTTGTTTCATGAATTTGTTAGGACTTAGGTGTTCTATCTACATTATTATTTTTAAACATTGAAAATACTTCTATTAATGTTTTTAATCTAGAAAAGCCATTGAAATTAAAGATCAATTTATATGTAGGTCTATTTCTATTTTACTAAGGACATAATCTTATAGAGTAAATTATTTATATGATTTACGTGGGTGGCGTCTTATGGCTGGAAGGGCTCTCAAGAGTGGCAAGGTTTGGATTTTATTTTAATCCAAAAATCCACTTTGAAATTGAAGATCATTTTATATGTAGGTCTTTTTCTATTTTAAGAAGGTCATAATCTTATAGAGTAAACGATTTATGCGCTTTGTGTTGGGTGGTGTCTTATGGTCTGTAAGGGCTCTCAATAGTGGCATGTTTTGGATTTTATTTTAGTTCCTTCGGCTTCAACTTCACCACTATTCTCCTAAATTTTCCCTCATAATGTGGTCCCATCTTATGTTCAAGAAAGAACATTTTTTCCGATAATTTCAACTACACGTCTTTCATTATGTTAACCGCACTTACTGGGGACACATTGTCATTGATTTATAAACTCCCATTTATTTATCCATGAGTGTGCTCTTAGGCCATACTTGCTCCAAATATTCCTTTATCCATACAGAAATTTGATTCCATCTTAAAAGTTTATCATGGATATCAACAATATTAAAATAACCCCTATGCCTTGTTACAATTCACTTATATTGCAAGTGGATTTAATAGCCTAATATACTTCTAGTGCCCACGAATGTTCAATTCCCTCTCAAGTCTTAGGGGAGGAGTGTAGGTTTCTCATAATGTAGTTGTAGAAGCTCAAATTTGGTAATTCACTCATTGACATTGTTAGTTTTGTCAATTCGTTATTTCTAATATAAATGTAGATTTCTTAATCTCACTTAGTGCATTCTTAGGTATCATGTTTAGCTTGTTTATCCTTGCACGTTGAAATGTCATCAACTTTTGAGAACATAATTTACTTAAAACCTATAGGAAAACATAAAGCATCATGTTCTAATTATAATCTCTTTTGGCCAACCTTTAATCTATAAATCACCTATGAAACCCTACATAAGCAAGTGAATACTACCTCAACTACTAGCCTACAAATCCTATGGCACTTTGAATTGATACGCTCGCTTGATATACTTGTAAAAATCACCCAAGGCTCCTTAAGTATCCCTTCCCCAAGTATCTTAGCAAGAACCAACTCAATTCAAGCATGTCCAAAGATGGTTTTCAAACTTATTTGCAGTCGTTTAGATATAACAAGATAGGTGGACAAAATCATGTGGTTTGGGGTTCTTTAGATTAGTTCTAATGTTGACGATGCACAGGGGTTCCCACAACCCAACTAATGTTTGTTTTGTAGGACTTATCATCTATGGTGATGTAGGAACATCAGGATTTAAACTATGTACATAATGTAAATATCATTATTTTTAAGAATTCATAGTGTGAGGATGTTTAGGATGATGTTCGAGCTAATAAGGAGCCATTAATGCTTCATTTGTTCTTAAGTAGGATGAAGAAGTGTAGTTTGTATTTTCCCTCAAATAGGTAAAGATTCAAAATTTGAATATAAAGGATATGGCCAGGGTTCTAAAATTATGCGAGAATGATTTGGAATTATTCTAATCATTTGAAAAGGTAAAATATTCCTCAACAAACTACAAACAAGCATAAGTGTATGTTGGAAAAGACCAGATAAGAAAAGGTTGATAAAGTAAGAGTGGTTGAGAAGGTTTATGAAATTTATTCAAAAACTCCTAACTTTGGTAAATCATTTTATCATGGATGAATTCAAGAAATTATAATTACAATAAATTAATGGTATTAGAGTTGTTTGAATAGATTTTTATAAGTAGAACAAGACATTTTTTTAATAAAATAAGCCTCTAGTAGGAATTTTGTACATTAAAAATTGTATTTCAAGAAGAAATATTTATAAATTACGGAGGTTTATTATTTTTATTTGTTTTTAAAATGTTGGATGATGTGTGTAAATGGATTAGAGGTTAATTCTAAGTGGAGGCATACAATATTTTATTATTATCACTAAAATATTCCCTATTTCCATAGATTGTGTTGTAATTTTGTGAAAAGCTTATTGTGCAAGCATGTAAAAGTAATTTGTAAATATGTTGGTGAAAGAATAAATATTCCTCCTATTATTAAAAATATTATCCAACTGATTTTGGAGTTTAAAAATGTTAAACAAGATAGGTATGCAAGTTTTCCTCCTATCGGTCTAATGTAAACCATCAACTAGGGTTTTAAGGTAATTCATACATATCTTGTTATTCTTGAGAGTTAAGCTTTGTAAATTGGAATATATCATCTAATAAGAGTTTACACTACTTGGATTTCACACGTGGGAGATCTCTATTAGATTCCTATAAGAAGAATATTGAATATGTTAGAGACCTAATTGCGAAGAACAAAATTGTGAACTGGGAAAAGTTGACATAGATTTGAGTTCTACAATTTCATAAGACTCTTAAATAGAGTAAAGAGTATCTGAAAATCATATCAGTGAGTTTTGAAAGTGCTTTTGTGGAGAGTTACACCTTAAAATGTCTTATAACATGGCTACAAGACTTTGAAGATAGGGTAGTAGACAATAAAGGGAGATTTTGATCTAATGACTCCCAAATGGATTTCTATCAATAGGTGCATGTTATAAAGATTGTAATATGGTAAGATAAATGTTATTATGTTGCTAAATATACAATATATTTTATTTAAACCTTATGTTCAAAGATTACAATAGTAGTACCTTACAAATGATCTTGTGGATACTTGACATTATAAGAAGAATACGTTGTAGATAGATTTAGATCAAAATTCTATCAATTTATGTTTATGAACGTTAGGTTGAGTAAAAATACACTTGTATGAAAGAAAGTAGAATTTTCTTAAGAACAAGAGGAACACGATCTTAACCAAACACCAAATAGTCAATGATAATCTTGAGAGGAGTTGGTTTGGAAACTCCATAATTTCATCAATGGATGCTTAAGATAGACTTTTGAATTTCCTTATAATTTCAACATTCCATTTGAGAAGTTAGGGTATAGAGGATGGTGTGTAAACTCGAGCTTATTGGTTTCTTCATAAGCTCCAATGTAATTGTGCAAGACATAGTATACATTTGAATGATAATTATATAGATGCTTACTTATGATAGACTTTCTCAAAGCATGGAAACTAAGTTTTATGATTTATGTTATGATCTCTATGGATATAACATAGATAATATAGTGACTAGAAGTAAGTATGATAGTATTATAATATTATGTATGAATTCGACCTTGAATGCAAAATTTTAGTAAAAGAAAGTGGAATAGTAGAATAATACCTAAATATAGTTTCGTAATAGAATATGTGGATACAATAATCTTTTTTTGATCTCTCATTTGAATAATAACTTTGCACATAATTTGGATGGTCATTATGCAAGACAGGGAATAATTGGAAGAAGTTTAAAGAGTACATTGAGATATCAGTGTCAAGGATCTAATAGATTATATTTCATATTTATAAGAAGGTGTTTGTAGGTTTAGTGAACAAAGGAGGTATAAGTATTGGCCTTAGTTGGAAACATCAACCAAAGGTAAGGACCTAGTTTCATTTTGAATAACTCCTAAAGATAATTCTTTTAAAAGAATTCACAATTTTATGTGAATGTTATTCCTAGATGAGATAGTAGACTGAATTAGAAAAACTTGATAAATAATGTTTCCTTTGGAATGTTTCTTATTATCTCATGAATCAAGAATAGGACTATGGGTTTGAGAATCGAGTTATAAGTTGAATAATACATCACATAGATAGAGTTTTATATGATGATTATATTGTTTACAAGTGATTCATTTAATGATCAAAAATAGGTTTTGAAAATGATAGAGGATTTTAGAAAATCAAAAGTGTGTAGAAGTTTGAGAACCCATATTTGAGCATGTCCAAGACCATATATAAAGATCAAGATTGTATGGTATAGACCTAGAAGATTTGTATGCTCCTACCCTAGGTTGATCTCTAGTGATAGTCTCCGAATGAAGCTTCTTCTATTTCAAATCTCCTTATTCCTATATTACTTCTTCCTAGAACCCTTTAGAATCATCTACATTCTGCTAAGTGCACTCAATCCTTTGTATTTTCAACTTTATCTATTTTTTAGCATATATGTTACTATCATAAAACCATTATTCTAATTGTGATGATTAATTTTGAAATTTAATTAATTATAATATCAACGTTTTGTTAACCCTTACATCCTTTAGTGTACTAAACCAATAAAACCAATAAGGTTTCATGTTAAATCTAATTAGGGTGTAAATATTTTTCTGAACCCAGTTTGTGATTCAATATTAACATCAACTCTAGTAGCCTTAATGTTTTCTCCTTTATTATAAGTGTATTTTATTATTTCTTCTTAGTTCTATCATTTAATTTTAGATGTCATATGGTCTCCTCTTATACCCTTTTGAATCGTAGGGATCACTTCACCAATCAACATGTTGAACATATTGAGGTTTCTCCTCCTATTCATAAATGGCTTTGCCTCATGGCTTCTTACCCATTACATATTTCTAGTAATCCATCTATGCTTGATCATTTTCAAGAGATACCCTTTCATGACATTGAGACTAATAGTGAGTATTCTTATGATGATGATGATGATGATGATGATGATGATGATGATGATGATGATGATGATGATGATGATGATGATGAATAAGTGTAACTCCTATCTCATTTTTTTAACCAGATTCATCAAAATCGTCAAAGACACCGATCCTATCAAGAAACATCCTCATTACTATTAAGATTTATCATGATGAAAAATCTAGTGAAGAATCCCTTTTTTGGGAAATCTTAACACTCTTTCACTATTCCTACATCTTTGATTCCTATAAACTTGGGGACACGTGATCTTCCAATGCACAATTGTTTAATACCAATTTATGCAACAATTATTTTTACTACACATCTTATATCCACAACCCATGGTTTGCAAAATTCTTCATCCAACCCATAATCCTTTGAAACCCTTATTAATACCTTACAAGATCAAATATTACAATTACAACAAGGTTCCCCTGCTTTTAATCATGATATGGATTCTACTTAGCCACTTTATTATCTACTTACACTCAAGTGGTTTCTTACTCTTTCTCCTTGGTTTCATTGCTCTGAACTCCCCATTTACAATGGAAAAGGAGACCTTTATAAACATCTTCAATCCTTTTATGTTATTTCTTTTGATTAATCCTCTCATGATACATTTCTCATAAATATCTTTCACATAAGTCTTAAGTATTTTTCACTACAATTGTTTTATGAGCTCCCACGCATTATATGCACTCTTTTACTACTCTAATAAATAAATTCTTCACATAATTCTCTATTAACATTGGGAATAAAGTTTATTACGCATAATTATCTAAACTATGACAAGGGTATACTAATTATCTCAATAATTATGTCTTACGATACAAGACCATGCTTACCAAGATGATTGATATGTTATCCAATAGTGAATTGTAAAATCTATTCACCCAAATATTGTTTTTTTATCTTTAAAAGTAATATTCATGTTTGATAAATTATAATCTTTTGAGTATCTATGACATACACTCAAGTAGTGTGAATCTAAGTTGTTATATATGAATAAGGTAAATTATGTTGATAGGAATCCTACTACACCTAATGCCAAGTTTACAAATAAATCCACATTCAAAGGAAAGAATAATGATGCTAAAGTTTCTTCTAAATAACATCATCAATGTTGTTTCTCAACCAACTAAGTTGTAACTTTAACTTTCCCATAAATATTTTACTTGCTTATCTTGTGTCCCACATATTATATTAAAAATTCTTGTGTGTGATGGCATGTCTCTCCCTCCACTATTTGATGTTGATATAAGAAAGCCTCAAAGAAATAATTTTAATACCAATTCTTAGATTGATTATCATCAATGTATAGGCCACTTCACAAGAAGATGTCTTAAGCTTCACCAGATCATCTAAGATATTATAACCTTGCATGCTAATTAATGGGATGGTTTCATGGAATCTTCCAAGCGAACCAAAGAGTATGCTAAACTCAAAATATTCAACGATCCAGTTCCTAAGCATACCAATGATAAATCTAAATTTAAAGTACATAACATTTATCATGTGGTACCACCACCACCTTCTTATGATAAACCCTTAAATTCAATTATTAAAAATAGTAATCATACATTATTTCTTGCACTAATCATTACTCTTAATTTCTCGACATAGATGACATGCTCGAATTTGATGTACTCTATTTATTCATGTCTTTATTAATCATGTACTTATTTGTATTGTTTTGGTTTATGCACACAATGAAGATAACTTTGCGCTCAAGTTACTTCAATCTCTTAGAATTTCTACAAAAAAATATTGTATTTGATACTAATCCTCGATATCATAATATTACTCTAACCATCATTATTGGTTGTATCACTACTTTGACTTAATTCTTAGTTGTTGTTACTCTTAGTTCTAGTACCATACATTTGGGTTTCTATTGGATACATACTCTTAGGGATATTCCTTCTATCATTCACAAATGTCTAAAGTTTATTTATAACTAAAAGGTTATCATCATTCAAGGTACTCTCTTGGAGGCTTCTATTATTAGATTTCTTATTCACTATTCTAAAGTACCTATCCTACAAAAACTACATCTATAGATTAGGATTTGGTTTGAAATGATGTTCATCATTGTTCTAGCCCTCCTAGGTTTCTCCCTAGGCATGTAGACTTATTTTCTACTTCTCACATTTAAATATATCTTAGGTTTCATGATAAGCCTTTAATTACACACACATCCCCTCAAGGATATCATTATGTTAGGTCTTTGTACATCTAAGAATCAACACATAACCCTAAGATGCACCTGACCTCCCGTCGTCATTTTGGGCTAGCCAATATGAGATGGAAGGTGCCTATGGCATGGCTAAATAGGATAAATAGGTGGAAATGGATAACAACTGAGTCAAGGAAATTGCATGTCCTATATGGGAACTATGGAAATGTACTCATCTGTGGAAATAAAATATTCTCTAACCTATCAGGGCAAGATGGAACGAGCAAGGAGGATGGACACACGAAGGCTTCTGTCAATGTCAGTGTCCCTAAAACCCTCTCGAATCGCTATGGAATACATGAGAAATGTCCAACATATACCTCATATAAGCCTCTGACAAGGTCATGGAGGTCCAATGAGAACCCCGTGGAAGGGAAAAGATATGAAGTTACGTAATCTAATCTCAACTAGGATGATGTGCCATAACACATCAGCATTGTTTGCTTCATTGTTTAAAGTCGTCAACTATGAGATAATAAAGGGTGGAAGTGGGGTGGTCCAAAGAACAAGGTGTTTGAGGCCCTAGTCTATGTCTATGAATTATTTGGTTTTGATCATTTGTGGACCTTTTAGATCACATACTAAATATTTGGGTTGCTAGGATCTTGCATTGTCATGTGGATGTGCAAACTACTAAAACAAAGACATAAGCAAACACGCAAAGACACCTCAAGAGAGAAAGGTCGGTGTTTAGGAAACCTAAGCCAACTAAGGATACATAAGGGGTTTTGTTAATTCCTTTCTACTTAACTCTATGTGCAACTAATTAATTAACAAATGAAATCTAATTGATTAAAACAAAAGAAAGTAAACCTAATCTATTTATTTTTGTGCGTGTTAAATAAAGGGAATAAAATAAATAAAATAATTAACTAATCTATTCTAATGTTTTTGTAATTTTTATGTTTACCACAAACAATTTAATTTCTTATAATTAAATGAAGGGTAAGTGCATGGAAATGGGGGGCCAAAAAGTGGACACAAATCTATTTTTGGCCGTTTTGGTCATAACTCGCTCATGTTAAATAAAGGGAATAAAATAAATAAAATAATTAACTAATCTAATCTAATGTTTTTGTAATTTTTATGTTTACTTTGGAAAAAATGAGAAATATGCACAAACAATTTAATTTCTTATACTTAAATCAACGGTAAGTGCATAGAAATGGGGGGCCAAAAAGTGGACACAAATATATTTTTGGCCATTTTGGTCATAAATCGCTCGTGTTATGGCTCGGTCATGTTATAACATGATAGATAAAAGTCGGGTTGCGTTATAACGCGAGTGTGTTATGGCTTGGTAAATCCAAGCCATAACGCGAGCCTATTATAACCAACTCGTGTTCCTTTTTTCTATGTGGCATATATGTTTATGGGAGGGATATATAAGTATAATTTTTTATTTTATTAATCTTTATACTTTATTATTTCTTATACTTTAAATTTATTTTAGTAAATATAAGAAGTTAGGGTCACTCTGCACCTTATGGAACTAGTCTCATAGCTCCATCTATCACGGTTTAGAAGATAGTTTTTCATATTCTAATTTGGTCAATACATAGGTATTTTTCAGGATTTCAGCATTCAACCTAAATCTTTTAGGGTTTAAATTCTACAATCGATGTCTATTTTGTGAAAGAATATAGTCATTGTTTAGGTTTTGGGGTCTTTTTGATTGGTTATTGACATTTGTAGGAGTTTTAGATGTGTCAAAACTATATATTTTAAACCTCACAACTCCCAAAGGTAGAAACAATTGCTCAAATATATGGACTCATGCAATTCCTTATAACACATAATAAATCAAAACACATATGTAAGTTTTTATCAATTCAAATAATCAAGGGAATGGTCATCATGAGGTCTATAAAGGATTTGAAATATCATGAGGTAATGGATAGCTCCAACACATTTGCATGTATTCATTAACTCATAACAACCAATTTCAATCATTCTCATTAGTATCTTGTTTTTAGAAGTCTTTCCAACAAGCTATATAGGCTCAAATATGCAAAAATGCACAATCAACCTAAAACTTACCCTTCCAACCCCAATATCATACTCTCACATTTTGTACACAATCCTAATCAACTCTTAAAATGACTCATTTTCTTGTAAAACCTCATTTCTTTATACTTCCACTTTATTTCTCTCACTAGCTTTAAGTTTCCTAAACCCTAAACCCTAAACCTTAAGCCATAAACTATAAACCCTTGAACCCTAAACCTTAAACCCTAAACGCTAATCCTTAAGCACAAAGCCCTAAACCCTAAACCCTATTTTTACCACCATGAACCCTAATCCCTATACCCTAGGTCGTAAACCCTAAACCCTAAACACTAAGCCCTAAAATATAAACCCTTTAACCCTTAACCTTGAACCCTAAACCCTAAACACTAATCCCTAAGCCCTAAGCCCTAAACCTTAAACCCGAAATATGAAACCCTAAACCCCAAAACCTATACCCTAAATCCTAAACCCTATTCTTACCACCTTGAACCCTAAACCTTGACCCCTAAACCCTAAACCTTAAAACCTAAACCCTGATCCATAAACCCTAAACCCGGATCCCTAAACCCCAAACCTTAAATCCTAAACCGTTATCCCTAAGCCCTAAACATTAAACCATAAATGCTAAACCCAAAACCTAAAACCTTAAGCCCTAAACCCTAAGCCCTAAACCTTGAACCCTCAAACCTAAACCCTCAACCTTAAGCCCTAAGCCCTTAGCCCTAAAACCTAAACCCTAAACCCTAACACCTAAACCTTAAATCCTAAACTCTATTTTTACCACCTTGAAACCTAAACCCTAACAACTAAACCCTAAATCTTAAACCCTGAACCCTAAACCTTGATCCCTAAATGCTAAACCATGAGCTCTAAACCATAAACCCTAAACCCTAAACCATCAACCCTATAAAAGGTTTATTTTAAGAAGCATCTGTAAATTGAAGTGGAAAATCCCTTGCGAATATACTTTAAACCATATTTTTTTGGAAACGTGAATTTTACTAGGTTTTAGAATGATTTTTTTCCCGACATTTTTAGGAAAAGAAGGTTTTTTTGAGTTGGATTGACGCCTACGACAAAAAATTTATTTCCCCTACATTTTCTCCACCCCTAGACTTCTCACATTATTCCCCCTACATTTTCTCCACTTTAGACTTCTCCTCCCTTAAACCCCTTCTTCATCATCCCTCTTTCTCCTCCAACTTTTTTCTCCCTTATTTTTAACTTAATTCTATACATCCACTTCATTGTCTCCATCACACAACTCACATGCAATCACTAATAATTATCATGGAACACTTTTTTATAGTGAAAATCCAACAAACATAAATATCAAGCCTTAATATTCTTTCCTTTCTTACTAAAACATAACTAAATATTGAAACTAAAATATAAATACATCTAAGGTTTTATATTTAGAGTAAAACATAACTTTATTATAAATTTCATAGAGGAAAAGAGGAATCTAACATCATCCTACTTTTAATTGTGAGAAGAAAGGAACTTTGACTCAACGGTTGTTGTTTTCACTCTGATTTCTTCTTTGTTTTCAAAAACTCAAACATATTTTAACATTTTCACTCATTCCCACATTGTTATAATGAAGACGATCTAGTAGTTGGATGGTGACAAATTGACATCATATATCTTGTCTTGGTCAAGCCTAGTAGGTGATTTGCAAAGATACCAATATTTGTATTATTAAAGATTTAAAAATTGTATTAGAACTCATTAATGGACACCAAACAGCTGACTCAATCATTTTGAGTGCACAATAAAAATAATAAGCATACAATAAACAAGTTACCATATTTCATTTTGTACATCATATTCCTAATTGCTGGAGATTCAAACCATTAATCCCCATTTGATTCACTACAAGAAAATCATATCGAATAAGATTTGTATGTCATTCAACAATGCCATCTTTTAAATTTAATATTATTATTTTATCTTTTAAAAAAATAGTCTTTAGTACTCCAATTCCCAGCCACACTGCAAACAATACCACAAATCTTATCAAGTTTAAAATCTATATTAATTGAAAAATACCATAAATAAATCTCAAGTCTCAAATCCCTCCGATTCAAAATACTCAAATTCAATTCTAATATGTGTGGACCCTCAAAAAGTAAATGGAACTGAAATGCAATAATCATAGCCGCAATATCATCAAATTTTTTAGTTGAGCCCTTAATTAAGATACTACAAGCCTTTATCCATGTGTTGCGCATTCATTGTCTATTGCTTCAAACTTATTTATTTATGTATGCAATGTCATCTCACATTTTCTAGGCTAATTAATAATTTCTTGCTTCATACACTTTACTTTTGAAAATTTTCTCAAGCTATGCAAAATTTTAGCACTTTGAAATAATTGGATGCTTCGTTCTCTATCATAGGTAACTTTCAATATAATCATTTCTCAATGTTGATTTTGAAAGTAGTAATAAGATCCTTCGTTTCCAGCTTTACATTTTCATGTTACTAAATTCTACAAAAATAAATTCATATGTATCATCAAATTAGTTTAAATATGGGAAGTAGTAATAAAATATTTAATTTCCAAGAATACTTGTCTATGCGTGTGCACTTGCATATATGTATATGTGTTTGTACATGTATATATATGTAAATTTATCAAATACATGATTATCAATAGCAGATGAAAGTGAGTGTGGCTAAGAGAAACATAACCCATAAGGCATCTCATTCACTCCAAGACCATTGGTTGTACTTCAAAGCATTGATCGTAGCTATTGTATTTTCTTCTCATTGATGCATCTCTAACTTCATTTTCATGTTTATGATGTCCTATTATGCTTTATGGGTTATGTAGAAATCAAAATTTGAAATTATAATGCATGTAACTATCAAAATAGTGAAACTTATTGAAGATGATAGAGCTTGTAATATTAAGGGTTAAAATTTTGATTTTGCATAACTCACAAAGCATACAAACCCTTAAACAACAAAAATAGATTTTCATATTAGAAAATAATAGACATTCGAATAAGTATTATCATGCTTTGTTATTTTCTATTGTAGAATCTTGAAAAGATGAAGAACAAGCTTCTAAGAGAAATGATTGTACACAAGTAGGGGTGTATATCTTTAAAGTGAAGCATTTGAAAAAGAAATAAATCAACAAGATAATGTTGTAAACCTGTAAGATTCTATCGTAAACATAGAACCATCAATAGAAATTTTTGGAGACCAAGTTCATGACCATGAGGTAAAGGAAATCATCAAATATTAACCCCATGGGTAGGAAACCATGATTGATAAAGGTAAAACTTCAAACAAGAAGGTTGGATTGCTATAAATTGACAAAAGAAGATATGGTTAAGGTCATTGATTATATTGAATTTAACTATTATCAAACTAGAATTGCATCTAAAAACTATAACATATCACCTTAATTTAATTATTATTAGCGAAATGGATGAACTAATACAAAAAGAAGGGATCTCGCACCACTATTTTGAGCATAGAAGAGTAGGATGATATTGTTGAATGGTGTAAGAAAATGGCATATTTAGGGCATGGTATAGAAACTCCATGCTAAAATAAACTATCACACAAATATATGAAACTAAAGAAACTCCATTTCAAGATGGATATCTAGGAAGTCATTGTATGAAGGATTTAGAAAAAGACACTCAAATTTGTTCTTCGAATTTCTCAAGGATTAGACATAGATCATGTAATAGGGTTATGATCGGATGTGATTAACAAGTTTTATGAAACCTTGGCAACTGCTTTCTAGCATGAAATTTTTTTGTCCAAGTAGAATATCAAATTATGATGAGACAGACATCCAAACAAGGGAAAATTGTGGCATAAGGGTGTTTCCCATTAAGGGTTCTAGGAATGTGTCAAGGTCATTCCTCATAGAAAAGAATGATTGACAATTTTATGTTGTGTGAATGTTGCAGGAATTCTATCCCTATTTTTTTATATATTTAAAGGTCAAAAATATATAATAACTTCATCACGGGATGTGAGCCTGGTACTTTCATTGAAGTTCATCATACTAGTTAGATGGCCAAGGAGATGTTCATGAGTTGGTTTTATCATTTTAAGCAGTGCTAGTCCCCTGGAGGTGCCTCCCCGAAAAAAATAGGCTCATGTTCATTTTTATGGCCATAGAATCTGTTGGTGCCATTTCTAAGCTTGCATAGTGTGCCCTAATTTTTCATGTCCAATTTTTCTCAGAAATGTTTTATTTCTCAAATTGGTGATCTGTAATTTCTCCCCCTAGTTGAATGTTTCAAAAATGCCCATAAACTTGTTGTTTTTCCCTGGTTTAAAAGGAACATTCCAAGTTTTCCCCTTTTGTGCCCTATTTTTCCAATTTCACGGGCTATGTGTTTTTTCCCTTTGTCGGATCGTGCAAAAAATCAAATTTGATCAATTCATACTTGTTTGTATTTGAAAACCCAATCCCAAGGTCAAAAATGTTGTAAAATCATGCTTCAGTTGATTCAAAATCAAAAAATCTGCCACCCTTGATGAAAAAATTGAATTCTAGGGCATCCCCTGTAATTTTTTACGTTTTGATGGTGAGACAAACATATTTTAGCCACAAATTATGGCTAAGATATTAGAGCGAACGTGGTGGTTTCTAATTGGGCCGAGGAAAGGCGGGAGGAGCTCTAATTTTTCATTTTTGCATTTTTCAAGAAAAAGGGGCATTTTCGGCCTGACGCCCGTTTTTTCCAAATTCCCTACATGGCATGTTTTCATTAGCTGAGGGGATTGGTGGGTGGCGGGCTTTCCTTAGGAAATTTTGCTTTCATTATGCAAAATTTTCAAACTCAAATTTTTGCCCGAAGGCCCGCAGCAATAGGGAGAGGACACGTGGCACAAAGGGCATGCGGATGGTGGAAAAAACTTGTAAAATTTTGTGTTTCTTGGCTCAAAGGTTTAAAGGAAAATTTTGGCCTCAAAACTCTGCACCCAATTGCAAAAGGACACGTGTCCTAAAGGTGTAAAAATGGAAGTGTAGCAAGTGGGGAGATTTAGAGTTTTTTGGCTCTAATTTTATAAATTTTCAAAATCATTTTTTCTCACGCTCCAATCGGTGATGGACACGTGGTAGCACAAAGAAAGCGCAAAGACGGGTTAGCGGGCCGGTGGAGGGAAAAGGGGATTTTTCCTTTTTCACAAAAAGGTTAAAGTAAATTTTTGGCCCGAAGCCCGTGACCAATAACGAGTGGACACGTGTAACATTTTAAGGGTCAAAGGGGGGCACGGGTCAACATTGAAGTTTGTGAATTTTTAAAAATTTGTAAGGGAGGTTTGAAGGAAGAAAGGGAGACTTGGATCCCAGCAGTAGAGGAGCGCCACGTGGCGGGAATAGTTTCGGAGGTGCGGGCCCGTGGGGAAAAAAGTGAAACTTTTCCATTGGCTTAAAGGGAGTAAAATGAAGATTAAGCCTGTGGGTTCTCACTAATGAGAGATGGATGCATGACAGAGGGCAAGGCGGGTCGGCGGCTAGCGGAGGCAGAAGGAGATTTTTCCATTTTTCCAAAAACACTCAAAATCAAAATTTGATGTCTTTGGCTCACAATGATTCTCAAGAGACAAGTGGCAAAGGAAAACAATCGGAAGTGCAGCCGCAGTGGAAAAAAGTGAAATTTTTCCCAATTTCCAAAAAAATGTCAAAATGCACATAATTGAAGCACGATTTCAATGGGACCCACCATATGCCACGTGTCAGCTCCAAATTTCAAGGGCGAAGGGGCGAAGAAAAAGGTCAAAATTTTCCATTTTTCCAAAAAATATGGAAAAGTCAAAAATGATCCCAATTTCGGTTCCAATTATTTTTTGACACGTGTCCTACCTTATCCAAAGTTTTAAAAGGGTAATTTTGAGCTTATTTTTGATCAAGGTCTTCCACATGGAGGGCTGATATTAAAAGGTGGATGAGATCGACGGTTACTATGCATCCATTTGTTTTGGCCACCATGGGAGCTCCAAGAAGCTTGGAAATCACATTTTTGCATCAAATTTCATCAAATCTTATATGATTTTGTGTCTTCTTGACCTTCTAAGAACATTGAGTTCATTTCCATGACCTAATTCTTCAATCTATGGTGTTTTTGATGTAATTTTTCCCCATCCCGAGAAAACACGTGAAATGACAAAATAAAAAATTGCAGAGGTAGTTTTAAAAGGTGAAATTATGAATGGAAGGGTGTTTGCATGCTTCAATGATAAAAAACCTGCCCAAGATGGATACTGATCCAAATTTGTGTAATGATTTAACTTTTTGTGCATACCTGGCAACCTGCAAGTTGTTTTTCTATTTGGTGTCATTTTCATTGAGTCATGAAGAATTGTTGTAACAAATTTGATCTCATAGCATATTCTTTGCTTGGGAAGGAAGACTCCAATGTGGCATGAGGTATATAATGCATTTTGGAGAAATTGTAAAAGGTCGGGAGTTGAAAATCACGAGCAAATTCTGAGAGAAAGCTCATTTTCTAAGAAATCCACCAAAGAACCAGTTTAATGTCTCATGTGTTGGAAATTCATGTATGTGACTTGGTTACAAGTGTATAGCCATCACACATCTCTAAGACTGCTTCATGTAACTCTCCCTACTATTGAATCTAACAAGTTTTGAATTAAATCTATGTTTTCTTTGCAATATGGTGTCTATTATCATTTGTAATGCCTACAAATAGTTTTCATTCTTCTTGTTTCAATCTTGCATTGAAAGTCTTTAGAAATCACACAAAATATCCATTTTTGGTTGATAGTTTAGTGGCATTTTCAATCTCATACTAAGAAGAGCCTTCATCCGCTAAGGAGATAAATAAATTTAAAATCACTTTACCTTCCTTGACTACAAAGATTTCTTGTAAGCCTTTGGGGTACTTAGGCATGGTTTGATCATGGATTTTTCTATTTAATTGAGTTCTTTACTTCAAGATTTTGTGGTGAATTCTCAAATATTGTGTGAAGAGTGCTACCTGGCTTCCATTTATGCCTCTTCCGGTTGAAAGAATGTCCCGATTATTTGAAGCATTTTATCTAGTAGTTATTCCAAGTATGGTAGAGGTTTTCAAAGATCTAATATATCCCAATTTGTCATGTCAATCCCCCACCAAAATCATCTAAACAACAAAGATCATATCATGTAATATCCTTGATTTTCATTTGTATACCCACAGAAGATCAAAATCCATTTGCAAAAGTATGCATAACAGATCAGGATTTCCAATGTCTCTAGTAACCTTTGCCTTGTTTTGAGAGCATACCCATGTTTTGAGAAGTGACAACTTGTGAGAGTTTAGATCTAGGGTGTTGATCATGTTTTCATCAAGGTCTCCATCATATAATTTCAAGAAAAGAGAAGGACATCTTCATCTCCTTCACCATTACAAGGTTACAAAATAGGTCCTCTTACCTTGGTTGCAAGGCACAACCTAAAATAGCTAGGACAAGATCAAGTCCTATTAGAGTGCTATCCATTTCTCCACAAACTTGAGTGCCAGCTAGACCATATCCCCAGCTACCAATGACATACAACATGGTCTAATCTATCTTTAAGCTCCATGACATATCTATGGTGCTCTTTCAGATTGAAAAGGAGAAAAAAATTGGATACCAACATGAGTGGCACTGTTGCCGGGGACTTCTTGAAATTCTTGGTGTTTTTGAAGTGTTTGAAGGGTTTGAGCATTTGTGTATTCAAGTTTTTGAGCTACTACATTGTCAAAATATCATCCTATGTTTCAGATCTACAAGTTTTAAACAAGGGTTTCAAGTTTTGTCTGCCCTTTTTTCATTTCCTAGCAGTTCATACACTTTGGGTGCATTGTGATTGATTGATTTAAGAAGAAGAAGGTCTGATTTATAAGGCTTTGCAAAGTTTTCAGTGCTAGAAAACATTTGACAGAGTATTTAGTGCATTTGCACAACTAGGGTGAAAATCCTTAGTGGCAACTCCATGCTGATTTGATATTGAAAATACCAGTTGTCTTACCTTTCTGTCATTTACTTTTGTGTTGTTAATCCCTGCAAAACTGGAAGGAAGAAGATCTCTCTTCATCAAGGATTCTACTAAGAAGTTGTTTACATATTCAAGAAACTCAGAGCTAGAGGGGAGAAAGGTGTGGAAGGTTGTTGGAGACTTGACTACAAGAAAGGAGATCCCTATTGTTGAGTTTGAAAGTGAGCAGCCTATTATTGAAGACTACAATTCTTCTTCAAGTGGATCTGATTCAGACAATCCTATTTCTGATTTGAATTCCCCATCAGGTGAGAGACCTTCTTGTGCATTTGAAAAGCTTGCTCCTAAATCTACTCTTGTATTTTCTAAATTTGTTAGAGACCATCAAGAAGAAGATCCCTTAAGAGAGATCTGTCTTGAAGTTTTCATTCCCATTCCCCAAAGACCTCTCACTCCTCATCAACTTGTTTCACCTCCAAGATCACCCCCACCAAACAATATGGCTCAGCCTAGACCTCCATTTGTTGTTAACACCTTTGGTCCTATAAATTTTAGAGGAATGGATGGTTACCCAAATGTTGTCCCACAAGATGTGAGAAATAGGTTACCAAAGTTTCAAGGTAACAATGCTATTACTAATTATCAAAGATGTTAAACTTTTTGATAATATGATGGAAGATTTTGAGATAGAGTTTGAGGATGTGTATGTCAAATTGTTTATTCATACACTAGAAGAGGATGCTAGGGATTGGTATAAGGCTCTACCTGATAATTCTATTGATTTATGGACTGAAATGAAAAATGCATTTAGGTTGCAATATGGTGAAAAAACTGATCCTAGATTTCTTTTATCTAAGTTTGAGAATATCAAGAAGAACCCAAATGAAATAGTCCATGATTTCAATACAAGGTTTAACAAAACCTTTAGAGGGATGTCTATTGGTTTGAGGCCTTGTGATGAATCTTGTTTAATCAAATATGCAGATGCATTTGATAAGAAGGCAGCCTATTACCTAAGAGACAAGAACCCAACCAATCTAAGACAAGCTTTCACCATGGCACTTCAAATTGAAAACAATATCAAGGTTGTTGGGAAACCTCTCAAGAGAGATGGTGTAAAATTGATAAACCCTGAAAAACCTCAAGCTAGCAAAGGTGTTGATTTAGAAGAGGTTGTGAAAACTTTGGCAGGGGTTGTCAAAGAAATCTCATACAAGTTGGCAAGAGCTGAGAAGGGAATTGGGCAGACTTCACAAGGTCAGCCTAGGCAGCAAGCACAAGATAGATTTGGCAATCATCCTAGGGGTGATCAAAGACAAGATGATAGAGGTAAAGGACCTATGGGAGGGGGAAATAGACAACCCCAAGCACATGAAAGTAGATTAGTTCTTGACCCTCTAACTATCATGGTTGTTGTTGTTGATGAAGTTACTGATATGGATTGGTGTGATAGATGTTTTCTTCCTCATCCTCCATGTGAAGTGGACCAACAGGTTGATGAAGCTGATAATGATGATGGTACTGATGATGATATTTGCATGGTGGGTTGTTCTTCAAGCTCACAAGGAGGAGCAACATCTACTGAGGTAATAAGTGCAAGGACTGCTGCAACCTTTTGGGATTGCATAAAGCGGTACCACTTCTTTCTCTTTCTCATACTCATGATGTAGATGTAGTGCAGGTTTTTGAAATTCCTAACAATGACTTTGAATACCTAAGAGCATTAATGATTAAGAAATATGATGGTGGTATCCCTTCGGAGGAAGATAGACAGTTGTTAATGAATGTTGTTTTTGGTCAAGAGAAAGAGTATAATACTAGAAGCAAAGTTGTTAAGAGAGTTGGGCCTCAAGCCAAACCTAAAACACCATTTCTCACAAGCATTCCAAAAGAAGCTCCTAGGACAGAAGAACTTGTCAAAATTTATGTTGTCCCAAACAAAAATTACAGTCCTCCTCATACCCAAGCTACCAAGAATCCAAAGTGCCATCTAATGAATCTTCTTGTCTCCCTTCAAATGTTGTTTTGACAAAGAATATCCTCTATGACATAGCCCAAGTATTGAGCCAAATTAAAGTGAGTGTTCGAATCATTGAGTTTCTTATAATTCTTGAGCATAAGAAGAGAGCATTTGAGTACTTGGGGTTGAAGGAAGAGAAGATCACTCCAGCGTGAATTGTAAACGTTTTGAGACTCCTCCTCAATCAGCTGACCTTGAAACACCACCAGCAGTAGAAGAGCTTGGAGAGACACCCGAGGTATATTTGGGGATATCTTTGGTTGATTCCCAATTGAATTTTGATCCATTCTTTACAACTTTGCTCATAAAATATAGGTTACTTCACAATTGCATATTTGATTCCGGTACATCATGTAATTTCATGCCTCTAGAAGTCATGAATGAGTTGGATATCAAGGTAATAGTATCCTATAGGAAGTGTAATGCCATGGATTTAATGGAAGTGCCAGGTGGTTGGTAGTGTGAAGGGTTTGGTAGTGCAACTTGTAGCCTATCCGAGAAAGAATTTGAAACTTGATGTTGTAATTGTTAACTACCCCATCCAAATAGGGTATGATTTTGTTAAGAAAATGGGCTGCAAGTGTTGGTGGTAGTGTTCAGATGGACATTTCTTTTGCCACCATTCCCATTGATGGCAGCCTTTTCAAACTTTATGGTGAAAATAAAATGTTGCACTTAATTGAAGATCCCAACAATGCTTCCTATGAAGTGTTGTTTGCTGATGTAGATGCTTGATAATTTCATTGGTTTTGCTGATGGAAAATAAAATAAGATGGAAAATTCAAAGTGCCTTAATCCAAACAAAACCTAAAAACCCTTGCTCACAAGCATTCCAAAAGAAGCTCCTAGGAGAGAAGCACTTGTCAAAAGTTCTGTTGTCCCAAACAAAAATTACAGTCCTCCTCATGCCCAAGCTGCCAAGAATCCACTACCATCTAATGAATCTTCTTATCTCCTTTCCAATGTTGTTTTTCCAAACAATGTCTCCTATGACATAGCCCAAGTATTGAGGCAAATTAAAGTGAGTGTTCCAATCATTGAGTTACTTAGAATTCCCAGCATAAGAAGAGAGCATTTGAGTAGTTGGGGTTAAAGGAAGAGAAGATCACTCCAGTGCAGAGATGTAAATGTTGTTGAGACTTCTCCTCAAATCATTGCTAACCTTGAAACACCACTAGCATTGGAGGATCTTGGGGAGGCTCCTAAGGTATATTTGGGAACATCCTTGGTTGATTCCCAATTGAATTTTGATCCATTCTTTACAACTTTTCTCATAAAAGATAGGTTACTTCACAATTGTATGTTTGATTTCAGTGCATCTTGTAATGTCATGCCTCTAGAAGTCATGAATAAGTTGGATATCAAAGTGACAGTCTCCTATGGGAAGTGTACTACCATGGATTCAAGGGAAGTGTCGGTGCTTGGTTGTGTGAAGGGTTTGGTAGTGCAAGTTGCAGCCTATCCGGGAAAGAATTTGAAACTTGATGTTGTAATTGTTGACTGGCCTTGCCAAATGGGGTATTTTTTTTCAAGAAAATGGGTTGCAAGTGTTGGTGGTAGTGTTCATATGGACATGTCTTTTGCCACCATTCCCATTGAGGGCAGCCTCGTCAAACTTTATGGTGAAAAGAAAATGTTGCACTTAATTAAAGATCCCAAAAATGCTTCCTATGAAGTGTTGTTTGTTGATGTAGATGCTGAGAATTTCATTGGTTTTGCTGATGGAAAAGAAAATAAAATGGATCAGTCAAAGTGCCTTGATAAGGTATGTTCTCCTTGGACCTTGCTATTTGATGGAGCTTGCTCCAAATTTGGAAATGGTGCTGGTGTAATTCTGATTTCTCCTAGCTTGGAAGAATTTGTTTTTTCCTTCAAGATTAATTTTGAATGTACTAACAACATTGCTGAGTATGAGGCATTATTGTTGGGATTAAGAATTACATGGAAATATGGAGTGAAGGATATTGTTGGAAAGGGGATTCAAAGCTGGTTGTCAAACAAGTAAGTAAGTTATATGCTACAAAAAATCGGTGTATGAAACAAAGATAAGCATGCATTTTGGGATCTAATTTAAATTTTTGATTCCTTTAACTTTGTTTACCATGATAGAGGTCTTAATGCTGCTGCTGATAAGTTGGCAGTGTTGGGTTCTAGATTTGGAAATTGCACTTTCACCTTATTGTGAATACAACATTGAAGTGCTAACTAGGCCAGCTGTCCCTGACAACATCAAGCATTGGCAAGTGTTTAATGATGATTCTCAAGTGCAAAGGTTCTTGCAAAATCAAGGTGATTTTGCATATCATAATATTGATTGGGAGCCAATGGTATGCATGAATGAAGGGAGAGAGACTTTGTTTGGAAAATATATCGTCCAATTGAAAACAAATACCATTCCTAGAGGTCTTGTTGCACTTGAGTCATATTTTAACAATGTTGATTGCATCATAAATAGAAACATGTCTTCCTCAAGGGATGTGGAAGAGCATGACTTGGGAACAAAGGACAAACCAAGAAAAGTTTGGTTAGGTAGCAGTTTAAACAAGGAAGAAAAATAGTCCTACCTCTAATTGTTGAAACAATATCAAGACTGCCTTGCCTAGTCATATTCAAAGCTGAAAGCATATAGAGAAGACTTGTTTCAACATGAGATCCTCTTAAAGCTAAGAATAAGCCATTCAGATAGAGCCAACAGCCAATTAATTCATTTCTCTCCATGAAAATGCAAGAAGAGTTGAAGAAGTTGAGAGATGGAGGTATCATTCAGCCCACAAGGTATTCATCTTGGGTTGCAAACCTTATGTCATTCAGAAAGAAGAATGGAGACATCAGACTTTGTGTGGATTTTAGAAATCTAAACAAAACATCCATGAAGGACAACTATCCCTTGCCAAATATGGAAAATATGTTACAGCTTGTGACAAGGTCTGAGTTGCTTTCTACATTGGATGGTTTCTCTAGATACAATCAAGTGGTAGTCAAAGAATCAGAAAGACTTAAGACAACATTCACTACTCCTTGGGAACATATGTTTTTATTAAGATGCCCTTTTTTTTTTTTATGAATGCGGGTGCCAATTTTCAAAGAGCAATGGATGTTACTTTTGATGGTTACATCAATGAGTTTATTCTAGTTTACCAAGATGATGTGACTATGTTTTCAAGGTAGAGAGGTGATCATTTGTAGCACTTGGAGAAGATGTTGATCAGATGTAGGGAGTATGGCATTTCTCTTAATCCAAAGAAGTGTCATTTTGGCATGAAAAATGCCAAGCTACTTGGTCACATTGTGTCAAAATATGGTGTTATGATAGACCCTGAAAGAGTGGAAGCAATCAGCAAAGTACCTATCCCAAGAACCAAGAAAGGCATCCAATCTTTCTTTGGCCAAATCAATTTTATTAGAAGGTTTGTTTCCAACTTTGCTTTGAGTACTCTTTCCAATCACAAGCATGTTAAAAAGGACCAAGTTATCAAGTGGGAGGAGGTTGTCATTCAAGATTTTGAAGGAATCAAAGAGGCACTCAAACATGCACTGTCTTGGTAGCTCCAAACTATAAGAGGCCTTTCCAAATATTTTCTTTTGCCTCTCGAATATATCATTACTTCTTTTTGTTACAAAAGGATGAGAATGGAGCCGAGAGGCTTATTGCCTTCTTTAGCAAGGCTTTACAGCAAATGAGTGAAGTATACAATCATGGAAAAACAAGCATTTGCCTTGGTGAAAGCAACAAAAGTTTTTAGGCCTTATATATTGAGTTCAAAATTTTTTGCCTATATTCCCCACACCATGGTGAAAGACATCTTATCGAGATGGAGATCTCAAGCAAAATATGTAGGTGGGTGAACAAACTGCAAGAGTATGTTATAGACATCCAAACCAAAAATTATGTAAGAGCTTTGGGTCTTGCTAAGCTCATGGCTAAGAAGCAACTTGAAGAATGTGGAAGTGAATCAGCTAGAGGAAGAAAGGGCAGATATTCTTGGGAAATTGGTGAGTTCGATTGGTACAAGGATATAATCTTTTACCTCATACACCTTTGTTGTCCCGATCATTTAAAAAAATCGAAAAAGAGCCCTCAAGCCAAGCTTCTCAAAAATATATCATCACGACCTTTGGGCTGGCTTGGAAGAACCCTAAAGTTGTCCTCTTGAAATGTATAACTTAAGATGAAGCTCCCAAAATAGTTGTTGATTTCCATGGGGGAGTTTGTGGAGGGCATTTTGTTGGAAGGGTGATAGCACATAAGATTTTGAGGGCTACTTATTGGTGGCCTACTCTTTTTAAAGATGCAACCCGGTGGTTAAAAATGTGATAGTTGTCAACGTTTCTCTCGAAAGACTGAAAGCTTCAAGCTCCCTTCCTTTATAGCCTGTATCAATTGAGGCCCCTTTAAAACAATGGGGAATGGACTTCATTGGTGAGATTTCAAACACTTCTAGTGTTGGCCATAAATGGATCCTTGTAGCCACTGATTATTTTACAAAGTGGGTAGAGGCAATCCCCACCAAGAAAGCAACAAACCAAATAGTTATGGACTTCTTGTTGAATCAAATCATATGCAAATTTGGAGTCCCAGTCAAGATTATAGCTGATAATTCCATGTGCTTTAGAGCCAAACCTTTAATGGCAATGTGCAATGAATATGGAATCAATCTGACTTATTATTCAAACTATAACCCCCAAGGGAATGGACAAGTTGAGTCCAAGAATAAGAACTTCTTGAAGATCATTAAAAGAACCTTGAAATGAACAAGAAAAGGTGGGGAGAACAATTGAAGTTTACAGCTTTGGGATGATAGAATAACTCCTAAAAGAGAAACTAGTAAAATCCCGTTTGAAGGCTCTTCAAATCTTCTTAGGAAGGATCAATTTCGTCTCAGTAGCTTTGTTCCAAACTTTGCAGGTCTCGTAAAGCCAATAACATTGATGTTAAAGAAGAGCATGGCATTTAAGTGGACATCTAAAGGCAAGGCAAGTTTTGAGGCAATAAAAGAGGCTATATCTAAAGCTCTGACTCTCATCAATCCGGACTTCTCCAAGGACTTCACGCTATATGCCTTCAGTGGTGGAGACACAATTTCTGCAATCCTGGTATAGCAAAACAAAGAAGGATTAGAGCAACCAGTTGCTTTCTTCAGTCAAGCCTTAGAGGAATACAAAACTAGGTACTCTTTCATTGAAAAGCATGTCCTTCCAGTGATCAGGAGCTTAAAGAAATTCAAGCACCTAGTCTCAAACAACAAGATCCAATTGTTGGTCTCTCATGCGGGAGTCAAGGACTTCCTTCTAAACAAGGATCTAAATGAGAAATGTGCAGGATGGATCACTCGTGTCATGGAATATGACATTGAAATTAAGGTCACTAAGCTGGTCCGTGGAAAGGGATTATGTGAACAACTAGCCTCAAGTCAGCAAGTTGAAGCAGGTGATGAAAAAGAGACTGTCTTGGTACTATAGGATGGTCAAGAACAGGAAAATGATGATGTGCCTGCTCCTTGTTGGACTCGGACATTATACACTTCCTACGAGACAGGCCTATGCCCTCCGAAATGAGCAGAGAAAAAAAGGAGATACTTTAGATTACAAGCCATTCCATATGTGCTTGTTGATGGTGTTTTGTTTAAGAAAGACATCAATGGAATTCTATTGAGGTGCATTGGGATAGGTCAAATTGAGAGAGTGTTACGAGATTTCCACAATGGAAATTCCGGAGGACATTTTTCCCATGAGTAAAAGCTCTCAAGATAATGAAGGCAGGGCATTATTGGCCCAAAGTGTTTAGTGACTGCTATACATGGATAAGAAAGTGCAGAAATGTGCACTCTTCACAAGCAAAGAAAGACTAGCAACGCTTCCATTGCACCCAATTTTGGTTGACCAACCATTTATGCAATGGGGATTGGACTTCATCGGGGTCATCAATCCAAACTCAAGCCAAGGCCACAAGTGGATTCTCACGGCAACGGACTATTTCACCAAGTGGATCAAGCAATAGCGCTCAAAGAAGCAAATGAGTCTAACATACTAGAATTTTATGAAGGAATAGTGACTAGGTTCGGTGTGCCAGCCACTATCATATCAAACAATGCATTGGCATTCATAGGTTCCAAGATTATAGAATGGGCTGTCAAGAATGGAATCTATTTGAGCACCTCTTCAAATTATTACCCACAGGGTAATGGACAGGCAGAGTCCACGAATAAGAATTTGCTAAGAATCATCAGAAGGACTCTGGATGAAAACCAAAGGACATGGCATACCAAGCTAAAATCAGTGTTATGGGCTGACAGAATAACACCAAAGAGGTCTACAAGTAATTCCCCTTACAAGCTGGTCTATGGGAAAGAGGCAGTATTGCCTATATCATTAGAACTACCTGCATTGGAGCTCATGAAGCAGTTGGAGTTGGCTGAGTTCAAACCAATGGAGGCTAGGTATGCAAAGTTGATGGAATTGGAGGAAATTAGAGAACATGTAGTTCAAATGATTGAGAAAAGATCAGGCCTTAGTAAAAAGATGGTTTGATAAGAAGGCAAAAGCTAGGACCTTCCAAGAAGGGGACCTAGTTCTGAAATGGGATGCAGATCGGGAAAAACCAAGAAGGCATTCCAAGTTTGATGCCATTTTGAGTGGCCCCTACATGGTCACAAGATGTAAAATTAGTAATGCCTTCTAATTGTCTACATTGGATGGAGAAGAACTCCCGATTCCAGTTAACGGAATCTACCTTAAACATTTCTACTAAAAGGAAAAGGTTTACCCTTGTAAATATTAGCCTAGATTTTAATTCCTCTAAGTGTGTATGCACATTGTCTTGTTGTAGTTAGGTTTTGGTTTCCCTAAGTGCTTCGGCATAGGTTTTTTTGCTCTCAGGTTGAATTTCTACAGTTCAGCGTGCTCTCGGAGAAGGAGTTGCGGTATCAGGATTAGGATCAGATATCAGGTTGGTTTCAGGTTATTGCTTATGACTCCATGCCCAATGGATTGCTAAAAGGCCATTGATATTCTACCTAGCAGAAGGTGATCCCATTGAGTCACCAAATTGTTGTATATATCTCCCTCCCTAGGTAAATATGGACAAGCAGAAGAATATGGAAATCAAAGAAACTCAAAACCCGACATTAATTTTACGCCGGCTACACCTGGTGCGGTCGGAGGAACAAAGCGAGAGAATGTTGATAGGAAAATGGATGCACCCCGGTGCAGGTTGGAGGCGCAGCGTAGAATGTCGACATGAAAATGGATGCACCCCAGCGCGCAGGTTGGAGGCACAAAGCGAGAGAATGTCGACAAGAAAATGGATGTGCCACTGCAGCGCAGTAAGAGAATGTCAACACGAGAATGGATGCACCTGGCATAGGTTAGAGGTGCAAAATAGATAATGTCGACACGAAGATGGATACGCCGAGGTGCATCTTCAGGAGGTGCAACATTTTGAGTGTCGACACCCTGACACAAAAGCAAACCCTGACGCAGATATTTAAATGGCCATAACTTTTCATAGGGAGCTCAGATTCACGCAAGGTTGGACTTTTTGGAAATATTACGAGGTCCTCTGTCCAACTACAAAAATGTAAAATACAATTCGCCATTTTTGGGTTTGCTTAGGGTTTTCACCTACTTTCATAATGAAATGAATTAAAAACACTATGGAGTTGGTTGGGGTAGATTTGGAATTCCTCTCTCTTCCCTCTCTCATTCTTCCTATAAATTGTAAGGAGGGGCTTCTTTCTAAAGGTTGGACATTCTTGTTTTTCCCCTCCCTTCTTCTCTTTGGCAAGTGAATTTGTGGAGTTCAAACCTCCCATCTAAAACTTTTATGCAACTTTTCCTCTTGGCATTTTATAGTGTATTGTGTCAATCTTTGGAGCAAATAATGCATGTCCAGGATGATTCTCAACCCTCTCTGTGTTCATTTGCATCCTCCCGATCTTTCATATCAAATCAAGTTATCTCGTGCATGATCTTGCATTATATTTTAATGATTTGTGTTTATTGGCAAGACAGATGTTTCTTCATTCCTTGGTGCATCACCTTTGTTAGTTTAGGTTTATTTTTATGCATCTTCTTAGCCTCCTCCTTGGCAAGTTAGATTATGTTTTTGATTAAACCTCTACATTTTTATGTCTCAGCATCTCGAACAGAGGAATAGGAACTGGCCTTCATCCGGAGAGCTTTCCCGATTCACAAGGTCCCACACTTGGGAAAAGCTCCATGTTATGCAATCACACCGAGAGTCTCAACCCATCGAGTTGCGGACATTCGGGGTGCTTGTGATTCGCCATCAACAAGAGGTTGTCAAAGATCCGATATATCCCGGTTTGTCTTGTCAACCCCCACCAAAATCAACTAAACAACAAAGATCCTATCATGTACTATCCCCGATTTGCATTTTTATACCCATAGAAGATCAAAATCCATTTGCCAAAGTATGCATAACAGATCAGGATTTCCAATGTCTCTGGTAACCTTTGCCTTATTTTGAGAACATACCCATGTTTTGAGAAGTGAAAACTTGTGAGAGTTCAGATTTGGGGTGTTGATCGTGTTTTCATCAAGGTCTCCATCATAGAATTTCAAGTAAAGAGAAGGACATATTTATCTCCTTCACCATTACAAGGTTAAAAAATAGGTCCTCTTACCTTGGTTGCAAGGCAAAACCTAAAACAGCTGGACAAGATCAAGTCCTATTGGAGTGCTATCCATTTCTCCACAAACCTCGAGTGCTAGTGCTAGCTAGACCATATCTCCGGCTACCAATGACATACAACATGGTCTATTCTCTTTAAGCTTCAAGACATATCTATGGTGCTTTCTTTAAGACTGAAAAGGAGAACAAATTTGGATACCAACATGAGTGGCACCATTGTTGGGGACTTCTTGGGATTTCTTGGTGTTTTTGGATTATTTGAAGAGTTTGAGCATTTGTGTATTCAATTATTTGAGCTGTTGCATTGTTAAAATTTATCACTCTATGTTTCGGATCTGCAAGTTTTAAACAATGGTTTCAAGTTTTGTCTGCCCTTTTTTCATTTCCTAACAGTTCATACACTTTGGGTAGATTGTGATTGATTGATTTATGAAGAAGAAGGTCTGATTTATCCCTAGCTACCAATGACATACAACATGGTCTAATATGTCTTTAAGTTTCATGACATATCTATGGTGCTACTTAGACCGAAAAGGAGAACAAATTTGGATACCAACAGAATCCATGTGGCATCATTAAGTATATAAGTGGCGAAGAGAATGGGGATTGATCTCTTGAAACTCCCACCACAAACTACACGTGGATTGCAAGAACTAGATGCTAATGTATTTTCTCCTTTCAAATCTTATTTCAAAACTTAAATTTCATATTCGATGTCCCAAAACAAGGACCAAAAGATGTCAAGTGTTCAGACTTTGCAACATTAGGTAGTAAAGCAATAACAAAAGCCATGTGACCTACACATATTTGAGTTGAATTTAGATGAACACATATATGGCCACTTAATCTAGATGCCTTGCATAATGATATGAAATGTAGTAGAGAATTTTTCATGATAAGATGAGAATGATGATGCTAATGAAAACATCATAGATATTGATGTTGTTGAAAACATTCTAAGTTTTTCAATAGTGGTAGCTGCACCACTTTGTGATGATTTAGGAGAGGATGGCATTGTGGAAGCAATTGAACATCTTGTAAACAACTTAGGGTTGGAAGAACTAGTGATAAAAGCAACAAAAAATAGTACAACACAAATGAAATACATTGAAACAAATCAAGTTGTGAATATTGAGGACCAAGGATTGTCCATGCCACCCATTCTATGAAATGTTGAAAACATAAGAATAGAAGAGCTTGATCTTTCCTTTCCAAGTCTACTAGAACAACCTACTTAGCTGTGAGAGCATATGGAAGATATAGGACTTGATCAAATTGGAAACACTAAGCACCAAAGTCTATCCCTACCTTCCATGTCAATCAACCTTAACCCAAAAACCTTATTTTTATTTTGATTCAAATGGCATTGAGGTTATAGATAAGGACACGAGATGTGGAAGATACAACTCGGACTGATGTTGAAAGTGGTATTACAAACACATATGGTGTTTCCCAATAGAAGAAACTTGAAATTTATGTAAGGTTGTCAATGCAAGCTTTCTAGGATTCTTCCCAAGGTAAGGCATATGTTGCACATTGAATGGGATGTGGCTCACAATTATTGACATGTGATAACTATGTACAAATATTAAAGGAAACATAACACACAAAAAGAATTATTTGAGGAGAAGTAATAAAAGAAAGAAATTTCCCAAGGAAAAAAGAAGGAAATGTTAGCTGTAAAGGAGAAAAAACAAGAAAGATTACAACTCCTTAAAGAGAAGCAAGAAATGGATCTACAAAAGTGACTTGAAAGACAACAGTGAGAATGAAAGGGAATTATCTCACCAACAAAAGGAAATGGAATTGTAGAAGAAGGAAACCATTTTCCATTAGAGGGAGAAACAATTGTAGGAAAGAAATTTCTAGAGAACAATTCTTAGAGAAAAAAAAAATGCAATTCAACAATCTACATGTTCCATTTCCCATGCATCATTCCAGTTTACAAGATTTCTCGAAAAGTTCGTGCACCTAATTACCATCCATATTATCACCATGATACAACTAGTCATTTTAATGATCTCCATAGACTTCACGAAACCAAGTTCGATTCCAAATACAATCTTTCAAACCATCTATGGTTTTCCTATTCCACCATGGGTCATCCAACAAATGTTAGAATAACTTCAAATGATAACCTCTGCAAATGAAATAATTATTCTTGATAGTTCAAGCCTAAGTTGTAATTGAAGGTGTGACTTCACAAGTAATCAATAAATCAATCGATACAAAACTTTTGGTATGTGTGTGTTAATGGTAGCTTGGTTTGGTCTCGCACCGATCCTTCCAAGTGCTTGAAGGGTTGTCCATGATTTTAAGGAGAATCTTAGGTGGAATAAGTTGTATAGGTATGGTATAGACATGTTTAAGTTTCATCAACAAATTAAACATATGGTGTAGCATGTTCCAAGAGAGCCAACTACCAGTATTTTTATTACATGTCTTTAATTGTGTTAATGTCTTTTCTTGCAGGGATTTTGCTTTGCAGGTTGGGTTAGACAACAAAGAAAAGGTTATTTGATTGAATCATCAAATTCCACCAAAGATTGGAAGTGGGAATACTCAAATCATGCCAAAGACATTAATGGTATCCTTGAAGAAAAGGGACCATTTTCTCCCAAACTATCCAATTATGCCTAACAGGAAGGAAGGGAGAGATTCAAAAAAGGTGCATTTAGGGATTTTATCTTCCCATGGAGTGGAAGTCCAAACACATTTATATGACAAGGACCTTCCTCTCTAGTCTCTAAACCTTGAGTGACTATAAACCTTACGTGGCTCTTACAACCCATTTGCAACAAGGCATTTTCCTTATTGTAATGGAATAATAATTCCAAGCAATCATGTCCATATAGTTATATTTTAAATTTAGTGAGTGGGAGAATTTTGTGGTTTCTTTTGGGTGTTTGAATTTAACCAAAAAAATTGATGATTCTTTTGTCATAGAATATCATAAATTGTAGCTAAAAGAAGACGGTGTCATCTTGAGGTAGCGTTCACACTCTTTCTTCAAATGCAACCAACCAACAGGTTGTCCAACATGATCAATTCATGTTTGCACAAGATACTCCCAAATTGTGCTGAATTAGGAGCTTTGAAACAGTATTGACATCCACCAAAGTATTATGGAGAAGGGACTTTTGTCGGATATTTTAATTGCAAGTGCCCTGGAAGATATATGTGGAAAATATGGAGCCATGCACAAAGCATGTCAACTGTTCGAAAAAATTCTGAAAGAAATATGGTCTCATGGACTCCAATGATGGTAGGATATGCACAAAACCAGTTTATTGAAGATGTGTTTGCTTGGTGACGGTGAGCGCATAAGAATATGAGGTTGTAATTAAATATGCCCCTAGCACAACTATTGGAGACATCAAGAACCTTGAGTATGTGTTGACTGCTAGCTGCAAGCGCAATTAAGTTTATCTCGAAGATTCTTGCAAGATAAATTTCTCTGAGAGATGCACGTCGGTTCCATCATTTCAAAAGTGGACAATGTTCTTGTAGAGATTATTACTAATCTATAAACATAGGTGCAACATTGTAACAAGGTGTACCGTGTCGACTAACACATATTTTGTGAATAATTCTCACGTGGGAAAGTTGAATGCATCGTAGATATAAGGGATTGGAATGATTCCAGCTCTTTATCACGAAGTTGTATACCTCATTCTTATCCGTAAAAAATGTTGTACATGACTAATGTAAAACATGTCAATGGCCCAGTCTCACATGGGAACAAGAAGGGATGGAGGTTTATAAAACTTATGTGTGCTTTTTCCCGTGTTCTCGTATCCTCGTAGAATATTTTATTTAACTCTTGCATAAGAAAATGGTAATATTCAATGCTTAGATCAGCCTTGCCCTGCCATTTCGGTCTTTTTATCCGTAGAAAAGTCTTCATAAAAATATATGAAGAAAAACATGTAAAGAGGTAATAACGTCTATGAAAAATTTACATAAGTGGTAGATAGTTTCATATCTCATAGTTCAAAATTTATTTGTATTCGTTGTTGTGTAAAGATTCAGATTTTCTGTGATTTTCAGATTTCCTAACAAAGTGGTATTCTCATTGAAATATAATGAATTTCCGAGTAGTAAGCTTTGTGCTATGTGCAGAGACCTGTTTGGTGGATTATGGCATCAAAGTTGAGGAACTCTTTGACCTTAAAACTCTCTCTTTAGAAGTTTAAATTAATTTTGATGTTGTCATTGTGAAGGCTATAAATTAATCATAATGTAAAGAACATGTAAACCAATTTGAAAGTTGGAATTACATTGGCTCTTACATCTTGAAATTAACTATAATAAAGCCCGGGTTTGAAAAAGAAGAAGAAGAAAAAGATATTTTAACGTCCACAAGGCTACCAAAGAGAGCCTATGGGACAACAGATCTTGCGAAAGATCTTTCGACATTTAGATCACCTGTTGGTGAGTTTGATAATTAGCTCCCTTATTTTTTCAACCATATTCTTGCTGAAGATATCTTGAAAGGATGTAGTAGCTACCATGTTAGCAAACCGGGCCCTAATGTCATTATAAGTATTACACTCCAACATGAAATATTTCTCTGACTCCACTGCCCCAAACACACAAAAGGGACCTAAAAGAACATATAATTGAGTCCTTACACAAACAAAAACCCCTAGTTTATGATTTTGATCACATTTAACATGCTTGTGAGATCATATTCCACCTATGAAACAAACATTAACACCTATAATTTAGGTTTCAGGCTTCTAAATCCTAGTTGATGGTGTCTACACTATCACAACATAGTGAGCATGGGTTTTAAGAATAATTTTTGTATGGCTCAATTCTTAAGAGGTTTTCTCTACTTAACACCTACTAAGATCCACTAGAACCATGACAAACACTTTTTGAGTCACTTCATGCACTTTTTACATGTGAAAATAAAATAAAACTCAAAAGAAACAAGCAAGGAAATAGTGTGCTACATGATTATCTGTAAAAATATAAGATAGAAGATGTTAAAATAACCAAAAAAATGGATTATGGATTAAAACCTCCTTATTTCATTGATTTTACTTGAAAATATCCTCCAATATTTGGAATACACAGAAAGTATGAGAAATCTTAATCTTCTTAGGTCAATATAAAGAATTATGACAGACTCGACGAGTTTTTAGAAAATTTTCTTAAATTTTTGGTCTTCTCTATTAGAACCCTACTTTGTTTTTCCTTCTCGGACCTTCTTCTTCACCCTCCATCTAATTCCCAATCCTTTTCCTATTCTCTCCTCCAAAAATAAGTAGCTCCATCTTAACTCTAGTCATGTTTTTCCATGTTAAGATGTTTGTGTTTGAGTTTAACACATGTAAGAGGAAGGATTATAAGTGACCAACATTGATAGACATGTAATTAGACCTCATTAAACTCCCACATGAATTTCAAGCTTTAACATGAAGTCTCAAATAAGGAAAGGGCCTAAAACTAAACAAGAAAATTTAAATTTTCAATGTCACCTTTATCGACATTCCAAGACACAAGTGAAATTCTTAACATCATTCATTGAAGTTCTAAATATTCATCATTCAACACGGTTACAATTTCAATTTTTCATATATACGCAATTATAATGTAGATTCTAGAATATATCATCTAGATTTTATTCATAATCATCTATCATGCATCCATGTTTGAAAAATTATTGTTGTAACTCGCTTCATTGTATTCATTTGATTGAGGATACCAATGTAAACTTTTATTCTAAGGAGCATGTACACCGAGTCAAAACATACTTTCTAGCCGGGCATTTCTTGGTTTCTATTAGATTCTTCCTACTTTCTTTGGATTACTATTCTAACCCAAACTATTTTTAGGCTTGTTTAATGTGTGTCCTTGTTAGTATAGTTTTAATGATATAAAACTTTATAGTTGAGCACAATAACTTATTCAAATACTATAGATTTTTGTGATAATGAAGAGGTGCAAAGGTTTTTGTTAGAAGATGATGTAGCTCTTGCAGAAGTGAAACAAGGTCTCTTTGTTTGTGGATGCCAATGATCAATGTGCTTTTATAGATGTGTGCTCAAAAAGGGTCATGATCATTCTTTGTCATACCATTCTTGCATGGGTGACCATTTATGTACTGAAAGTTGTAGCTATTGTACCTAAGAAGGAACAGATTCAGAAGGATCCGAGAACTTAAGCTTGTATAGGGATTTGACAAGGCACGAAGGCTCTCATGACTGCAAAGAAAAAATTAATGCATGTGGAGAGATTTTTCCTTTGTTTGAAATGTTCTCACATTGTAATAAGTTGTGCTCTCTGAGGCCTGAACACTCTGGCCAACATATGTGCAATTCCCCCCAATATATTTACAAGATGACATGTTCACATTAGGGTATAAGTGCCTATTTGGAAGGCTAACAGAATTAGGGTATAAACAAAGATCAAGACTCAAAGGTAAACCTGAAAACACTGTAACAATATTTCAATGAAGGTTTGAAGAGATCAAAGATTGTAGTTTTTGGTCTATGTTTAATGAAGGCTATCTTGGTGATTGAACCATCACAGAGTTGACTAAAATAAGAGGTAAAAAGCGAGACTAGGAAGAGGTATAAGAGGTAAGATAAGAAGTGAAAATTTGAAATTATAGACTTGTGATAATCCTCTTAGATAATTTAGATGTTTTCAGACCCAAACCTACCTATATTACCCTTAATTCATGTCATTTTGGTTCTCAATCAAGTCATTGTTGAAGCAAACCTATTTAGTAAGCTAGAAAGGAGGCTTTGGAAGAAACTTTACAAAGTGAGTCTTTCTCAAACTATATTAACCTGAACTAGATTCAAATGGGTGCTCCGAGTGAAGCTTAGAATGTCAAGTGAATCATCAAAATGAAAATTAAGTGCAAAAACCCCTAAGGTGGGCCTGTATAAAGTGGAACAGTTGGATAGAAGAAGGATATATTGTGAAAAGGGATTAAAGACTTGGAAATTGAAATGTACTAGACATCAAAAGGAACCTAAAATAACATATAATTGAGTCCTTGCACACACAAAAACCTAGTTTATGGTTTTGAGCACATTTAACATGCTTGCGAGATCATATTCCACCTATGAAACAGACATGAACACCTATAATTTATGTTTTGGGCTTCTAAATCCTAGTTGATGGTGTCTACACACATCACAGGATGGTGAGCATGGTTTTTAAGAATAATGTTTGTACATGACTCAATTCTTAAGAGGTTTTCTCTACTTAACACTTGAAAAGATCCAATAGAACCACGACAAAAACTTTCGAGTCACTTCATGTAGTTTTAAATGTGAAAATAAAGAAAACTCAAAAGAAACATGTAAGGAAATAGTGATATACATGATCAGTATGTAAAAATATGAGATAGAAGATGTTAAAATAACCAAGAAAACATGGATTACTGGATTAAAACCTCCTTATTTCATTGCTTTTAGTTGAAAAAATCCTCCAATATTTGGAATACATGGAAAGTATGAAAAATCTTAATCTTCTTAGGTCAATATAAAGAATTATGGCAGACTGGACAAGGTTTTTAGAAAATTTTCTTAAATTTTTGGTCTTCTCTATTCGAACCCTGATTTTTTTTTCCTTCTTAGACCTTCTTCTTCACCCTCCATCTAATTCCTAATCCTTTTCCTATGCTCTCCTCCAAAAATAAGTAGTTGCATCTTAACTCTAGTCATGTTTTTCCATGCTAAGATGTCTGTGTTTGAGTTTAACACATGTAAGAGGAAGGATTATAAGTGACCAACATTGATAGACATGTAATTAGACCTCATTAAACTCCCACGTGAGTTTCAAGCTTTAACATGAAGTCTCAAATAAGGAAAGGGCCTAAAACTAAACAAGAAAATTTAAATTTTCAATGTCATCTTTGTCAACAATCCAAGACACAAGTGAGAAATTTTTAACATCATTTATTGAAGTTCTAAAGATTCATCATTCAACATGGTTACAATTTCAATGTTTCATATATACATGATTATAATGTAGATTCTAGAATATATCATCTATATTCTCTTCATAATCATCTATCATGCATCCATGTTTCAAAAATTATTGTTGTAACTTTGCTTGATGTATTCATTTGATTGAGGATTCCAATGGAAACTTTTATTTATAAGGAGCGATGAATACATTGAGTCAAAACCTACTTTCTAGCTTGGCATTTCTTGGTTTTTATTAGATTCTTCGTACTTTATTTGGATTACTATTCTAACTCAAACTATTTTTAGGCTTGTTTAATGTGTGTCCTTGTCAAGTATAGTTTTAATGTTATAAAACTTTATAGCTGAGCACAATAACTTATTCAAATACTATAGATTTTTGTGATAATGAAGAGGTGAAAAGGTTGCTATTAAAAGATGATGTAGATCTTGCAAAAGTGAAACAAGGTCTCTATATTTGTGGATGCCAATGATCAATGTGATTTTATAGATGTGTGCTCGAAAAGTGTCATGATCATTCTCTGTCGAGACCATTTATGTACTAAAATTTGCAGCTATTGTACGAGAAGGGACAGATTCGGATGGATCCGAGAATTTAAACTTGTACGAGGGATTTGGCAAGGCACGAAGACTCCCACAACTGCAAATAAAAAATCAAACATGCAGAGAGATTTTTACTTTGTTTAAAATGGTCTCACATTGTAATAAGTTGTGTTCTCTGAGGCCTGAAAACTCTGGCCAGCATATGTGCAATTCCCCCCAATATATTTGCAAGATGACATGTTCACATTAGGGTATAGGTGACTATTTGGAAGGCTAACATAATTAGGGCATAAACAAAGAATAAGACTCAAAGGTAAACCTGAAAACACTATAACAATATTGTAATGAAGGTTTGAAGAGATCAAAGATTATAGTTTTTGGTCTATGTTTAATGAAGGCTATCTTGGTGATTGAAACATCACAGAGTTGACTAAAATAAGAGGTAAAGCGGACTAGGAAGAGGTATAGGAGGTAAGATAAGAAGTGAAAATTTGAAATTATAGACTTGTGATAATCCTCTTAGATAATTTAGATGTTTTAAGACCCAAACCTACCTATATTTCCCTTAATTCATGTCAGTTTAGTTCTCAGTCAAGTCATTGTTGAAGCAAACCTATTTAGTAAGCTAGAAAGGAGGCTTTAGAAGAAACTTTGCAAAGTGAGTCTTTCTAAAACTATACTAACATGAACTAGATCCAAATGGGTGCTCTGAGTGAAGCTTAGAATGTCAGGTGAATCATCAAAATGAGAATTAAGTGCAAAAATCCCCTAAGGTGGGCTGTAAAAAGTGGAGCAGTTGGATAGAAGAAGGATATATTGTGAAAAGGGATTAAAGACTTGGAAATTGAAATTTACTGACATCGAAAGGGACCTAAAAGAACATATAATTGAGTCCTTGTACACACACAAAAAACTATTTTATGGTTTTCAACACATTTAACATGCTTGCGAGATCATATTCCACCTATGAAACAGACATGAACACCTATAATTTAGGTTTTGGGTTTCTAAATCCTAGTTGATGGTGTCTACATTGTCACGGGATAGTGAGCATGGGTTTTAAGAATAATGTTTGTACATGACTCAATTCTTAATAGTTTTCTCTACTTAACACTGCAAAGATCCACTAGAACCCTAACAAACACTTTTTGAGTCACTTCATGCATTTTTACATGTGAAAATAAAGAACAATCGGAAGAAACATGCAAGGAAATAGTATTCTATAGGACCTATCTATAAAAATTTGAGATAGAAGATGTTAAACTAACCAAACAAACATGGATTCCAAATTAAAACCTCCTTATTTCATTGCTTTGACTTGAAAATATCCTCCAATATTTATAATACATGGCAAGTATGAGAAATCCTAATTTGTTTAGGTCAATATAAAGAATTATGACAGATTTGACAGAGTTTTTAGAAAATTTTCTTAAATTTTTGGTCTTCTCTATTAGAACCCTGCTCTATTTTTCCTTCTCGGACCTTCCAGTGTGTGAGAAAGTTGATTTTTTCCAATTCTACATGGGATTAAATTCTGAACTTTGTTAGTTCTGAGTTAAATAAGCGAGATATTTACCAAATAATTTCTTCCTTTTCTATGATTCGGCTTATTGTTAAAGAGAGACAAATAATAAACTGAATTCTCAAAATCTTATGTGTTTGCTAGTGTTTCAACTCCACCTTTGGCCGAAAACAATTTCATTAACCTCCTTATACATTAACATATGAGGACACAACATAGACATGCTTAGTATCCATACTATATGTTTCTGATCATGTCCCTCGCGGGGAGGGACAGATGTATTTAGTATATATTTTGAAGAAATCAAAATTGTGTTAGGCTATGATCGGAAACGCTGACCATGCTCGGGTTTTTCAAGGATCTAGGAGGGAATGTTGGATTAGTTTCGGGTTGATCAACGAGATCACTCCTCCCTGGGTGGTTCTAGGCATAGGAGCCGTCATGAACATCACGAGGCTATTTGATGATCTGATTGTCCATTACCCAACGGATTTCTAAGCCCAAGCCATGGCATATGTATTTATATATCTGCATAGGATCCAATTCTCAAACTTTTTCCAACATGGGATCTCTAGTTACCTGTGTCAAGAATTTCCCTCAGAGCAGAAGAAGTGTGGTGGGAATTATCAAGGGCTTCGTTGGTCCGAGAGATCTCGCCTCACCAAACTGTTTAAGGGTCTCGATCAAAGGCCCTCGACACTTAGACTATAGTATTGACATATATTCAAAGGCCCTTTGACACAAAGTGCCCAACCCGAAAACCAAACTCTCACCATTTTTGTGCATAATCCTCATAAATCCTCAATAAAACATTACCAGATTGAACCATGAGGAGCAGGTAAAAAAATTAAACTAAGGAAAAGAAATGGATCATTAGTGGATACTTGCTCTTCCTCCTCCTCACCTAAGATCCTCACCAACTGCATGTGAGAATGAAATCCCCTCCCACCCAATGCAGTTTTCCATTTTTCTCGCATTCATTTTTCCCACAATTTCCCCGCTTTGCAAGCCGCTGCAAAAGAAAGAGTATTTTTAATTAAAATATGTTGTATTTAAGGTATTAGCTAGAGGCAAAAGTAGGATGGTGTATTAATTAGAGCCAAAAATATATATTTTAATCTAATTAATGTCTCTAAACACCCCTCCTTGTAGTAGTGGGTTTTTCCCCAATTGTTGAACTAAAAAAAATGTTTTCATTAAATAACAAAAAGAGGTCCATGGTGGGCTCTCTATATCAAGCAAAAGAGAAATCTCACATTACTAAACCCTTTACAACTAAAACCAAGAGAAATTTTTCCATGGTTGCATTTCTTTCTGTCATGGCTTCTCCTCCTCTTCCAAACCTGCAAAGAAAAAAAGAACAAATGAGGTTGTTTGGGGTGAATAGAAATTAAAAAAGAGAACCATAAGGATATTTAGGGTAACCCAAATCTAAGGGATAGGATAGACTCAATCCAATGGCCTAAATTAAACCCTACCTCACTTAAGTGGAAGGTATTTTGTGGGAATATAATTTAAATAAAAAAAAATAACATGAGTAATGGGGTGAATGGGGCCACTTAGTGGCTAGGCAAAACAAATAAACCTTTATGCTAGAAAATAAAGAAATCTTCTGCATGATAACTAATTAAACTAATGGAGCTTAGTAGATGCTTTAAACACTAAATATATTTTAGGAAGTAAATTAATAATATTTGACTATTAATTTAATTCCAACTTTCACAAGCTTGTGTAGAAAGACTTTAACCAAGAAATTTTTAAATTGTGGAAATGTCTAACAGTAAATCCATATATATATATATATATATATATATATATATATATATATATATATATATATATATATATATATATATATATATATATATATATATATATTTATTTATTTATTTATTACCGTAAATTTGACTATTAAATTATTAGTTCTATTTTGTTTTGGGAGTAGAAATTTGTGGGCGTTCTGATATTTAATCGAGGATATCCTCCCAAGGTTCGGACATTGATTTTGGAAAATTAGTTTTTACACAAGTTATAGACTATCAAAATAACCCTTTTGTGTGTTTGAATGTTGTAAGCATGACCATATAAAAATAATAATGCTCAATGCTCTCTTTCAATATTTCTATTATAATCCTGCATAGAATCTATGCACTAATGTTGTCCACCAAAACCACATTTTTGTTTTTAAACATTCTATCAAATAGTTTGATTTCCTTATGTAAGGTTCCACATTTGCATACACATCTACCAGAGCATTTACAACTACAACATATGATAAAAATTCCTCTATCTTTTATGCTTTGATGGATGTCCATACCTGTTCGAGAGATCGTATTTTGCACAGAGCCAAGAGTGCGCGAAATTGTAAAGCGATCGGTTTGGAGACCTGTTTGTTGCATAGGTGAAATAGTGTGACTGTCTTGTGAGGAAACCCATGTCTTCTATATACTTCCAAACTCATATTTCATGACAAGTTGTCTCATTCTTTCATTTGGTCAAACAGTGCCTCGCTGCAACCATCAAATACTGAAAAATTAACAAAGTGAACTTGGGTTTCAACTTGGTTAATGCCTTTGGATCTCAAATAAAGTTTAATTATTATTATGTAAGGGAAATGACAAGTCGAAAACGAGCAACCATACCATTCCAAAAATGTCTTCTACACACGATACTCCCCCAACATCTCCATTAATATGCACTGAACACATTAATTCCTCCACCACCATTTTCAATTAACTCACTCCACCAACTCCTTAATCCCCCTTTTGTTCTACTTTATTTGTTTTTTTAATTCTTTATTATTTTTATTTTTATTTTTTATATGGGGCACCACAATTTTTCTAAGTTGAATTTGAACCAATGTTGTTAGTGATACTTTCAAGTCTTCTCTTATTGATTTCGGGGAGTGAAAACAATGATTACCTTCTCCATAAGTTTTCTCATCATTTCTTTTCTTTGTTGAAGGATACTATAAGGTGATGTACACAATAGAGATGGTGATTTCAAACTAAACTTTGATAATTACTATAAAAAAATTCATTCATAGTTGGATTTATAAAATTGTCAACTAATTAATATATTTTTTGGCATGTGGATATCCACCAACCTATTACGAGAATGAAATTTTGTTAAATGTTTTAGTTAAGTAGAGCCATAAGCAGAGATATATGGATAAAATGTAGAAACATGTAAACTATTGGAAATAAACACAACCTAATTTATAAAGGTGTTGAAGTTTTGATGGATATGATTAATTATAATTTATACAATAACTATAAACTTAATAGAGAATTTATATAAGCATGAAGCAAAGTGAATTTAAATCTAAGGTATTATATGAGGGTACATTCTTCCTAATTCATTAATCTTCAACTATATCCATTACAACATTAAAAATAATACAATATTAATATATACATTGAATAACAACTATCACATCAAAAAACACATTTCTAAGATAACTTTATATTTAAATTTCTTCCTATGCTGAAAGAAGAGAATGGCAAGAGTCTTCCAGCTTGTCGGATGGTGACAATAGTCCTAGAGTCCATTTCAGTCCGTAAATATATGATGACAGGCTTGTTGTCATCAGTTTAATAAAACTTGAAGTGACTCCACTTTAGTCATTTCGAAAGCATGGTGGACCTCCCCACTATCTAAAGGTGTCATGTTGAGTGGCATGTACTCAATCGTCTTTTCCCACTTTTCTCTTAGTGGGAATCTTCTTGTTTACCTAGGTTACCGGTTCCCAGGTTTCTAGGTTGCCCATCTATCCGGTGAAAAGCCTCTCACATTCCTATATAAGGATATGTTGAGACTCATTCACTACATTGAAGAATTGGGATTGTTTTAGTAGAGTCTAGATTTCTTATCAAAGGATTGTTTAGTAAGGCTTGACTTGAGTTAGAATTGCAAGTTTGTTTATGCTTGATTTGAGAATTGGTGTATTAGAATTGGTGTATGTACTTGGAATAGATTGGTATCGAGCACTGGTCTCTATACATTAGAGCCTAGTTTTCATGTAATAGAGCTTTGAAATAAATAAAATTTACAAGATTATGTTGTGTTGAGTTTTTGTCTTGAGATTTGTTGTATGATCTATCTTTCTTCATCTACGAAATAAGTTTATACCTCGTAAGATAGGAAAAGAGGTGAGCCTCCCACTTTGTAAGTCACCATGGATGTGCGTAGTTTTAGGTTGAAGGTCGATACCGTAAGCCCTGTTGAAGAGTTGCTTATCGTACCAGTTATGGAGTTCGGAGATCATGCCAGTGCTCATGAAGAACATCAAGATTCTGATCTTGTAAGTTTATCTGACGTATTTCCTGTAAATTCTGCTATAGATGTACAACATGAATCAGACCCTTTACCGGCATGGAAATTGCCTAAGATCCCATATAGCCAAGTATATGATAAATTAACTGCTTTCCATTTAATTGTTGCTACTACATTGAAAACCCGAGAGTTTGTTATTCAATTATCTCAAACTTCTGCTCATTAATATGATATTTCTTTGATAGATCCTACTAATATACAATCCCTTAAAAAGAAAAAGGTATTTAAGTTTTCCCATATAGGTTGTGTACAAATAGGTATTACTCCACTTTTCCATCGTGGTTTAAATGCTTCTGTTTTATGTTGTTTAATGGATTTATATTTTGAAAGCTTTAAAGATTCCCTTTTAGCTATTATACAAACTGGTCTTCATAATGGCCCCATATCTTTTGAGGTCTATCCAAACTATCATGTAAGCCTTCAAAAAGAAGATTTTCTAAAGCAAGTGTTACGTCTACATCTTGCTACTACAGGTCTGCATATGAAACTTGGTGCTTGTCCCTTAGCTATTCATTACAAGATTATCTATCGTCTTGTCAATACAATGCATCCTAAATTCAAGCATGGCATTTCTAAAGGCACCGGCGTGGTGAGTCACACTAGTCTAGAAATTCAAGAAATAGAGCCTAAGCTTATATCTTGGTCCCATATTAGAGTTCCAAAAGAATGGACCCTATCCAAAATGTTTCTTGAGAAAAATCAGCCTAAATTAGAAAATGTTATAGGTGTAAATGAGTCTAAGTCTAACGTAACTCTATCTTTCGGATGAAAGAAATCCATGTCTGATATGTTCGGATCTAGTTCATTTAGATCGATACTTTGTTTTCTCGATCACTCATTGAACCTTCGATAAAGTCTCTAAAATAACAAACTTATATCTGTAGCCATAATAGCTTAATCCATGATCCAAAAATAGATTATCTTTGGTGTAAAGATTTTGAGCAAATCATACAACAAAAATATGTCCCCTCCAATGGTCCAACCATTAATATGGCTTCTAGAGAAACCAATATTTCTCCATCTTTTCCATCTCTTGACAGTAGTGAAGTCTTGTCATCCGATGAAACCCAAAAGGCTATCTTTTGGTATCAAAGAACTGTTGAAAAACATGTTGACCCTTCTAAGTCCTCAAAAATATTAAATCGGACTAATAAAGTTGTCAATTACATACATGAATGCTTACATCACAAGAGTCTATCTTAGCCAAAATGGAAAAGACATTAAAAGCCATAGAACTTCATCAGAAAGGAGATATATCCTCTGCTCTCAGATTGTTAAATACAAAAGTTGATGATGTTAGTTCTCATATGAAAAAAGTAGATAAAAGTCTTGAGAATACTACTAGATATGTATCCACTTGTCCAAATACTCCCAAGATTGTATCCAAAGAAGCCATTAATGTTGTTCAACCCTCATTAGTCATTCCGAAGACACTAGAAAAGATATTACCTCTAAGTTAGGTACTACCCACAAGATTGTGCAAAAGAGTTTGCATCAGTTGCATGAGTCCACTATAGAATTGAGTCGAAAGTTGATCAAGTCTATGAAATCTCATCACTCCTATCCCTGAGATAGACCCTCAGATAGAAAAGATTCGGATAATACAAACAAGCCAGAAGAGATAGAACCAGATTTTTCCCAGAAGGTGTCCTAGAAAGAAGTTGTTGATCTTTCAAGATCTTCAACCCATCATAAGACTATTCTACTAGAACATAGTCCTTTGTTCATCATAGATAAAAGGAATCTAGATAAAGGATCAGTCAATATGGCTAAGCTTCTTCCTAAAAAAGCTGAAAGTATGTTTTTAATGGAAGAAACTTCTGGAGCATCAACATCTGAGCCGCTTCACCATACTGCAAGAACTCAAACCTTGCAGCCCAATTGGTACAAGTTAGATTGCTCATCTCCTGAACAAGTAAAGGATTTAATACATGGAATGATTGGATGGTCTAATTCTCAACTTCTGTTGTATAAAAAAGATCCACATACTATAGCTAAAGTCATAGCAAATGGATTTGTTGGAATAGTAAAAGAATGATGGGATGTTCACCCACATAAAGAAGAAATACTAGTAGGAGGATATGCTGCATTAACTGCTGCTCTCATTCATGAATTTCTTGGAACCATATATAATGATAAACTTAAGAATACTTATTTATTTCTAAGAGCCAGATTTTGTGACATGAGTAGGATAAAAGAATATCAATGTTATATGCAAAATTTATACTACAATTCTGGTAACATAAATGATCCTACTATGAGACTCCATTACATAGAGTCTTTTCCTGCTTTCTTTGCTACAGAATATAAGAAAGTCCTGTGTGGCCGAAGTACAGAAGAATTGAGTTTTGGTGCTTTAAATCAGATCATAGATGAGATGAATGCTCGTCTCTGTCAAGAGAAAAAAGACAAAAGAAGCTACTAAGGCCCAAAAAGCCTTAGGAACTAAATTTTGTCAGATGTTAGATATTGACCCTTTTGGTTGTAAACCCTAGAACAAGTTCCAAGTCAAGAAGCCCTGTAAAGATTGTTCATCTTTTTCAAAGGGGAAGGGTTAGTATAAGCATAAGAAAAAGTATAAGTTTTCCAGAACATAAAGAAATCCCATATAGAAAGTAATATTTCAGAAAGAAGAAATATATGGGGAAGAAAAGAAAATTTATACCTACTTGCTTTATCTGTAAAGGAAAGCATTATGCAAATGAATGCTTGAAAAAGGATACAGATAAAGGTAAGACAAAGATAAATACGCTTACAAAAAAAGGCATAACAGATTAGGATTATTGTCTGGTTTCGATCATTAGATATCTCTTACATCTCTTCAAATGAGGATTTTCAAGTAAATATTATAGAGCATTCCCGAGTCTGATTCGATAGTACTAAATCCGACTACGATTCATTTCCTTCTTTTGTAAATATGATTGCTAGTTTTCCTCATCCTTTGATGCCTGTATCTTCTGAAGTCATATTCAAGTAGTTAGAGCTAAGGCAAAGTGAATTTGAAGATTGTCCCCCATGGGATACTGCTAAGAAGACTTTTCTCTCACAAAAGGTCAGAGAACTTGAAAGAAAATATACAATTCAAGTCAGAGTTGAGAATGAAGCAAGAGAAAGAAAAGAAGAAGAAGAAGAAAGACAAAGATGGTCTCTCCAAAGAAAGGTCATCACCTACTTCAAGGCCTCCTATACAAGGACATGTTTGTTAGAGACAAACTCCCTATAGGGGAAGAGGTCATGGCAGAGGAGGAAGATACTCTCCACCAAAAAGGAGCTTTCCATTTCTATTCCCAGAAGAAGATCTAGATAATGAATTTCAAGTAACTACTTCTAACACAGATGTTGTGATTCCAGTACCTAAAACAATGAGATTATGGAGAAGGAATAGAATAGAGTTTTTACAAAAGGTGATTGCTAAAGCTACAAATGAATATAAGAGACTTGTTGAAGAAGAAAACAAAGAGAAGAAGGAAGCTGAAGGTGATGAACAGTTTCTTGAAGAAGCCTATCAAAAATATTGCATCAAGATGTAGAAACATCAATCCCAACAGAAGAAATCAATACAGAGGTATGCACTATAAAAGGAGCTCAAAATCCTTTTATTACTATTACTATTTGCATCCCAAATATAAAGCCTTATTCTATAGATGCAATGATTGATACTGGAGTAGACATAAGTTTTCTTAGAACCAGAGCCATACCACCTGATTGTTGGACTGAGACATATTTGAAAATAAATTTTGATAAGAAAGAGGTAATATCTAGATACACAACATATGTTCCTATCAAAATAGAAGGATATGAAAGAACACTATAGTTTTATCAACATGATATGCTTTCATATGATTGCTTGATAGGAGTAGATGCTCTCTGAGAATTGTTGTAATTTCGCTTTAAATAAGGATTTCATATCTTTAATATTCAATCTTGATGTTAAAATCCCTAGAAATTATTCTTTCATAACAAAATTCCTTTACCAGTAGAAGAAAGAATGCATTCATGAATGCAATCAAATCCCTAGAAAGTATTCTTTCAGAACAATAATTCCTTTACCAGAGCAAAAGAAAGAATCCAATCATGAATGGATTCATAAATCTATAGCCTTATGTAAAGGTAATATTGATGATATTATTGCTAAAATTAAGAGAGAGATCTTTGTTCGTATAATCCACATTCTTATATTGAAAGAAAACAACATATATGTTCACTAGATTTACACTTACTAAAAGATGACAAAGGGAATGATATCATTCCTAAATTCAAAGCACATCATAAAGGCATGATCCCTTCTGAAAGAAAGGAATGTCATGAAGAAATTAAAAAGCTAATCCAAGGTGGTTTCATCAAAGAATCTAACTCTCCTTGGGCATGTGCAACTTTTTATGTAAATAAGAGAAGTGAATAGATTCACCAAAAGAAAAGACTTGTTGTTGATTACAAGCCTTTGAACAAGTTTGTGAAAGCAATCTAGCATCCTATTCCTACTAAGGATGATCTGCTATCCAGAATCAAAGGATCAAAAGTATACAACAAGTTTGATCTAAAGAGTGGCTTTTGCGTATATTCTTAAAACTGAGGACACCTACAAAACAACTTTTGTAGTCCGTGGAGCACAATATGAGTGGAAATTTCTTCCTTTGGATTGAAGATCGCTCCATCCTTCTTTCAAGAAAATGGATTCTATCTTTGGTGAGTTAGCTAACTTTTTGATAGTCTATATTGATGATATATTGATATTCTCTAAATCTCCCAAAGAGCATATTGATCATCTAGAGAAATTCTATGAAATAGTCTATAAGAATGGTTTATGTTTATCTCCAACAAAAATGGAGATTTTCAAAGATGAAATGGATTTCCTAGGAATCGAATTAAGGATGGATCAATAGAAATGCAAGTTCATATTGTGTCAAAATTCAAGATTTCCCATATCGATCTCAAAGAAAAATCAATTACAAATATTTCGGGTTATTAATTATGTTGTTGGTTTTTATAAGAATATTGCTGCAGATATGATTCTACAAAATAAAATATTTAAGAAGAATGCACCTAGTGGTCGAGATGAGATGACACAGTTGTGCGAAGAATAAAGGTACAAGTTCAAAAGCTCCCTGCTATGTCTTTTCCTGACAAGGATTAAAGTTTATAGAAACAGATGCTAGTGAAAATTATTGGGGAGTTGTCTTGAAAGAAAAAATGGATAATGGAAAAGAAAAGACATGAAGATACACATATAGATCTTTTCAAGGATCGAGCTGAAATACCATTCTTGCACATAAAGAGATCTTAGCTACTAAGAAGGCTATAAAAGCTTTCTTATTTTTTATCCAAAATGAGCACTTTGTTTTATGCTCTGATTTAAAGGATTTTAAAGCCAGACTTAATAATGCCTCAAATAAAAATGCATTCAATAGGCTTCGAGTTGGGAATGTGGTTTGACAATTTCAGTTTTGAAATTGAGCATATCAAAGGAAAAGATAATTCTCTTGTTGATTTTGCCAGTAGAGAATTAAATCATTCAAAGAATGTAAATGTTACATGTGTCATCCATGAGTTTGTTGAATCAGTTTGGAATACTTCTACATGTCACAACTACCTTGAATCTCTAAAGAGGAATGACAATGAGATGTCATATGAAGCACAACATCTGTTTCTCTCAAGAGGAATTATTTCTGTATCTCCTTATAATATGACAGAGGTGGCATCCAGATTTGTTGATCCTGAGATTCCAACCACAGAATTTCATACTAGGCAAGAACCTATGGTTTTTGCACTTTACAATGGCAATGGAGACACTCAAGGTATGTTGAACCTCCTCCAGATAATATTCCAATAGAAGGGATTCGGCTAAGATAATTGGTCCCAAGACCAAGCACATTGTGGAGATTTGAATTTTCCAAGCTTTGGCCCGAAGGACATCCCATGGAAAATGATGCATGGAATAGGCCGAGCCTTCCAGGAGACAGGCAATATATTGTTAATCATTTTAAGTATTTTCTTTCTAAATATCTGCCTACTAAAATTTCGACAATCCTTTGCTTAATGTAGAACGTGATATTATTAGAAATATTCTAATCAATTATAAAATACCTTGGTATGTAAAATTATCCTATTATATTAGGACTAATCTTATACAGGGATATCATGCTCATCCAACTGGACAATTATGGAGAAGAATTTATCTTCACCATATAATGAATGTACATCCACCTGCACCTGGTCACTTCCTTCAAATTCCTGACCATTATCTCTTTCCATCAAAATGGTATCTAACTCAAGATAATGATGGGACGTCATCCTTATCCGGACTTTGATACGAGAGGAACACTCAATCTATACCAAGTAAATACACCAATTCTACATACACCAATTCTCGATCAAGCCTAAGTTTATCATTATCAATGGTTCCAAGAAATTCATGAATGAGAGCAGCTTTATCAATGCAAAGCATATCCTCCTGCTAGTATTTCTTATTTATGTGGGTGAACATCCCACCATTCTTTTACTATTCCAACAAATCCATTTTCTATGACTTCAGCTATAGTATGTGGATCTTTTTATACAAATGTGCCGAGAATTAGACCATCCAATCATTCCATGTATTAATTCCTTTACTTGTTCGGAGATGAGCAATCTAACTTGTACCAATTGGGCTACAAGGTTTGAGTTCTTGCGGTATGGTGAAGCGGCTCACGATGTTGATGCTCCGTGTTTCTTCCATTAAAAACATACTTTCACTTCTTCAGGAAGAAGCTTAGCCATATTGACTGATCCTTTATCTGGATTCTTTTTATTTGTGATGAATAGAGGACTATGTTCTAGTAGAACAGTCTTATGATGGGTCAAGATCTTGAAAGATCAAAGCAACTTCTTTCCGGACACCTTCCGGGACCAACTGTTCTATCTCTTACGGCTTGTTTGTATTATCCGTAATCTTTTCTATCTGAGGGACTATCTCAGGGATAGGATTGACAGATTCTTGGACTTGATCAACTTTCTGACTCAATTCTATAGTAGACTCATGTAATTGATGCAAACTATTTTGTACAATCTTGTGGGTAGTACCTAACTTAGAAGCAATATCTTTTCTAGTGTCTTGAATGACTAATGAGGGGCTGAATAAAGATCAATGACTTCTCTAGATACAATCTTGGGAATATTAGGATAAGTGGATACATATCTAGTAGTATTTTCAAGACTTTTATCTATTTTCTTCATATGAGAACTAACATCATCAACTTTTGTATTTAACAACTCGAGAGCAGAGGATATATCTCATTTCGATGAAGTTCTATGGCTTTTAATGTCTTTCCCATTTCGGCTAAGATAGACTCTTGTGATCGTAAGCGTTCATGTACAGACTTGACACTTTATTAGCCCATTTAACATTTTGAGGACTCGTATGGGTCAACATGTCTCATAATGCTTTTTTGATACCAAAAGATAGCCTTTGGGTTTCATCGGATGACAAGACTTCACTCTCACAAGAGATGGAAAAGATGTAGAAATATTGGTTTCTCTAGAAGCCATACTAATGGTTGGACCATTAGAAGGGACATATTTTTGTTTTATGATCTACTCACAATCTTTACACCAAAGATAATCTGTATTTGGATCATGGATTAAGCTATTATGGCTACAGATATAAGTTTTTTCTTTCAGAGACTTTCTCAAAGGTTCAGCAGTCGAGAAAATAGAAGTATTTCATCTAAATGAACTAGAACTGGACATATCCGACATGGATTTCTTTGATCTGAAAGACATGAGTTACATTAGACTTGGACTCATTTACAAATGTAGCATTTTCTAACTTAGGCTGATTTTTCTCAAGAAACTTTTTGGATAGGGTCCATTCTTTTAGAACTCTAATCTGGGACCAAGATATAAGCTCAGGCTCTATTTTTTGACTTTCTAGACTAGTATGACTCACCACGCTGATGCCTTAAGAAATGTCATGCTTGACCGCATGACATAAGAAAGGTTTCATATGCAGACCTATAGTAGCAAGATGTAGACGCAACACTTGCTTTAGCAAATCTTCTTTTTGAAGGCTTACAGATAGTTTGGATAGACCTCAAAAGATATGGGGCCATTATGAAGACCAGTTTGTATAGCAGCTAAAAGGGAATCTTTAAAGCTTTCAAAACGTAAATCCATTAAGCCACATAGAACATAAGCATTTAAACCATGCCGGAAAAGTGGAGTAATACATATATGTACACAACCTATATGGGAAAACTTAAATGTCTTTTGCTTTTTAAGGGATTGTATATCAGTAGGATCTATCAAAGGAATATCATATTCATGAGCAAAAGTTTGAGATACTTGAATAACAGACTCTTGGGTTTTCAATGTAGTAGCAGCAATTAAATGGAAAGCAGTTAATTTATCATATACTTGGCTATATGGGATCTTAGGCAATTTCCATGCCGGTAAAGGGTTTGATTCTTGTTGTACATCTATAGCAGAATTTATAGGAAAGACGTCAAATAAACTTACAAGATCTTGATCTTGATGTTCTTCATGAGCACTGGCATGATCTCCGAACTCCATAACTGGTATTGATAAGCAACTCTTCGAGGGCTTACAGTGATCGCCTTGAACCAAAAATTGTGCACATCCACGACGACTTACAAAGCGGGAGGCTCGCCTCTTTGCCTGTCTTACAAGGTATAAACTTATTTCGTAGATGAAGAAAGATAGATCATACAACAGATCTCAAGACAGAAACTCAACACAACAGAATCTTGCAAATTTTATTTATTTCAAAGCTCTGTTACATGAAGACCAGGCTCTAATGTATAGAGACCATGCTCTGATACCAATCTATTCCAAGTACATACACCAATTCTACATACACCAATTCTCAAATCAAGCATAAACAAACTTGCAATTCTACCAATCTATGGCTGACTCAACCCAAAACAATGCAATCCTATATAACTAACCATACTGATTATGTCAATCGCCTTGCCACACAATGGCTATTGGACTGCGAACTTCCTGCGTCCCTACACCTTGGACACGTCTCCATGAAATCTCTCCGAACTCTGCATCTCCTCTACTGCTTTTGCTCTCAAATCTCACGCTATAGTTTAGTTTCTCATTCTGCTTTGTGAACTTTAAAATATTTGGCTCCACACTTACTTTCACGTTGGCAGGGCTCTGCACCCACACTCTGTACGCTGTAGGGACGCCACCTACATTCGTTACTGTTCTGTTTTTGACCTCAACTAATTTAGTGGCATTGAAGATAACAGAGAAGGATGGATAGTTCAGATCTCCCGCTCCTCCAGAAGGACACGAGATCGACTTCTTGTCCAGCAGAAGACCGATTTGCTGGGTGGTATAGTTGAGAGTACAGAGAAAGTGAATATAATCTTGGGGCGCAATATCGTAGACCAGCCCCGGATCCACCGCAGCACTGGGGTTTACATGACCTGCGCCCAAAACGAATGGATCTGCGGCTTCCAAAAACACTCTGTCTCTAATGACCTGGTTTTTGTTGTCCCGGACGTAAGCAGAAGTCATGAGAGCAGACTTGATGGCAGCAGGACTCCACGATGGATGCACGCTTCGTATGAGCGCCGCAATTCCACTGACGTGAGGACACGACATTGATGTCCCTGACTTTATACCGTATCCCCCTCCGGGCAACGCTGCTAATATGTTCGCGCCTGGAGCAATTACATCTGGTTTAAGAACTTGTGGAATGGCTTTACTTGGACCCCTGGAAGAAAAGGCAGGCACGATAGGAGCTATTATTGCTTCTCCAACCAATGTCAATCCTGTACTATCTATAATTGCGGTAGGATTGCTGGTGCTGTTGATGTAAGCTTTGATTTTCAGTCCAGCAGCATAACTGACTATGCTAGCTGGCAGAGAACTATGGTCTAGGAGATCCTCGTCTCCAGAGTATTTGTTGTTGGCAAAAACCACTCCAGCCGCCCCAGCTTCTTCCACCGCGCTAATTATAATCTCGTACCAGCTCGAGCTCTCCGAAAACAGAAGCTCGGGCTCCTTGTTATCACATAACACAATCTTACCTTTCACCGCTGTAGAATTGAGAGTGCCTGCCTCGCAATGCTTGGAGTTTTCGTTGTGAGATAGATACACCAAAGGAAATCTTTCATTACCTACTATATGCCCAGGTTTAGCTCTATAAAGAAGAGAGGTGCCTCTGTAGGCCTCCATGTTGCCAAGCATGACAGGACCCGGGAATTCTCTGTCCACAGTGCTGGCTCCCACAGTGGTCATCCAAGGTGCAGTGTTTGATACAGTATAGGGAAAGGGCCGTTATTGCCAGCTGAAGCTGAAACAAAACGCCCTTCCCCATCGCCTTAAACGCTATGATAGCTGTAGAATCCTGGAAAAAGGCATGTCAGATCCTCCAAGGGACAAAGAAATTATACCTACGCCGTCTGCAACGGCTTTCTCCATGGCAGCGGCTATGTCGGTGTAATCGCCTCTTCCTCTTCCCCAAAGAACCTTATAGATAGCCAATCTGGCCTGGGGAGCCATCCCGGTAGCTGTTCCATTGGCAAACCCAGAGAAATTCGCTCCCTCCACAGGGGATCCAGCAACTGTAGCAGCAGTGTGTGTACCATGCCCATGTTTATCTCTTGCTGATTTGTACTCGCCTTTACCAAGACGACCGTAGGTTGCTTCATAGCCTTTAAAGAAATAGCGAGCTCCAATGATTTTTTTATTGCAGTGCGAGGAATCGAACATCTCACCGCTTTCACAAGTGCCCTTCCATCTAGTGGGAGCAGGTCCGAGGCCTTCATCACCGAAGCTTTCGCTCTCGGGCCATATTCCACTGTCCACCACACCCACAATCACATCTTTGCCGTAATGAGACCGCGGCCATAGATTGCCATCCAGACCGCTGAGACCCAGAAAGTGGGGCGAGCGAGTTGTATGAATTTTAGCGACAGAGGAAGGAATCACGGCCAAGCAGCCCTTCATGGTCTCCAGAGCTACAGCCTCTTTACTGCTTAATTTGGCTGCGAAGCCATGCAGAAGTATATCATAAGTATATAACAACAGGCTTTCAGCATCTGTGCCCGAAGTTAACTCATTGATGAGCGAAGCATACCAGTGCTCATGCAGGATAAATTGGTGGGGTTTCATGGACTTTTCCATGTGAACAATGTAGGGCTTCCTAATTATGTCCTCCGACATAGCTAGACTCAATGCAAGCAAAATGGGAAAAACAGCGAGGGCAAAGCGCGCGCCGAAGGGATTGGCCATTGGTATTGGTAGCAATAAAAACAGGAGAGGAGTTGGGATAAAATTTTGATCTGCAAGTTCTTTAATAAGGGGATAAAAGACCCCACCCGTACGAGATATTCAATCAATTAACAGGTAGGGAACAATTGGAGGGTCCTCCTATGTTAGTGAAATGCTTTATTTTCCCGTACATTACCTTCATTCCATCTGGTGCAACACAACTATGGCAACCCACGCCATCCACGCTTGAATCAATATGATGCACTAAAATCAGATTTAAATATATAATTGGAAAGAGGGATTTTATTAGTGTAAGATGGAACATCAATATAATAATTGAAAAGAGGGACACGAATTAGTCCAGTAGAAGAGGAAAACATTCCAAAATATTAAAATATGTGAACCAGCCCAACTTTCTATCACTTTTTTATATTGTGGCGTGTGTTCAATTAGGCACTAGTTTTACATAGACAATTATGAGTAAGTATACAACCATACTAGTGCTCACTTTCAACATAGCACCTACGAGTGAGGGGCATCCACACTATCAAAGTCACCCAAGGTATGATCCTTGCCTCAACGATTTCAACTCTCCATGTTGGGGTATCTCCAAGTCTTGTACTCAACAAAACTTGATCCTTTATGGGTTCTATGGGAGCGAGGATCATCACCAATAGACCAAGGGCCATTCGATACTCTACCATATTTTCAAAGTTGATACTTTAAAAAATTTTGAAAAGAAATTAAATCACTTTTCATAGATTTGAACATGCAATTTTTTTTTTGAAAAATGTAGGCCTTAGGTTCCGAGGGTGGTGAAAACGATTAGAGTTATATTTCAATAAAAAAGAATATAAATACAAGTTATTTTAGCCTAATCACACATGTTATAATGGAGCCGTCTACCCTCCATTGAAAATGCACCCATGTATGTGCGGAGTCCATTTTTTTGACCATGCTTGCCATCACATGGGCATGCAAAAGGCATGACCTGGCAGCAAAAACCAGCACTAGAGGTTAGTCAAATCACTGAGAGGTAGACAGCTCCCTCATATGCACAGAGAGATGTTGTATCCATTCTTGTCAGGGTGCCGCCGCGAGGGGTGTCATGTATTTAAGGAGGCAAGTGAGCTGATACATCCAAATGCCTACCCACGTAACCATTAAAACACTAACATTTAACATTTAACATTCAACCTGTTGCAAACCATACCTGAGGCATCAGACGGGACCAATTTCTTCATTATTCTACACCAAAGAAAATAATTAGTCATGTATTCACATTTGCGGCCACTAGGAAGGGACGTTCCACTACACACAGGAGACTGTAGTCACAGGTATTTTGACATTGAAAATCAAAGGATATTTAGGAATATATAATTTGGTTTATTTTTATATACAACCATGATATTGTTCAAAGTCACCGTTTAAAATGTTTAAAATGGAAAAAGGGTTATAAATATCGTTTTGCTCCTGAAAATTCATCACCGAGAACAAGAATTGGAAGTGCAAAATAAGAAACTCATAGAAAATCAATGAATGCACATAAGGAAGAATTTACAAAGTGAACATTGCAATGTATCTAAAAATCGGACGTATATTCCAAATCTCATAACAACAAAGTCTAATAGCAATATCTTAATATTAGAGGAGAAGTTTACAATCAAAATCATCAACAACACTAGTAACATAAGCTTTTACAGGGGATGAAGATATTTTTAAGCAAGGTGATTGCGCTAAAAAGAATGCAAAACCACAATGTGGGGGCTCAAATGGGAAAGAAAAAACCTCATCCTGTAATACAAAGTAGTGGAATCAATGCATTATTGAAGGATATGAACAGTGGGAGATTGAAACTTACTGTAGAATCTTGCATTCCTCTGCAACGAACGATGTCCTCTGCAACGATCTCCTCTAATGGCTCGCTGAAATAGACTCTCTCCTCCGTTCGCCTTCTTCCTCAAAAACTACGGTCTTACTCTTTTCCCCTCGTCTCGTTATCAGGGACATTCGTCGTTTCAAATGCAGGTTTGGGTATGATTCAAAGGAGGAGTGGGTATGATTCGAAGCACTCATTCAAGCGCGCAGGAGGGGGCACGCAGATTAATAATTCAAATTTTTTTGACAAACAAGGCGTCTAGGTCAGCGTAAATATCTTCCTCCTCCGGCCACTCCAGCGTTGTGTGGTCCCCACACCTATTTCCGGCGTGACGCGTCGGGATTCCAGGTGAATGTCTTATGGTTCATGTAGGAGGGAGACACCATCCATGGCGGGGGAGGCACCATACATGGGTGCATTTTCAGTGGAGGGTAGCCACTAGCTGTTATAATTACCTTTACTAAGATGACCTCGTAAATGAGACATACAACTGCAGCAACAAATTTAGTACCAAGGAAAACAATATCTTATCCCGTATATACACGAGAAAGTGGAAGGTTATAATTGACTGATTTAAGATTTGTGTTATGCTTCGTGGCTTTTGAAATGGAGCGAAATATAATGATAAAAAGTGACATATCGCTCAAGAACAAATGCCACGTATTCAATCATGTTCCATTCCTAGATATATTTCAGGATGCATGCACAACGTCTGGTACATATGCTGAAAACACGAAACAAATGCATGGGAGGTATGGTAATATGCATATGATACCATTAGTAATGATGATGAAAATGTCGGTTTGAATTGACATGAGGGCTTTATTGGGATTTCAGATAATCTGTTGTTCATGAGGGCTTTATTGGGATTTCAGATAATCTGCTGTACTATGAAACAAAATGTGGGTACGTAAAATTTTGATTATATTGTTGATTGGGAGACAAATGCATGGGAGGTATGGTAAACCATTAGCAATGATGATGAAAATGTCGGTTTGAATTGATATGAGGGCTTTATTGGGATTTCGGATAATCTGCTTTACTATGAAACAAACTGTGGGTACGTAAAAATTTATTATATTGTTGATTGGGAGACAATTTTATCGGAAAATCTCTGCTTTACTTTAATTAAAAATATTTTGAAGATAAATTATTATTTTAAGATAAGGTAATCAAATAAAGGTAGGATTAGTCTCACTTATAAGTATTGAAAATTATGTATCTATTTCATCTCAAATATAATTTATTTTTATTGATGTTTAGTTTACATGTTCTAAATTATATATGCCCTTGGTCTATTAGTGTTGATGTATGGTTTTCAATGAGCCCACAATGGATCAAGTTTTGTTGAGTGCAAAGTCTGGAGAACCCTAACAAGGAAAGTCAAAGCGGTTGAGGCCACGATCGTGCCCTGGTGATTTTGATGGCGTGGATGCCTCTTACTTGTAGTTGCTTAAGTGAAGGTGATCATTGATTTAGTTTCTCCGCTTACTTTGCATTGTTGAATCTATATATTCCCTGGGAACTTAATCGAGAGATGTCATTAGTCTATGTAATTCAAAGTGCCCAATTTGACACCCTAAGATTAAATGTAATTAGTGTTCTAAAATAATATCTTGCTTTATAGGCAATATAAAAACAATCATCACAATTGAAACCTAGGTTTAGAAAATAAAGTTACACAATCAAATTAATCAATTCTTTACAAGTATGAAAATAATTGTGCTAATTTAATATATTTGATATTTGCCAAACCTAAGCTTCTTTAATGGTTGTAGATCTTTAAATTGGTGAAGAATGTAGAAATTAATAAATAAGTACAATGTGTTCAATACTCAATCATATGTAGTGTACTAGTTGTCCAAACTATCATCTTCTTATTTGATGCAAGCATTTAGTAAGTGTTGTATTGAACTCATCTTTTGGCATGAAGATGCTTTATCAATATAAAGATTATTTTTTTATAATTTTAATATGATTTTCTTTGTGTGATCACATGTCTAATATTATATCAATCAAATATCTTAATGACCCTTTATATTAAAAGATTTCTTGAATTTGTATTTAATGCCTATTAACACATAAACCAATACACAACATACAAATAGGCCAAAAATAAGAGCAAAAACTTTAAGGTACCAGAATTATGGGTAAAAGCAAAAAGAACATAGATGACTATTTATGTAAGTTTAGAAATGAAAAAAATCCTAAAACATAAGAAAACATCCGAGTGAAGGGAAATGAATCAATGAAATCATAGAATCACAAGAAAATGAATTAGATAGGGATAATGCAGATAAGGATAAGGAGTCGATTAAATGGATATACGGCTACAAATAATCAAAAATTTATGCTTTATATTGATCAAAAATTTTACACATGTAAAAGACACTATCTCGAAGGTAAAACAACACAAGTACTTGTCAAAATGGGCCTATCTCAATTTTCAATAAACATATAAATACACTTGTAGTAAAGTAATTCAAGTAGACACGTACCAAACTTATTTGTCTACATAATACCTTTGTCTCATGTGTATTCGCATAGAGCATACATATCATAATAAAATAAATAATCACGTGGATAAAGGATGGTCATACGTATTTCATCACATTCATGTTGGAATATTTCTAGATGATTCATGCACTGCGCAGTATGTAAAGTTAATCCATATTTTTATAAACTTGTTTTGTCATATGATTGTCCTCATCGTAACTTATAGATTACAAAATAAATATATTTCTAGTATTAAAAATAGAGGATAAAATAAATTTAATAAATTTAAATTGGATGCAATAATTTTATATACAAATGATATTGATATGCATAAATATGTATTAGAAAATAAAGATCACCTTAGATATTTATTTTTTTATTGTATTTGTAATGTCATCTCTACGTTATCTGCACGAGTCATGGGAAAAAGCGTCTCTAAATCATTCTTCACACTTGGATATTGCAAGGTCGAAGTTGAAGGAAATGCTGAGTATGAACAAGGCAAAGATGAACTGCAGATATCGTTTGATGTTGCAGCTAAGCTCAAAATTTCAGGTTCACTATCACAGCTTGCTATTATTCAAATGTTTTGTTGAATCACATTTTGAATCATATTTCTAGGGATAAGCTCTTCAATCATGGGTGTTTGCGTTCTAGGGGAGACTGTTGACTCTCTATTTTTATTAGTTTAACCTTGTAAGGGTAACAACGTACCAGTTGTATATTGTTGCCTTTGAAGGTGTAATAACGTAGTTTATTTTTTTCCTTTTAATTTGGTTAGGGTAGTCCGTTAGCTTCGTCCAACTCATTTTCAGTACAAGCGATGATACGCATGCTGTATTTGAAACAGTGGATAAGCCTAGGAGGTACTCAATGTAATGCCAAGTGGGGGGGGGCGGTTGGCCGCCTGTCTCTCCCAGCAAATTTTCAACCACTCAGTCCTTTTTTTTTTTTAATGACCGGCTCTACTTCTTTGACTTCCGGATACCTTTGTCTGCGGCGTCTTGGGGAAAGGAAACCCCTGTTTTGGGGAGCCTGTTGTCTGGTTTTAGTCAGGGTTTTTTTGTTCGAGCTTTCTTCCTGGCCGCGTGGGCTCCTCTGGAGTCTGGTTCCTTGTGGAGGAGGGGCGTGGAGCTTCAGCGAGTGGGGAAGGCGCGTTCCTCCATTTTCGCGGGTGCTGCGAGCTGTGTTCTGCCAGATCTCCTCAACATACAGCGTGTAACAGTAAATTGCCAGGTGGCAGGAGCGTTTCAGTGGGGCAGAAGCTGTTTTAAGTGCTTCCAACGAGCAGGCTGTCCAACTGCACTGTTATCTGTTCAGTATCAACGCATCCTCAAATTCGGGACTCTCCTTTAAGATATTTTCATCAAAATCGATTAAGTGACAGTGAGAGTGTTACCAGGAGACCCGATGAAATTTATTACAGAGATTCTCTGTTGAGACTTTACTTGTTTTACGCTGTAACGCATGGAAGAGAATCTCTTAGGCGTGGATCTGTATCATGTCAGAATATTCATGAAGCACAGTTTGCTTTGCAAGAGCTTTTAGGAGATCGATGAAGGATAGAGGAATTAAAAAGAAACTTGGTGTAGTTAGATTAAAGCCAATAAAATGGCGCATGCTTTTTGTGTTGGTGACAGATCACACCCGACAGCACAGAAGATCTATGCAATGTTGAAGAAAACGTCTTGGGAGATGAAGGTAGCAGGATATTTTTTTAGATCCAGAGCATGCACTGAGTTATATCTTCATAATCGACTATGTGACAGTGAGGGTGTTACCAGCAGACCTGATGAAATTTATTTACAAAGATTCTCTATTGACATCTTACTTGTTGTTCGATGTAACTCATGGAAGAGAACCTCATAGAGGCCGGTCTGTTTCATATCAGAATATTCATGAAACACAAGTTGCTCTGCTATTATATGAGCTGCTTCAACAAGTCACTAAGTTAGCAGGCATAAGGGTCTCTGTTGAAATTATCATCACCTTACAAGCTTCAGCTGCAATGTTTGCACCGAGAGTTTGATGCTGTCCCCAAATCTGATGAAGGAAAAGGATTGTGTATCAATGCGGTAGATGCCTTTCAGAACCAGGAGCGATGTAATCATTATGTCTTGTGTCCGAGCTTCGAACCATGGTTGGTGTTTTGCTTTCTAGCGCAAGTGCTCTCGGGCTGAGTGGTAAGTAGTTCGACTCTCACCCCCAAAGCAGCTGCATGGAAGCAATCTAGTGTTTGGACAGCCACCTATTGCATTCTTCTAGTCGTGCCTTCAAAAGGGAATCCCGGTGTGATATATTGCAAGAAAAGACCAGTGAAGCAGAGGACAAAGCGGAAGGCGTGTGGCTATAGCAGTCCCTGCTGGATGTTCACGACTGGTGGATGCGTTAAACAGCCAAGATAGACTAACCATATACATAATATGCTAGTATCTAATAAACCTCTTGAAATGAAACTTTTTCTTTCTAGAAATTGGCTTAAATCAGTGATTTGTGGATTTGCATTCAGTATGTGGTTAATAGTTGTTACTTCTGGATTTGCCTCTGTTGGTTGTTCTTGTTGACGTGATCAACCCATTTATATATATAAAACAAACAAAGGTTCTCAGTGTATGCTTTGATTGATCATATGAGATATATATATAATATATAATTTTAAAGTTACTTCCTTCACCTAAAAATGTCGTTGTTTCTTTTGCATGAGCCACAGGTATGTAATCACCCTAGAACGTTGTAGCGTTGACTAGTATTGGTTTCCTGTTATGTTGTTGCCCTAGAGGAAAACATACAGTTAAATTATTATTACTATTTTTATGATAAGCGTGATTATGCACCTCGTGTATTGTGCAAATTATTAGGGCTTTTGAAAATTAGAAGTTCTATTTATATGCTTGTTAAGAAGGAAGTTTTGGGCGAAAATATGTCCTGGGTCGATAAGAAGGCATAAATTATTGATAGAACCACATTTTGATTCTACTCTTTCGATGAGTAAAATTTGATAAAATTAATGACCTTTATGGTGTTAAGATATGGTATGTTGATGATTCCTTGTGCGATCGATTTAATCATGTATAGACATAATGCCTTGATGGAGTAAGGTAATACCTTTCACGATTCGTGAAAGTTAAGGTTTTCATCAACTGCTTAAGGTAACATGAAGTTCCTTAATTTAGTCAAACTTGTTTTGTACTTCCTTCTTGATGAGTGACCTTTCATTGCAAATTTAGAATGATTGTGATGGAAGGTCGTGAATATATTTTTGTTGTCAAAAAGGGAAAAGAAGCTATGGAATAGTTTGTTTATGTGTCGAGCGTCATAATTGTAATTACATCGTTATAGAAGTTCGTTATTGGAGGATATCTATCTTCAATGGCATATTATGTGTTTAATCTCTGCATAGGTTACCATAAACTTAGTGATGAGATGTAAATTAAGGAGAGTTGAGAGACCTTTTCCTTTGTATACATCGTTTATGATATTAGGAAGTGAGTTGATGTCGGAAAATTTCAACCAAGTCTAGATTCATGGCTATGATCCTCTAAAACGGGAGGATTATAAATCTAAGGTATTATGAAAATTGAAAGGATGTGTTTAGAATGCTAGATTGCCTACTCAACTTGAGTATTAATGAGGCTTGTCGCTATTCCGGTCCTGGTTATGTTCAGTAGGTAAGCTGTTAGGCAATACCTATTCCGGACATTCTTACCGTCCTTTCCACTCATCCTTATTAGCTATGGAGTCACTTATTACCTAAGATATAATGGTTGTGGGTTTGAATATAAGATTTTCATCCTTAAAACCTTTTTGATTACATGATGGAACTTTGTTTTTACCCTCGTTGTTCGTTTATAGCCTATTAGGCCTATGGCCCTACGGAACGATTTCAAAACTATATTCTTTTTGGCAGCCAAGATCGGGTCTGGTTTTTATCTTTGGACTTCACCTTGAGAATGTGGATTGATGGGTTACACTTTAGATTTCAATCACGTAATCTACGGGATTATATGATTGAAATCCTAATACTCTCAACTCTTGTGTCTAATCATTTAAATTTCATAGTCTTACGTATTTGGTTGTCAAACTTTTGTAGTTTTAGAGGTATCTTCATAACTAAAACTTATGGTTTTCTTCTTAGTTGATATGTTGAAAATTACATCTTGTTTCAAAAGGTTGTTAGAGGTTAGAACTTTGATCCATTTCCTGAGATAGAATGTTTCCTTTCATGGTATTGTTAGCTAGTAGCTTATTGTTGCTATGTATAGTCTTATCTTGCTCGAGCCTCGCGAACCGACTCGGTTATTAATTGTTGCGAGATGGCAAGTACGTGGTTAGATGATGGAAAGACTTGTAGATTATTGCATCAATCTTGGTTATGATGTTCCTTTGTACGAATGTGTATTATGTTATAAAATTTGGAAAGGGCCTTTGGACATTTTAGAAGAAGGGTCAGTGCCTAGTAAATGTATTGTAAAGTATTGTTGTTGTAACTGTTGAAACTTTGGCTTGTTTGGTTATCATGTGAAAGATGAAATTTGATTACCGCTTGGTTATGGGATATTCTAGTGAATTTTAACCATTAGTATAGTAGCGGGGCTTGTCCCATGTTATTACTCTCTTGCTCCCTAGTCATGGTTCAATAGAGATAGTATGTCCCTTTGATTTGTGCATCATGTTGGAAAGAATTGATATAACCTTGTTTTGTTTCCGCAAACGAGTACTGTTAAACTTTGCTCTTGAGTTGTAAACACTTTAAAGTGAGCTGGATAATCCTGATAAAAGTTAAACTAAAAATTTATATATATGAATATATTATGTAGATGTGATCTACTTGAAACCTTTGAGACCTGGAACAATCAAGAGGAATCTATCTTTTGTAACAAAATATGATTACTTGTTTTTCCCCCGAGCTAAACTAATAAACACTATTTGTTTTGGTGAAACCCTAAATGGTCTCATGGTGAAATCAATGGTTAAATTTTAGAAGATGATAGGGTTTAATAAGTAGGAGTGAAAGTGATTAATAAAACCTTAAATATCTCTTTATCGTTTGAAATGTTCCCCTTTGTCAAACTTAATTAAGTAAAGTCTAGATGGAACATTTAACCAATCTCGGTAAACTCTTAACTTCAATGAAAGACTGATAGTAAACAATGTGACCTCGAAGCTAAATTCATGTTGTCCTGTTGCGTAACCCTTGCCTTGATTCATGGTGATATTTCTTAAGCAAGGTCAAAATTTAATCCTTAAACAAGAAGGCTATTGTTATGAACCCTAAGTGGTACTTTTCACTCAATCGGAGCTTATGCCTTCACCTGTGCAATAGAGTTGTGGAACATGTGTTAGTGGCTTGAATAAGATAAATTAACCTTGTAAGAAATGGAAAATGTTCTAAAATCAAATGAATAAAAAGCTTTGGACATAAAATTGATGATCCTAGTATAGAAAGCCTGGCCTTAAGCTATTCAGTCAATAGTTGAAAAGAAAGAAGTTCTCCCTTGTGAAAAGAATTGTGTGAATCATTACAGGAAATTTTATAAGAACGTAAGTTAAGAATTAAGAGACACTTTAGTAAACAAGAAAATTTAACAAGAAATTTCCTCATGGGATGCCCTAGCTGTGAGTGTGTCATGTAGATTGGACTTCCATGTTGTCTTGTCAAAAGAAGAGTACATTGTCCTTGATAGGTGTGAACGTTTCTGTGTTGACCTTGTGGTCTCCCCCGTAACAAGTGGTTCCTAGTGATTGGTTGTAACCTTGTGACGACATGTTGTGTCGTGTTGTGTCAAAGCAAGTCAAAAAAAAAAAAAAGTTATCCTGTATTTCACTGTGTTGTCCTTGTGTTGGTACTTTTGGGTCGTTACATGATAGCAATATTTTTTCATATTTTTAAGGACATTAATGGAAAGAAAATATATCAAAATTGTGCATCATTTGTTCGTGATTAATGGGCTCATCAACCATCACAAAAATTCATGTTACGATCTTTGTGCATCATAGTTTCCCGTTCTGATGCAAAATACACAAAATAAAAATTTTCCTCGACCTAGACGATGACCAATCGGAACCTAAACTTCTTCTCTACATTGGCCATGTGGTGATACTTACATCAAACCTTTGGGATGGCGTTAAAATTTTTAGTGGTTACATTAGCATTATGGTTTCCATAACTACACACTTTCATTAGGAGTTATAGATTTGTCTCTCTTTTTTTTGTTCTCAAATTCAAATGTTAGATTGGTCCATCATGGGATCCAAAAAATCATCATCATGTTCCATTCAGCCTAATTTCTTGAAGTTGCCATCTTCAAGTCCCTCTAAAGATGGCTTGGGAACTCAATATAAATAAATTTCAAGTGATATCTTTAGATTTGGAAACTATTGAGATTGAAGATGAGGAACGCCAACCTCTAACTTTTACATCTCTCTGCTTCCGAGTTCAAATCCTCGATCATATATAGACTTCACCAACGTTTACTATTATTGATACTCTAACTTGTCTCAAGGATTCTACCTCCACATTCGAAAAGGGAAGAAAAACGTTTTCCCGCACTTCATCCTATCAAAAATATTTCAATAAAAATGTATCTACCTAAGATCCAATCATCATTTCAATTTATTCTCATATATTTTTCTCCACCGATTTTTCCTTTAGGTTTCATTCCTCTTCAGTCCCTTTTATTATATTTTTCTATTTCTTGAACACATTTTATCAATTTCTTCATTCCATGCATTGGTGTGTGTGTGTGTAAGGGGAAGGAAAATAGCGCATGCACGTGCCCACACGCACGCACACACACACACACACACACACACACACACACACACACACACACAAACAAACAAACACACACACACACACACACACACACACACACACACACACACACACACACACACACACACACACACACACACACACACACACACACACACACACACACACACACACACACACACACATTATGGTGTATTTAGTAGTGTATATATTTTTATCTGCCCTTAATACCTCGTTGGTTAAGATTATGGAATTGCCTCATGTCATAGTAGAAATAATTCTTAATGGGTAGAACGAAATTCTAATTGTTACAATCTAGAAAACAAGAATAGTAATAGTCACAATACAAATTTTCCTAGATTGTTGTGTATTATTTCATAGTGGTTATCTCCTTCCATATATAATTCCACCATTTTAAAATGTCCAACACCACATCTACATCCTCCATATAGATTTGAACATGCAATTTTTTTTTTTTTTTAAATGTAGGCCTTTGGTTCCGAGGGTGGTGAAAACGATTAGAGTTATATTTCAATAAAAAAGAATATAAATACAAGTTATAAAAACAATATCTTATTCCGTACGAGGCACGAGAAAGTGGAAGGATATAATTGACTGATTTAAGATTTGTGTTATGCTTCGTGTCTTTTGAATGGAGCGAAATATAAAGATAAAAAGTGACATATCACTCAAGAACAAATGCCACGTCTGGTATGCTGAAAACACGAAACAAATGCATAAATATGTATTAGAAAATAAAGATCACCTTAGATATTTTTATTTTTTATTGTATTAGCAAAAAAAAATTCATATTTTTAAGGACATTAAAGGAAAGAAAATATATCAAAATTGTGCATCATTTGTTCATCATTAATGGGCTCGTCAACCATCACAAAAATTCATGTTACGGTCTTTTTGCATCATAGTTTCTGTTACAATGCAAAATACACAAAATAAAAAGTTTCCTCCGACGTGACGATGACTAATTAGAACCTAAACTTCTTCTCTACATTGGCCATGTGGTGATACTTACAACAAACCTTTGGGATGGCGTTGAAATTTTTAATGGTTACATTAGCATTATGGTTTCCATAACTACATGCTTTCATTAGGAGTAGTAGATTTGTCTCTCTCTTTTTGTTCTCAAATTCAAATGTTAGATTGGTCCATCATGGGATCCAAAAATCATCATCATGTTCCATTCGGCCTAATTTCTTTAAGTTAGCATCTTGAAGTCCCTCTAAAGATGGCTTGGGAACTCAATATAAATAAATTTCAATTGATATCTTTAGATATGGAAACTATTGAGATCAAGATGAGGAACGCCAACCTTTAACTTTTACATCCATTTCCTGGAGTTCAAATCCTCGATCATATATAGACTTCACCAAATTTTACTATTATCGATACTCTAACTTGTCTCAAGGATTCTACCTCCACATTCGAAAAGGGAAGAAAACATTTTCTTGCACTTCATCCTATCCCAAAATATTTCAATAAAAATGTATTTACCTAATCCAATCACCATTCCAATTTATTCTCATATATTTTTCTCCACCGATTTTTCCTTTACGTTTCATTCCTCTTCATGTCCCTTTTATTATTTTCCATTTCTTGAACACCTTTTATCGGTTTCTTCACTCCATGCATTGGTGTGATTGCTAACTATATTTTCCTTCCACACACACACACACACACACACACACACACACACACACACACACACACACACACACACACACACACACACACACACACACACACACACACACACACACACACACACACACACACACACACACACACACACACACACACACACACACACACACACCACACGCACACGCACACGCACACGCACACGCACACGCACACGCACACGCACACGCACACGCACACGCACACGCACACGCACACGCACACACACACACACACACACACACACACACACACACACACACACACACACACACACACACACACACACACATTATGGTGTATTTAGTAGTGTAAATATTTTTTCCTTACCCTTAATACCTCGTTGGTTAAGATTATGGAATTGCCTCATGTCATACTATAAATAATTCTTAAGTGGGTAGCCAAGTAAATTCTAATTGTTACAATCTAGAAAACAAGAATAATAATGATCCACAATAGAAATTTTCATAGATTGTTGTGTATTATTTCATAGTGGTTATCTCCTTCCATATATAATTTCACCATTATCAAAATTTCCGACACCACATCTACATCTTCCATAATGGTTGAAGGTATTTTTCCATGTTGTGGTATTATTATTAATCGTAGATGTATCTAATTTTGGTAGGGAGTGTTAATCCTAATGGTTGGTCAAGTTATTACATGTGTGATTTGTGTTATTCTATTTTTAATTTGTTTCTTTTGTATTTTGTGTGAATTTTAATGCTATCAACTTTGTAACACATTATTTGTATTTTTTCTATTTTTATTTACTTCTTTTTTATGCAAGAATAGTTAAATTAACATTTAATCTTACATGAACCAAAATTATGACAACATAAAGGAAAATGCAATCTAGCGTTGGGTAGTTTGTTTTGGCATCAAAGTAATTTTGTATAATTTCACATACTTATACTTTGTTGTTCTTTCAGGATAGTTTGTTTTATTGGTCAAAGGTGAAACTATTGTATTAGAGCATATATGTGTGTGTGGTGTTGATAGAATATCTTAGGAAGATTTTTCAAATTAGTTTGAATATGGGAAACTCTTATAAATGGTAAAACAAATAAAAATCATGGTGTGGAATTAGAATCCTTTAGAGCATATATCAAACACTAGTATGCATTCCCGTGATATTCAAATTTTTGGCGGTGAGACATCTTGATCCAAAAACCTACATATGAAATTGTGAAGCCATTGGAATTCCACACAAAGGGTTCTTTAAAAATATCACACTATTTTATGTAAGGATTTTTGATATTGTGAAGGGAAGAGTGAGTGAATTTCCTTGATAATCAACCCATTTTCAATTATTAAGATGACTTGTATTTTATCCAATTTAGTTATATATTAGTCCTTAATGTTATTTTCCTTTCATTTAATGTTTATAACACATTGAGTTGATTATTACACTTATTGGGGTAAGTGCAGCAAGTTGGGGATAATTAATCGACATCAAATCCCAAATTTTACAAATGCGATCACAGCTTTATAAACCACTATCGTGGTATTAAAAACTGTGATCGCAATCTGCTTTTCCAAGCTTGGGAAATTCTGAACCTAAAAGTGCACTCCTCTTTATAAAACGCGCTCGCGCTTTATAAACCGCACTTGCGCTTTTCAAACCACGCTCGCGCTTTGTAAAAAATATCGATCACGGTTCTCTGATACTAAAAAACATCCATGGACCTTTTTTTCCCACCATTTTAGCACCGCGATCACGGTTCTTACTGTATCATCAAATCCGACCCTCAAGGTTTGGGAAATCTCTATTTTTTCCCAACCAAAGCTATGGAAGGTCATTATGAAGTGTAAAAGGTCAAAAAACCTCAAATTTTCTCTTCCAAAGACTTGAACCATGCTAAAAAAACTGAAAACATTTCACAAAAATGGTGCCATCACGTAGGGGAGATTGTTAGCTTCATAGAAATATTGATTTTAAAGTGAATAGAATAAGATAAATATCATTTTATATTTTTTTACTAACAATAGGTCTTTAAGACATTTTTTCCTGTGAATGTTCATGTCTACATTTAAGACTGTAAATTTTGTTTCGCTTATCAAAATGTGATAAAATGTATACCATCTCAATCGTGGACAAATTCTATACACGTTAAAAAAATTTGATTTCGATATTTTTGATATAGTTATGGCAGGTAAACGAAAGCGCTTCGCTTTTCTAAATATTTTCAGACCACTTTCACGGAAAAAATCATTAAAAAAATATTACTCAAAAAAATACAAAATAAAATCCATCCCAAGATAGATAACTACATCTAACATTTCACCAAAGGAAAAAAAAATAATAAGATTTGGTCATCCAAAACGTAGGCAAACAGACTACAATCTTATAAGTTTTTTCAAAAAAAAAACCAAGTCATATAATTTTATGTGTTTAATTTAACTAAACTTGTCCGTTTTTTAAAAAAATTAGTATTTTAGAAACTAGATTTTGAATGCTACGATTCATATTTATATATTTTTTTCTAATTTTGAGTGCGCGTATTACTAATAATCCCTACAAGTTGAGATTTTGCTATTTTTTACAATATGACGTCCACGGATGACCCCATATTTGTCCATCAACTTCCTGCACTTACCCATTACACTGATAGGCATGCCTTCTATTAGAAAAAGAATTCCTACCTCTAACATGTATCGACAGTTGGTGAGATAAGGAGGACAAGTGTGTTGGTGTATGTCTCAACAACTATCATATTCTAAGTGGAGATTAATTACATTTAACCTATCTTGTACCCTTGCAAGGTGAGACGCTATTTTGGGCTTGGTATCTTGGCATGTCAGCACTAATAATAATAGCCATGTGGATAAGTTTCCTATACTAGATTGCAATGTGAGTGTAGGCTAGCTCTAGGACACAATCGTAATATCTATAGATCGACATAGAAAATAATTTTATCTCCATGTCAAAGTTATTTTCGAGGTTTTGTATGATTCCATTATGGGAAATTTCCATTTCATCATGTGTAAGGATTTCAAATCTTGATTCACTACTATGAAAATGTGGAAAATGGATTTGATTTCCAAATCCAAGTGGAAGTTGAGTACCCTTTGTGAATGTGTTGAGGTTATTCATGGATCCAACAATGTAGGTTTCCATCACCAGTAATTGAACCAGAGGTAATATCATTTTCTTTAAAGATTGGCATTCCATGCCTTATAGATCTCATACAAGAAAAAAACAAAGGAAACTAGATTTTCTTTTGAATACATGTTGACCATTTTAAGGTTGTCCACCGTGATTTATTATATGAAATACCAACAGGAGCATCTTGCAAATATATTTTACTTGTTATGATTATGATCTAGGAGGTGGGGTAGCACATTTTTTTTTATATGGTTTTTGTTTACAAAATGTGTAATTCCTTTTTTAGCACATTCGACACCATTCTAACATTTCCTCTTCGAAAATAATCAAATAAATTTTTAGTAATTAATTTTTCTAAGGAAATTTTTGTATAGAAGATATCAAAGGTTCCCACCAAGAAGTTCATGATGGATATGTTCTATATGTCCACATATGGTTTTATAGGTCGTGCAAGTGGCGAACCAAGGTTTTTAAGCTCATTTCCTTTATGGAGTATCGGACAAAAATACCCTTTTCGTTGAAGGGCCCTTGGTCTATTAGTGTTGATGTATGGTTTTCAATGAGCCCACTAGTAATCAAGTCTTGTTGAGTGCAAGGCCTGGAGACACTCGAAATGAAGAGTCAAATAGTTGAGGCTAGGATCGTGCCCTATGTGTATTTCGACGGCGTAGATGCCCCTTGCTTGAACTTCTTATTTGAAGGTGATCACTAGTTTAGTTTCTTCACTTAATTTGTATTGTTGAATCTATATGTTCCCTCCATAACTTAGGCAGAGATGTCATTAAACTATGTAATTCAGTGCCCAATTGTACACCCTTAGAGGTGCTCAATAAAAATAAATACCCTTGTTATTATAATGTATAGGTTTGGTCATTTTGTATCATGAATCATTAGAACTTAGGTGTTCTATCTACATTACTATTTTTTAAACATTGAAAATGCTTCTATTAATGTTTTTAATCCGAAAATCCATTGAAATTAAAGATCAATTTATATGTAGGTCTGTTTCTATTTTACTAAGGACATAATCTTATAGAGTAAATGATTAATATGATTTACAAGTGGGTGGCATCTTATGGCTCCAAGGGCTCTCAAGAGTGGCAAGGTTTGGATTTTATTTTAATCCAAAAATCCACCGAGTTTAAAGATCATTTTATATGTAGGTCTATTTCTATTTTACTAAGGCCATAATCTTATAGAGTAAACGGTTTATATGATTTTTGGTGGGTGGTGCCTTATGGCTGCAAGGGCTCTCAATAGTGGCATGTTTTGGATTTTATTTTAGTTCCTTTGGCTTCAAATTCACCACTATTATCCCTAAATTTTCCCTCATAATGTGGCCCCATGTTACATTCAAGTAAAAAACAAAATTTGTTAATTTGAATTACACGTCTTTCATTGTGTTAACCACACTTATTAGGGATGCATTGTCATTGATTTATAGACTCCCATTTATTTATCCATGAGTGCGCTCTTAGGTCATACTTGCTCCAAATATTACTTTATCAATACAGAAATTTGATTCGATCTTAAACCTTTATCATGGATATCAACAATATTAAAAGAACCCCTATGCCTTGCTACAATTCACTTATATTGCATGGAGTTAATAGCCTAATATGCTTCTAGTGCCCAGAATGTTCAATTCCCTCTCAAGTCTTAGGGAGGAGTGTAGGTTTCTCATAATGTAGTTGTAGAAATTTGCTCAAATTTGGTAATTCACTCATTAACATCTCACTTGGTACATTCTTAGGTTTGGCAATGCACTATTTCTAATATAAATATAGGTTTCATAAGCAATGTTCCAATTATAATCTCTTTTGGCCAACCTTTAATCTATAAATCACCTATGAAACCCTACATAAGCAAGTGAATAATACCTTGACTACTAGCCTGTAAATCCTATGGCACCAATTGATACGCTTGCTTGATATACTTGTAAAAATCACCCAAGGGTCCTTAAATATCACAATAGCATATTTAAAGTCGTTAGGGTAACAATCTCAATTATTTTGAAGCTCCTTACTAGGTAAAAAAGCAATATCCCTCATCAACAAGCACTCAAATATCCCTTCCCCAAGTATCTTAGCAAGAACCAACTCAATTCAAGCATGTCCAAAGATGGTTTTCAAACTTATTTTCATTTGTTTAGATATAACAAGATAGGTGGAGAAAACATGTGGTTTGGGGGTTATTTAGAGTAGTTATAATGATGACGATGCACAGGGGTTCCCACAACCCACATAATGTCCTGTTTTGTAGCACTTATCATCTATGGTGATGTAGGAACATCATGATTTAAACTATGTACATGATGTAAATATCATTATTTGTAATAATTCATAGTGTGAGGATGTTTAGGACAATGTTCGAGCTAATAAGGAGCCATTAATGCTTCATTTGTTCTTAAGTAGGATGAAAAAGTGTAGTTTGTATTTTCCCTCAAATTAGTAGAGATTGAAAATTTGAATATAAAGGATATAGCCGGGGTTCTTGTTGACAATTTTTGCACTCGTGCAAAAATGCGCAACTCGAAAATTCATCACGATGGATGGCATTAGTGAAGTGAACCTAAGCTAGGGGAGTTTATTTCAGTTCTTATTGTTTCTGTTGAATTAATTAATGATTACATGAAATCTGCAACTATGTGTGCTATTACAAAATGTAATAGATCACATAGTTTGTAATTTCATGACTATCTTCAGCAAAAAGAACACAAAGCCCTAAAGGACAGATGTGTTATCCTGATGAAGACATTGAATTGTAGAATAGATGAATTTTTAAGCTTTGGAACAACAATCATAATTGCAGATTGCAATAATCAGAGTTCAGTACTAGATGTTACATGTATTCTTTAAGGTTCTTTCCTTCATGATTAAGACATTCAATTATATTATTGAGTTGTTTAATTCATCATACAATCCATATAGAAAGCTGAAATGTAGAAAGAAATACACAACTCAATTTCAGAATTCAATTTTTATTCATAAGGAATTTCAAATGTTCCCACACAAGCCATGGGATGTAACTGAAAAGTAAAATACATCTACTGAAATAAGAGGTACATATGCATGAAAGAGAAAATAGAGGATTATGGATGAGCCCATCATTACCTTGGGGGTTTCTTTTTAATTGATGCACCTCCAGCTCCAGCTTTGCTCCATCTCCATCTTCACTGCTCAAAGTACTATACTTGAAAATAGAAAAGAGAAAATTATCAGTTATGAGCTCAGGGTTAATCCATATTCCTATACTATCCAAATTCGTGCAGATGGATCTCTTAACAATAGGAGATATAAATTACATGAAGATCAAAGGCACAACTGATAAAAGTACTTTTCTATAACAACATACATGATTATCCACTCAGAAGTAAGAGGAGAGAGAAGGAAAGAAAGACTATGGAACATAAGAGAGGCCAAAAACCCTAAATTTTTCTAACTATTTTCTTAAATGTGCAGGTACATGTTGCAATCAAGAAGAAATAAAATCATGTCTTACAGTCCACACTGTTAGATAAAGATTACAGAATTCAATAAAATATATCCTATGATACATCAGATTAGAATAAGTCACAAGTACATACTAGTATGGAGGAAGAATACAACTCAAAGGTGAAGCAGAAGAATCAGAATTTAAAGGCTGAAGTTAACTAGAAAGATAAGATTACAGCTGAAACAGAATGAGAAGGAAATATGAGAAAATTTTGACAGGGCTTCGCCATGTAAAATAGACATTTTACATCTTTCCATCATGTTATTTTAAACTAATACATGCTTTAAAAGCTATATGTAAATCAAATAGTAATGCAGAAAGTAGATAATGCATGGCATGATCAAAGATAACAATTATCATATTTCAGCCCCAACAACAAGCCATGAAGCATCTAAATGAACTGTTACAGTGCCAAATTAAGTTACAAGTGCACACTTTCAGATTGCATCAGAAAAGATACAAAAATGCTACAATACCAATGGAGTACAGCTATGACAAGCAAAGCAGATTCGGTTTCTCAATATAAAGTCATAACAAATGCATGCAATCAAAGAAAGATTCAAGATAAAAGGTTGATACAAGGTTTACATGGTTGCAGAACAAGTAAAGCACCCAAGTAACAATTACATAAGGGCATATCATAAAGCTTGTGATTTACAATCAAGCCATTCCAATCAAGTGTTGTTATTTAATTGATCATTTAATACTTCAAGTATTCATAAATTCAAGCTCAAAGCATCATTCGATACAACTCAATAGATAGAATACGTATGCAAAGAATGATAAGAGTGCATTTTCACCTACAAGGTTTCGTGTGAAAACAATCAGGTATAAATGAATCAAAAAGGACACAGTCACAAGTTCAAGAGATGATCAAATGACATAGTCTTTATTGAAGGAAGGTATATTTGCAAGTATTCAACAAGTGAAGGTTAAAGCAATAAATTTAAGGAACATTATTTCACATAGTCTACATGCTTCTAAAAGTTACCACCATGAAGTTATGAAAAGGACAGAGTTATGATTGCCATGAATATGCAAACTACAGTTACTACAATTGATGACTGAGAAAACATACAACTATAACACTATGAACTCAAAGAATAGTGATTTTAAGTGATACAAAAGATATTACCACAAGGTAAGGTTGCAGGTATGGATTATGAATGCACTTTCAACTACAGAAAATATTCATGAGAGATAAATCTTTTCATTTAAACAGAAGCCAAAATATTAACTTATGTGCTCACAAATTTGAATTTTTCAAATCTAGAGAAGAATAATATTCAAAGCTCATTAAATTCAAAGATGGTGTTTTCAGAATAAGCTACAACAACTCGAGGCTAGAAAAATATGTAAGGAAGCAAATATAACTTCAAAATTCAATGCAAAAACATATAGTGAGACCAAATAGATAAAATCTATGTAGATCTTTGAATAGAGTCCCGAGTTGCTAAGAAATCGAGCTTCATAATCAAATAGAAGGAAGACAAATCAAAGCCACCAAATGTGGAGATTCGAGATCAAAATTTACAATGTTAGATAACAGTCTCAACTTGCATTGAAGCATGATACAACAAATACCCACACCTCTACCTTGTCATGAACATCATCAATTACTTCAAGTTTGAATATTCAAGATAGAAAGGAGTTTTCAATTTTTAAGTTACAAAGTATATTTTGGCTCTAAATATGCACATGAGGCAGAAAATACATTGAAATAAATAGACAGAAATATAGAAACCCCAATAATGGCATCAGGGAAAATGGGATTTTCTCCTCAACAATGGCTCAAACCAGATAAATTATAAATGAGTACACCCAGTTCATACAATATGCAAATATTCTCACAGCAGAACCAGATCTCAAGAAACTCAAGATATTCTTCACGAGTTTTAGAGATCAAAACAATGAAGGTCTAGGGAGAACATAATGAAGAATTCTCCAAGATCATTCTTATAAGGAACCCAAAGGAGCTCAAAATAGGAAAATAGAGCTACCAAAGTGAAAATCATGAAATCTTGAGAACTCACCAAAATGGCTGAGAAAATTTGCAATGGAAGGAGCTCCAATGAAAAATAGTCAAGCCCAGATATGGAAATTACATATTTCAATACAAACCCAATTTGTAAATTTAATCTCAGAGCAAATATAACTCATAAATGGTGTTATATGTATGAGTAATGGTAAGGATTTATCGGTATAAAAATAACTTATAAGAATACCCATTATTCAGGTAAATGCTTTCAAATTCAGAGATCTTGAAGAAATGGACAAGAAGCTCACATTCCCATCACGATGAGTGTTTTACCATCCACAACAGAGTGATAGCCCAATAGAAGGTCATAGCTCCAAAATTATTCATAGATCAAGCTCATAGCCTAGATCTAAGGAAATAGAGAGTGCAAGATCGAAATATCAGGTCATGGTTGAGTCGTTCGAAGTCTTTCAACAAGTACAAATAACATGGAATGCAAAGCATGATCAATAATATCTAGGGTTTCCAAAAAGGGCTTAAGGATTGACCAAGAACAAACTTCGAATTAGAGACACATGCATACCCAATTCCAATAATCATAAACCCTCGGAAATCATCAAATGAGGAGCCAAACCCCGAACTCCATACTCAGAAAATAGAGACTCAAAGGATTCAGATAATAGACCCCACAAAGGAACAATATGAAAACATAGCTCAATAAAGGAGAAATACACAAATGAAAATGGATATTCAAACTCTGAAAGTTCCACAATAAAGGAAGAATTACAAGAAACTCCATACCTTTTGAGTAGTGTCCAAGCCTCAAACAGAATTCCAGGATTCGAAGATCCAACTATGGTTACTACACAGATCAGAGGCTACTAAAGGAAATGAAGATCTTCCTTCCAGATTGCAGAGCTATATAAGCTCGAAAACCCATTACAGTTTCAACATGGTGTAGGAAAACGAAGCAGAGCTTGTGAGGAGAAAAATCTGGGCTCGTTTTCTTCAATATCAATTGTAATCCTTAAATTCCACACTTAAAACGATGATCTGTAAACAAGTCAAAACCCAACACAAACCCAAAGCTTCAAATTCCATTCATGGTGGCACGGCAGAAATTGACCATAGCTTCCTTAACTCAATTTGAGCTCCAATAGAAATGTGAAAAGATAGGGCTTGACCCTTTTGCCTCTATTAACTCATTCAGTGAGTTAATTAACTCGATATGAGTTAAAGTACAAATGTGGTGAATATGGGCAAAAACCCTAATTAGGGTTGAATAATCTATCACCAATAAAGGTAAGGGTCCAAGTAACGTGGAGGAGGGGACAAAATTCCTGTTTAAATGATTATGTTCAACCGTAACTATAAAAATATCATGTGCAATGATCAACCCAAAAGGGAAGGTCAATTGACCACATAGAGGTTTATGTTTATTAATCAATGTTTTAGTTTATGAACCATGGGGCTATATACATGTCAATAATCTAAAAGGGGGCCGAATAATCAAACAAAGTGATTATTATTCAAACCATGGTCTAAGAGACCCATGTATTAAGTCAAAGGTGTCGAATGTGATCAAACCAAGGGTGATAACCAATCAAAGCAATGCTCAATGATTTTTAAATCATATTATATGCCATGGTAAAAGAAGACAATGCATGGAAAGAGGTCAACATCAGTATGTCACAAGGATCATGAAAGAGACACTTTTAGAGCTTACCTTAATTTTCACAAATGACCTTATTATCTACAAAAAGGAGGAATTATTATGCACATGCCTATAGGTGGTCCCCATAGTGAAGATGATTTATTTTACTAAGTGTTGAGAGATCAAAGGAATTATTTTTACACAGAGATATTATTTTGCATGTGCATCCAAGGGGACATAACTAAATATTGTCAAATTTATCATTACAAGTGGGTTAGAACTACAAATGTCACATCAACAACAAGAAGACAAATTTGCATGCACAAGGAAGGAGACTTGCTCATCAAGCAAGATTTATTATTAGCAAATTATTCACCCATGCTTTTTCTTAAAATAGAACAACCAACTTCAGTTTGACTGAGATGTAACCAGTGGCTATTAATGCCTCTTTTATCAGCTTTCTTTGTTTGGCGAGTATAATTTTAGCCTATTTTTAGGAAGGTTGGGTGAATTAATTTTGTTATATATTGTGTGGCTTGGCAAAGCACAAGGAGGAATTTTAGATACAGGAGTGCTTTGAAGTAGATTTTGCCAGTTTTGCCCTCTTAATGAGAAGTATTTTCTACCTTTCCAATTATTTGCAGTCTTGTGTATGCTCAAGTAATCTTGTGAATGTTGAATTCCCTGATTAATCATCTTACCCTGTTGCAAATTTCAGTAATTTATGCATGATATTAATGTCTATGTTTAACTTAGCAGTATTGTTGTGATATTTTCCCTCAATACATCAAAGTGTTTACCTTTAATTTTCTGCAGAAAGTTGTTGGCTTGTGCATCAAAAATCCATTCCCATATCAATTGTGCATGTACTCAGTCAAAGACCTCATACAATTTTGGTGTATCACCTCAGTTTTAAATCCTTTTACAGTCATCTTTTACCCTCAAACCCCATAAAATCAGTTTAGGATACATCAATAAGGAACCGACCTTGATACTGGAGACTCACCTCAAAATAGGTATACCCACAGACCTGAGGTGTTTCCATTGTATCTATGAAAGAGAGAGATCATTTTTGCAAACTTAGAACACTTGCAGCCATCTCTCTACAAGGTGCACTTTCGAGAGATAACAGCTTCTAAAATCATGTGAGCATGATTTGGAATTATTCTAATCATTTGAAAAGGTAAAATATTCCTCTAAAAACTACAAACAAGAATAATTCTACGTTGGAAAAGACCGATAAGAAAATGTTGATAAAGTAAGAGTGGTTGAGAAGGTTTATGAAGTTTATTCAATAACTCCTAACTTTGGTAAATCATTTTATCATGGATGAATTCAAGAAAGTATAATATCAATAAATGAAGGTTAGTAGAGTTGTTTGACAAAGTTTTTATAAGTAGAACAAGAGATTTTTAATAAAATAAGCCTCTAGTAGGAATTTTGTACATTAAAAATTGTATTTCAAGAAGAAATATTAATAAATTACAGAGGTTTATTATTTTTATTTGTTTTTAAAATGTTGGATGATGTGTGTAAATGGATTAGAGGTTAAATTTTAAGTGGAGGTATACAATATTTTACTATTATCACTAAAATATTCCCTATTTCCATTAATTGTGTTGTAATTTTGTGAAAAGCTTATTGTACAAGCATGTAAAAGTACTTTGTAAATATGTTGGTGAAATAATAAATCTTCCTCCTATTATTACAAATCTTATCCAACTGATTTTGGAGTTTAAAATGGTTAAACAAGATAGGTATGCAAGTTTTCCTCCTATTGGTCTAATGTAAACCATCAACTAGGGTTTTAAGGTAATTCATACATATCTTCTTATTCTTGAGAATTAACGGTTGTAAATTGGAATATATCATCTAATAAGACTTTACAAAGATAGGTATGCAATTTTTCCTCTTATCGATCTAATGTAAACCATCAACTAGGGTTTTAAGGTAATTCATACATATCTTGTTCTTCTTGAGAATTAAGGGTTATAAATTGGAATATATCATCTAATAAGACTTTACAGTATTTGGATTTCACACGTGGGATATTTGTATTAGATTCCTATGAGAAGAATATTGAATATGTTAGAGACCTAATTACAAGGACAAAATTGTGAACTAGGAAAAGTTGACATAGATTTGAGTTCTAAAATTTCATAAGACTCTTAAATAGAGTAAAGAGTATCCGAAAAGCATATCTATGAGTTCTGAAAGTGCTTTTGTGGAGAGTTACACCTTAAAATGTCTTATAAAATGGCTACAAGACTCGTGAAGATAGGGTACTAGACAATAAAGGGAGATTTTGATCTAATGACTCCAAAATGGATTTCTATCAATATGTGCATGTTATAAAGACTGCAATAAGGTAAGATAAATGTTATTATGTTGCTAAATATATAATATATTTTATTTAAACCTTCTTCAAAGATTACAATAGTAGTATCTTACAAATGATCTTGTGGATACTTGACATTATAAGAAGAATACCTTGTAGATAGATTTAGATCAAAATTCTATCAATGTATGCTTATGAATGTTAGGTTGAGTACAAATACACTTGTATGAAAGAAAGTAGAATTATCTTAGGAATAAGAGGAACATGATCTTAACCAAACACCAAATAGTCAATGATATTCTTGAGAGGAGTTGGTTTGGAAACTCCATAATTTCATCAATGGATGCTTAAGATAGACTTTTGAATTTCCTTATAATTGCAACATTCCATTTGAGAAGTCGGGTATAGAGGATGGTGTGTAAACTCGAGCTTATTGGTTTCTTCATAATCTCCAATGTATTTGTGTAAGACAGAGTATACATTTGAATGATAATTATGTAGATGCTTATTTATGATAGACTTTCTCGGGGAAACTAAGTTTTATGGTTTATGTTATGATCTCTATAGGTATAACATGGATAATATAGTGATTATAAGTAAGTATGATAGTATTATAATATTATGTATGAATTCGACCCGAATGGAAAATTTTAGTACAAGAAATTGGAATAGTATAATAATACCTAAATATAGTTTCATAATAGAATATGTGGATACAACAATCATTTTTACTAATCTCTCATTTGAATAATAACTTTGCATGAATTTGGATAGTGATTATGCAAGACAGGGAATAATTGGAAGAAGTTTAAAGAGTACATTGAGATATCGTTGTCAAGGATCTAATAGATTATATTTCATATTTCTAATAAGGTGTTTGTAGGTTTAGTGAACAAAGGAGGTATAGGTATTCGTGTTAGGTAAGGACCTAGTTTCATGTTGAATAACTCCTAAAGAAATTCTTTTAAAAGAATTCACAATTTTTGTGAATGTTATTCCTAGATGAAATTGGAAAAACTTGATAAATAATGTTTCCTTTGTAATGTTTCTTATTATCTCATGAATCAAGAATAGGATTATGGGTTTGAGAATCGAGTTACAAGTCAATACTACATCACATGGATAGATTTTTATATGATGATTATATTATTTACAAAGTGATTCATTTAATGATCAAAAAATAGGTTTTGGAAATGATAGAGGATTTTAGAAAATCAAAAGTGTGTAGAAGTTTGAGAACCCATATTTGAGCATGTCCAATACCATATATAAGGGTCAAGATTGTATGGTATGGGCCTAGAATATTTGTATGCTCCTACCCTAGGTTGATCTCTAGTGATAGTCTCTAGAATGAAGATTATTCTATTTCAAATCTCCTTATTCCTATATTACTTCTTCCTAGAACCCTTTAGAATCATCTACATTCTGCTAAGTGCACTCAATCCTTTCTATTTTCAACTTTATATGTTTTTTAGCATATATGCTACTATCATAAAACCGTTATTCTAATTGTGATAATTAATTTTATAAGTTAATTAATTAGAATATCAATGTGTTGTTAACCCTTACATCCTTTAGTGTATTAAACCAATGAGGTTTCATGTTAAATCTAATTAGGTGTAAATATTTTTCTGAACTCGGTTTGTGATTTAATATTAACATCAACTTTAGTAGCCTTAATGTTTTCTCCTTTATTATAAGTGTATTTTATTATTTCTTCTTAGTTCTATCATCTAATTTTAGATATCATATGGTCTCCTCTTATACCCTTTCATGGTAGGGATCACTTCACCAATCAACATGTTGAACATATTGAGGTTTCTCCTCCTATTGATAAATGGTTTTGCCTCATGGCTTCTTACCGATTACATATTTCTAGTAATCCATCTATGCTTGATCATTCCCAAGAGATACCCTTTCATGACATCGAGACTAATAGTGAGTATTCTTATGATGGTGATGGTGATGGCGATGGTGATGGTGATGGTGATGGTGATGGTGATGGTGATGGTGATGGTGATGGTGATGGTGATGGTGATGGTGATGGTGATGGTGATGGGTGATGGTGATGGTGATGGTGATGGTGATGGTGATGGTGATGGTGATGGTGATGGTGATGGTGATGGTGATGGTGATGGTGATGATGGTGATGGTGATGGTGGTGATGGTGATGATGGTGATGGTGATGGTGATGGATGATGATGATGATGGTGATGGTGATGATGTGGAAGATGATTAAGTTTAACTCCTATCTCATTTTTGTAACTCAGATTCATCGAAATCGTCAACACACCGATCCTATCGCAGCATCCTCCTTACTATTAAGATTTATCATGATGAACAATCTAGTGAAGAATCCCTTTTTGGGAAATCTTAACACTCTTTGTACATCTTTGATTCCTATACACTTGAGGACACGTGATCTTCCAATGCACAATTTTTTAATACCAATTTATGCAACAATTATTTTTACTACACATCTTATATCCACAACCCATCATTTGGAAAATTCTTCTTCCAAGACATAAGCCTTTTAAACCCTTATTAATACCTTATAAGATCAAAAATTACAATTACAACAAGGTTCCCTACTTTTAATCATGATATGGATTCTACTTAGCCACTTCATAATCTACTTACACTCAAGTGGTTTCTTACTCTTTCTCCCTTGGTTTCATTTCTCCTTAACTCCCATTTAAAATGGAAAAGGAGACCTTTCTAAGCATATTCAATCCTTTTATGTTATTTCTTTTGATTAAGCCTCTCATGATACCTTTCTCATAAATATCTTTCACATAAGTCTTAAGGATTTTCCACTTCTGCAATGGTTTTATGATCTCCCACACATTATATGCACTCTTTACTACTCTAGTAAAAAAATTCTTCACATAATTCTCTATTAACATTGGGAATAAGGTTTCTTACGCATAATTATCTAAATTATGACAAGGGTATACTAATTCTCTCAACGATTATATCTTACGATACAAGACCACGCTTACCAAGATGATTGATATGTTATCCGATAGTGAATTGTAAAATCTATTCACCCAAATATTGTTTTTTATCTTTACAAGTACTAGTCATATTTGATAAATTATAATCTTTTGAGTATCTATGACATACACTCAAGGAGTGTGAATCTAAGTTGTTATATATGAATAAGGTAAATTATGTTGATAGGACTCCTACTACACCTAATGCCAAGTTTACACATAAATCCACATTTAAAGGAAATAATAATGATGCTAAAGTTCTAAATAACATCATCAATGTTGTTTCTCAGCCAACTAAGTTGTAACTTTAACCTTCCCATCAATATTTTACTTGCTTATCTTGTGTCCCACACATTATATTAAAAAAATCTTGTGTGTGATGGTATGTCTCTCCCTCCACCATTTGATGTTGATATAAGAAAGCCTCAAAGAAATAATTTTAATACCAATGCTTAGAATGATTATCATCGATGTATAGACCACTTCACAATAAGATGTCTTAAGCTTCACCATATCATCTAAGATATTATAGACTTGCATGCTAATTAATGGGATGGTTTCATGGAATCTTCCAAGCCAACCAAAGAATATGCTAAACTCAAAATATTCAACGAACCACTTCCTAAGCATACCAATGATAAATCTAAATTTAAATTACATAACATTTATCATGTGGTACCACCACCACCTTCTTATGATCAACCCTTAAATTCAATGATTATAAATAGTAACCATACATTATTTCTTGCACTAATCATTGCTCTTAATTTCTATCACATAGATGACATGCTCGAATTTGATGTACTTTGTTTATTCATGTCTTTATCAATCATGTACTTATTTGTATTGTTTTGGTTTATGCACACAATGAAGATAACTTTGCACTCTCAAGTTACTTCAATCTCTTAGAATTTCTACAAAAATATTGTATTTGATACTAATCCTCAATATCATAATATTACTCTAATCATCACTATTGGTTATATCACTACTTTGACTTAATTCTTAGTTGTTGTTACTCTTAGTTCTAGTACCATACATTTGGGTTTCTATTGGCTACATACTCTTAGGGATATTCCTTCTATCATTCAAAAATGTCTAAAGTTTATTCATCATTAAAAGGTTATCATCATTAAGGTACTCTCTTTGGGCTTCTATTATTGGATTTCTTATTCATTATTCTAAAGTACCTATCCCCAAAAAAAGTACATCTATAGATTAGGATTTGGTTTGAAATGATGTTCATCATTTTTCTATCCCTCCTAGGATTCTCCCTAGGCATGCGGAGACTTATTTTCTACTTCTCACATTTAAATATATCTTAGGTTTCATGATAGTCCCGTAATTACACACACATCCCCTCAAGGATATCATTATGTTACGTCTTTGTACATATAAGAATCAGAACGACCCACAAATTCACGCACAAGAACAATACAGTAAAAGACAGGATAATTTTTTTTTTTACTTGCTTGAAGATAATACGACACTACACAAGTTCTCTAGGGGATACAACCAACTAAAGACATGCTTTCCACAACACGGACCCACACTGGTTACAGATAAACATGAGGCACACACTAAGGACACACTGGTTCATCTAAATTATGCAACTTTACAAACAAGGTCTTCCCACAGAAGGTTTCTTTAGTATCATGTTTTAGCCAGTAAGTGCTTTTACATTCTTTACTTTTCCTGGAAATCATGATAGGAGAATCAAGTTCATGTCTCCTTTGAAGAATTTTCTCCTACCTTTCTAATGTTAATATACGATGTAAACCAATTATTGGATTTCAAGAGGTTACTTCATTTACTTGATTAACTTATTCATTTGTGAGGAGGCGAATTTCTCAAGGCTCTTAACTTCATCAATATGTTTTTGACGTTGTGCTTTTGAACATATATGTTTCATCTTTTCAAGCGGTCAATTTTATTTTATTTTATTTTATTCCAGTACATGACTGTCTAAATATAGGATTCATCATTAAGATCTTATTAGTGGTTAAAAAAGGATTTCATTGGGGTCAAGAGTCTAACCAGAAATATTGTAGGTTTGACACGGGCTTCCTCAAGAGATAGACATAAGTATACTGTTTACATTTTCAACGGGTAAGATGGATCGAAGAGTTTCTTAGTCATATTCCTCCTATTTATTATAATCTTATTATCTTCCAAGAATTTAATCATTGATTTCACCTTAAGACCGTTCTAAGGATTCACCACAATAAGAGATTGTTGATTAGTTTACGTGGGATCACAAGGTATATTTGTTTCTCTTGTTTTCTTTTTGCTAGGTTCAAAACATAGTCCTCTACCAAACGACACATGACCAAAGGTAATCAAAGTGATGCAAGTTGATTCAAGTTTAGATAATTGTAAGTAGGTTTGACAATTCAAGGATAAATCATATTCAAAAGTGATAATTCAACGAAGGATACACATGTCAAAACAAGTTCATTTAATCTTATTGACAATAATACTTCTCAAATTGACTTTCAAACGATAACAACCTACATGAGAACAATACAAAATTATAACATAATGCCTTCAATATAGTCTTCACAATTTCCATACCAATGTTTTAAAGCAAAGGAAAACATTCGATAACAAATAGCCTTCTAAGAAGGCCGGAAACCACTCTCTACATGTGTTTCTTTTTCTCTCTTTTTTTTTTTTTCTACTAAGGAAATCCTCCCGCACATTTGTTAGCATGTCGGTTCAAGCAAGAACGAGCACGATAAAAGCTATAACATTAAGACAATATGTTGTTATCTAACTGTTTCAAGGAAGAAAAGCACCGTTGATGAAGAAAACAATAATCCAAGAGTCTAAACAAGAGCAATTAAAGAGTTGTCCAAAAGCATAAAATGTCTAAATAAAAGGGACGGCACTAACACTATTTAATTATCATTTTCTCATAGGAGCAGTTAATAAACATCATAGTGAATTTCACCCATATCACAATAATGACCGTCATTTTCAAGATAACCTTTTGAAACAAAAACAATTACAAGAAGAGAATTAATTTCAAACGTGATCTGTCCCTATTTGTTTAAGTTAGTTCACCAAGCCAAGGATTCACTATGCCACAGGAAGATCCTAACCAATCAATTGACATGAGAATGTCTAAACCAACATGACTTATTAATATTAAGATGATGTGCCTATAACAGTTAATTTTATGTCAGTACCAAATAAGTAAATTGGAAGGAAAAGGGATGAAACGCAAAAATGACCTCGTATGGGTCACATCCTATCCTAACAATCCTTCTATTAAACTTTCCTTCTAATCAAGAGAATGTCTTAAGAAAAAGGACAAACTTGGCAAGACCAAACATAACCATCATAAATCTTACAGGAGGGTTACTCAATCGCTTCACAAGGACACAACACAGGGATACATAGCTTCCAAAGGATCTGTCGTCAACGAAAAGTTGACTTAAACCTTCTCACAATACATACCCATTCTACTACAATGACAAAGAGGAGGTCGTATCACAACAATCATCATAAATACCACCAACCAATGAGTTTCCAAACACACCAACCTCTAAGTCACGGAGAAAGAAATTTAAGCATCTTTACGGAGCAAAACGTAGAGCAATTTCTTACGCATAAAACCAACATCACAATTTTAAGATTTGAAAACTTCCTCACTAATGATCAAGTAGATCTTGTATCCTCCAACATGTGTGAAACAAAATCAAGGTAAGAAAGAGTATTTCCTCTGAAATTTTAAGCTATCCAAAAGAAATGTGAGTATCGTCAAAAGAAGACATTCCATAGGATCAGCTACATTCCTCAAAACATACAACAGTCACCAAGGGAGAGAAGGTGATTCCAAAGACAACAATCTCCAAACGGTGAACATGAATTGATATCAAATTATGACGATCAACCATGACACTCGAAGAATAAAAGTATTTCTTCAAGCGATTCATAACAAATAACAAAAGCAACTAACCTAGTTTAAAGTAATATCAACTTGGCTCAATTCAAAAATCAGTGAAGCTAAGCACACACCAAGTCAACTAGGAAGGGTTACTAGAACCTAAACAAATGAAAGAAAAGGATAGAGACAGAATAGCATCATTCACCTATACACAATGCACTCGCAGACTCAATCACCAATTTGCAAATACCCAACATAACCCGAGCTACGATCTCGAACCGAAACAAGAAATAAGAACAAAACAGAACTATAAAGTTGAGTCTAATGACAATGTTTGATAAAACATTCAAATCGTGAGACCAACACAAAGAACTCGGAATTTTCATTACAGAACCCCACCTCTTTTGTTTTATTAGTCTTAAGCACAAAGTTCACCCAACTAAATTTATTAAAACCCTTAAAAACAATATAAAGGCTTCAACCAAATGATCATTTCTAATGCCAAAAAAATACAAACGAGCAAGGGAAGTGGAAACCAAACAAAGATACCATCACACGAGACATTTATATGAAGAGTAGAGTTATTTAATGATTCAATTAAATAACAGTATAAGAATCAATGGTATAGAGAATATCGTGCCTGATTAAGCTCCCGCAGTCGATAACAAGATGGACCGAGCCTACAACAGCAACCGAAGCCAAAATCCATTTTCTTCAAGCTCGTTGGGCGCCCAAACATCGAACATCTTCACGTTGGCATAGGTAGGAGTTCACGGCCAGGGTGGGTGGTCTAAAATACTTGCCATCATTCTCCCAACACCGCTCCAAGATCAGCCCTAGAACTTCTGTAGGCCCCATTTTGGCAATTGAACTTAATCCTTCGTCATTCATCCAAACACCTCCACCATCTCCATATGCATCTGATTGTTTCTAATTTGGACCTCCTAACCTTGGTGCTCTCATATTAGGAGCAGCCCTAGTCTGAGACAAAGCAAAAGAAGATGGCTTTATAACCAAAAACAATCTCTTGGTACAGACTCCATATCCATAAAACAGTCCCTAGACTTAGCATCCTCAATTAAGGCTGACCAGTCACTAGATTGCTTCAATGCAGCTGCTTTGCGAGCTCGTGCCAGTGCCACATTCATGCGGCGAATATCATCTACAAAGCCAACCCCATGATTTGAAGCTTGGACACAAAATATACTGATTACATCACACTCCTGGCTCTGGTAGGCATCTACCGTGATGATCGATAAACCTTTTCCTTCATTAGATTGAGGACAGCATCAAACACTCGGATCAACCCTCGTGTTATGGGTCCAGACTTGAGCCCCAACGACATTGCATTCAAGGTCTCAGTAAGAACAAGAAATACTTCAAAGAGTAAACTCTGCCTATCAATCCCCGTCTGCATTACATGGAATACATCCATAAACTTTCCGCCGCCGAAGATATGTACGCCTTAGAAATAGTGAGATCCAAATCGGTTAGCACTTGTACAACTTCCAAAAGAATGCCATGCTTATTGGCACTATTAACCTTCACCAATGTAGCATTCGCACAAGTTCTGAATCTGACAATTATCCTGCTACCTTCATCTCCCAATACATTTTCTCCAACATTGCATAGATCTCCTGTGCCTGTGGGTGTGATCTGTCACCCTTAACATTCTTTTCCACCAGAAGAGACCAGCTGTCCTACTGCCACAAATGCTGATTTTTTGTGTCCTGTTTGACACCACCATCCCGATCACTGCTTTCCTTTCTTTAACCAATCTGCTAAGGAATGTAACAGCAGCAATGATTCACCTCTGTCGGGTATTGAAGCTACAACATCGTCACAAGGCCAAAAGGGTTATGCAAAATGAAACCAGAGCCAAATTCGAGCCGACACCAGCAGAGGGGGTTTGAGCAAGAACAGAAATTTGCATACTGCGTGAATATTCGATATGAAAAGATCCGCGCCAATGAGATTCTCTTCCATGAGTTAAATCGTAGAACAAGCAAGAAGTCAAAAGAGAGTATTAACAATAAATTTCATCAGTCTTCTCGTAACACTCTACTTGTACTCACTCTACTCCTACTGGTCAATGTAAAATCTGCTCCGCATCTACTAGTATTTGAGCATTCATGCCTTTGGTTGTATCATGAAAGTTCATCTATAGCACCCTGTGCTATACTAATAAGCCAATCCAGAGTTTTACTTGGACGATCAAGCCCTAATCTGTACTGCACATCGTAAAACTTAACAGCCGTAGAAAGAGAAAGCCTCACCCTCGTGTCCCGAAGTCCTTTTGCAGTATTCACTCTACTGTGCCGATCTTTTGGCGGGGAAGAGCGAACTCGCAATGCTTTTGAAGCGACACCACAAATATTTTCTCACTCTTCGTATTGTATTTTTCGCACTGATCAGATTGAGTAGACAAGGCATATCGGGTATCCTTAGATCCACCAGAGCATCTGATTTCGGGCTGCTCCGTTGGATAGATCTCCTTGTAACACTCTCACTGTCACTTAGTCGATTTTGACAGCAATATCTTGAAGGAGAATCCCGAATTTGAGGATGCGTTCAATACTGAACAGACAACAACAGATTTGGACAACCTGCTTGCTGGAAGCGCTCAAAAAGGGCTTCTACTATACTGCAACATGCCTGTTGCCTGGCTAATCATTGCGGCAGGCTGTTGCTTTGGATTCTCGAACATGAACACCCTTCGCAGCACCCAAAAACGTGGAGGTAACATGCCTTCCTCACCAGCTTGAAACTCCACGGATATTGTCTACACAGCATGATTTTCGAGACCCACACCCACCTGCACGCATTAAAGGAGGATCCCAGAAGAGATCATGGCGTAGAAAAAAACACGACTCCACCCACTCCTGTCTCCCTCACGCAAGGGCAGAAAAGAAAATGTGGTGGACAAGACAGCCTGCAGGTCGGGTGGTTGGGAGGATACCGAGGTGGCAGTGGAGGCCGATGCCCACGGGGCATTACAGTAATCAACACATAACCCTAAGACGCACCGACCTCCCAAGGTCATGTTGGGCCAGCCGATATGAGATGGAAGACATTTATGGCGTGGCTAAATAGGATAAATAGGTGGAAATCGATAACAAATGAGTCAAAGCAATCGAATTTCCTATATGGGAACTATAGAAATGTATTCATCTAAGGAAATAAAATCTTGTCTAACTTATGTGGGAAAGATGGAATGAGCGAGGAGGATGGACACAGGAAGGCTTCACAATGTCGGTGTGCCTAAACACCCTCTCGAAATAGCTATGGAATACGTGAGAAATGTCCAACATATGCCTCGTATGAGCCTCTAGTCAAGATCATGGAGGTGCAATGAGAAACCTGTGGAAGGGAAAAGATATAAAGTTACGTGATCTAGTCTCAACTAGGATGACTCTGCTAACACGTAAGCATTGTTTGCTTCAATGTTTGAATTTGTCAACTATGAGATAATAGTGGGTAGAAGTGGGGTGGTCTAGAGAACAAGGTTTTTGAGGCCTGGTCTATGTCTCGTGAACTATTTGGTTTTGATCAACAGTGGACCTTTTGAATCACATACTAAATCTTTGGGTTGCTTGGGTCTTACATTGTCATGTGGATGTGAAAACTAATAAAACAAAGACATAAGCAAACATGCAAAGACACCTCAAGAGAGAAAGGTCGGTGTTTAGGAAACCTACACCAACTAAGGATATGTAAGGGGCTTTATCAATTCCTTTCTACTTAACTCTATGTGTAACTAATTAATCTAACAAATGAAAGCTAATTGATTAAAACAAAAGAAAGTAAACCTAATCTATTTATTTTTGTGATTTTTCAAATATTTTAAATAAAGGGAATAAAATAAATAAAACAATTAACTAATCTAATCTAATGTTTTTGTAATTTTTATGTTTACTAGAAAAATGCGAAATATACACGATAATTTAATTTCTTACAACTAAATGAAGGGTAAGTGCATGGAAACGGGGGCCAAAAGTGGACACAAATCTATTTTTGGCCATTTTGGTCATAACTCGTTTGTGTTATGGCTTAGTCACGTTATAACACGGCAGAAAGTTCAGGGTCACGTTATAACATGAGTGCGTTATGGCTTGATAAATCCGAGCCATAACGTTAGCGCATTATAACCAACTCGTGTTCCTTTTTTCTATGTGGCATATATGTTTATGGGAGGGATATATTAAGTATAATTTTTATTTTATTAATCTTTATACTTTATTATTTCTTATACTTTAAATTTATTTTAGTAAATATAAGTAGTTGGGGTTACTCGCACCTTATGGAACTAGTCTCACACTCCATCTCACAGTTTAGAAGATAGTTTTTCAGATTCTAATTTGGTCAATACATAGGTATTTTTTAGGATTTCAACATTCAACCTAAATATTTTAGGGTTTAAATTCTACAATCGATGTCTATTTTGTGAAAGAATGTAGTCATTGTTTAGGTTTTGGGGTCTTTTTATTGGTCATTGACATTTGTAGGAGTTTTATATGTGTCAAAACTATATATTTTAAACCTCACAACTCCTAAAAGTAGAAAAAATTTCTCGAATATATGGACTCATGCAATTCCTTATAACACATAATAAATCAAAACACATATGTAAGTTTTTATCAATTCAAATAATCAAGGGAATGGTCATCATGAGGTATGTGAAGGATTTGAAACATCATGAGGTAATGCGAGAGATCCAACACATTTTCATGTATTCATCAACTCATAACAACCAATTTTAATCAGTCTCATTAGTATATTGTTTTAGAATTCTTTCCAACAAGCTATATAGGCTCAAATATAAAAAAATGGCACAATCAACCTAAAACTTACCCTTCTAACCACCTTCCAACCCCCATATCCTACTCTCACATTTAGTACAAAATCCCAATCAACTCTTAAAATGACTCATTTTCAGTAAACCTCATTTCTTCATACTTCCACTTTATTCTTCTCACTAGCTTTAAGTTTCATAAACCCTAAACCATAAAATCTAAACCATAAACCATAAACCCTAAGCCCTAAACATTAAGCCCTAAAATATAAACCCTTAAACCCTTAACCTTAAACCCTAAAACCTAAGCCTTAAGCATAAAGCCCTAAACCCTAAACCCTATTTTTACCACCATGAACCTTAATCCCTAAACCCTATGCCCTAAACCCTAAACACTAAACCCTAAACTATAAACCATTTAACCCTTAACCTTGAACCCTAAACCATAAACACTAATCCCTAAGCCCTAAGCCCTAAACCTTGAATCCTAAATCTTAAACCTTAAACCCCAAAACCTATACCCTAAATCCTATTTTTACCACCTTGAACCCTAAACCATGAGCACTAAACCCTAAACCTTAAAACTTAAACCTTGATCCATAAACCCTAAACCATAAACCCTAAACCTTGAGCCCTAAACCCCAAACCTTAAATCCTAAACCATGATCCCTAAGCCCTAAACATTAAACCATAAACCCTAAACCCAAAATCCAAAACCTTAAGCCTTAAACCCTAAACCCTAAACCTTGAACCCTCAACCTTAAGCCCTAAGCCCTTAGCCCTAAAACCTAAACCCTAAACCCTAACACTTAAACCTTAAATCCTAAACTCTATTTTTACCACCTTGAAACCTAAACCCGACAACTAAACCCTAAACCCTAAACCTTGATCCCTAAGCCCCGATCTCTAAACCCTAAACCATGAGCTCTAAACCATAAACCCTAAATCATAAATCTTGAGCCATAAACCCTAAACCCTCATCCCTCAACCCTATATAGGGTTTATTTTAAGAAGCCTCTGGTAAATTGGAAGTGGAAAATCCCTGGCGAATATAATTTTAACCAGATTTTTCGAAAAGGTGAATTTTCCTAGGTTTCAGAATGAATGTTTTCCCCGACATTTTTAGGAAAAGAAGGTTTTTGAAGCATAGTTGACACCACGACAAAAAAATTATTCCCCCTACATTTTCTCTAGACTTCTCACATTATTCCCCCTACATTTTCTCCACGCCTAGACTTCTCCTCCCTCAAACCCCTTCTTCATCCGCCCTCTTTCTCCTCTAGCTTTTTTCTCCTTTATTTTTAACTTAATTCTATATATCCACTTCATTTTCTCCATTACACAACTCACATGCAATCACTAATAATTATCATGGAACACTTTTGTATAGTGAAAATCCCACAAACATAAATATCAAGCCTTAATATTCTTTTCTTTCTTACTAAAACATAAGTAAATATTGAAACTAAAATATAAATACATCTAAGATTTTATATTTAGAGTAAAACATAACTTTATTATAAATTTCATAGAGGAAAAGAGGAATCTAACATCATCCTACTTTTAATTATGAGAAGAAAGGAACTTTGACTCAACGGTGGTTGTTTTCACTCTGATTTCTTCTTTGTTTTCAAAAACTCAAACATATTTTAACATTTTCAATCATTCCCACATTTTTATAATGCAGACGATCTAGTCATTGGATAGTGACAAATTGACGTCATATATCTTGTCTTGGTCAAGCCTAGTATGTGATTTGCAAAGATACCAATATTTGTATTATTAAAGATTTAAAAATTGTATTAGAACTCATTAATGGACACCGGACAGCTCTGAATCATTTTGAGTGCACAATAAAAAATAATAAGCATACAATAAACAAGTTACCATATTTCATTTTGTACATCATATTCCTACTTGCTGGAGATTCAAACCATTAATCCCCATTTGATTCACTACACGAAAATCATATCGAATAAGATTTGTATGTCATTCAACAATGACATCTTTTAAATTTAATATTATTATTTTATCTATTAAAAAACCAGTCTTTAGTGCTTCAATTCCCATCCACACCTGCAAACAATACCACAAATCTTGTCAAGTTTAAAATCTATATTAATTGAAAATTACGAGAAATAAATCTCAAGTCTCAAATCCCTCCAATTCAAAATATTCAAATTCAATTCTAATAAGGACGGACCTCAAAACAGTAAATGGAACTGAAATGCAATAATCATAGCCGCAATATCATCCAATTTTTGAGTTGAGCCCTTAATTAAGATACTACAATCCTGGATCCATGTGTCACGCATTCAGTTGTCTATTGCTTTAACCTTATTTATTTATGTATGCAATGTCATCTCACATTTTCTAGGCTAATTGATAATTTCTTGCTTCATACACTTTACTTTTGAAAATTTTCTCAAGCTCTACAAAATTTTAGCACTTTGAAATAATTGGATGCTTCGTTCTCTATCATAGGTAACTTTCAATATAATCATTTCTCACTGTTTATTTTAAAAGTAGTAATAACATCCTTCGTTTCCAGCTTTATATTTTCATGTTAATAAATTCTACAAAAATGGATGCATATGTATCATCAAATTAGTTTAAATATGGGAAGTGGTAATAAAATCTTTAATTTCCAGTAATACTTGTCTATACATGTGCACTTGTATATATGTATATGTGTGTGTACATGTATATATATGTAAATTTATCAAATACATGATTATCAATAGCAGCTGAAAGTGAGTGTGGCTAAGAGAAACATAACCCGTAAGGCATCTCATTCACTCCAAGACCATTGGTTGTACTAAAGCATTGCTCGTAGCTATTGTATGCATCTCTAACTTCATTTTCATGTTTATGATGTCCTATTATGCTCTATGGGTTATGTAGAAATCAAAATTTGAAATTATAATGCATGTAACTATCAAAATAGTGAAACTTATTGAAGATGATAGAACTTGTAATATTAAGGGTTAAAATTTTGATTTTGTATAACTCACAAAGCATACAAACCCTTAAACAACAAAAAATAGATTTTCATATTAGAAAATAATAGACATTTGAATAATTATTATCATGCTTTGTTATTTTCTATTGTAGTATCTTGAAAAGATGAAGAGCAGGATTCTAAGAGAAATGATTGTACACAAGTAGGGGTGTACATTTTTAAAGTGAAGCATTTGAAAAAGAAATAAATCAACAAGATAATGTAGTAAACCTGCAAGATTCTATCGTAAACATAGAACCATCAATAGAAATTGTTGGAGACTAAGTTCACCCCATGGGTAGGAAACTATGATTGATAAAGATAAAACTTCAAACAAGAAGGTTAGGATTGCTACAAATTGGACAAAAGAAGATATGGTTAAGGTCATTGATTATATTGAATTTAACTATTATCCAACTAGAATTGCATCAAAAACTATAACATATCACCTTAATTTAATTATTATTAGCTAAATGGATGAACTAATACAAATGAAGGGATCTGCACCACTATTTTGAGCATAGAAGAGTAGGATGATATTGTTGAATGGTGTAAGAAAATGGCATATTTAGGGCATGGTATAGAAATTTGGTGTCCCCCAGATTTCATCCTGAAATCTACGACTACCCTATCCAAAAAAAAATTGTACTTTTAAAATAATGGGTCGTTTTGTGTTTTTATTGCCTAAAAGTTCTTGTATTGCGTCAAGATATTCCCAAAGAGCCATATTAGCCTTTTTTGCCAAATACCCAGATGCCCAAAATTGTTATATTCTGTCGTCGGGATTTGTCTGCGGGAAATTTGTATTTAATTATTTTGAGCCCCGTTTGAGGCTATTTGCGCTCTGTTTTAACTCTGTTATGATCGAACATATCATTATTCCTATGTACCAGAAGGGTTTTAACAAGGAATAAGTTTTGGGCTTTATTTATGACTTTTGGCAATTTTTCGTGTTTTTGTGTTGTCCGTTTCGTTTTCTGTGAAATTTCTCTAGATCAATTCCTTTGTCGGGTAAGCCCGATTCTTGGCTGGAGCAGTGGAAAACATATACACACGTTATGCCGGAGGAAGTCACCATCGGAGGTTTGGTTCACTGGGAAATGGTGAAGTCATGCACTGAAAAGCCCCTATGGGGTTAGGTGCATTTTTGGAAAGCAAAGGATTTAAGCTGCAGTGGGAAAAATAGAAGCAGCAGGCAAGGTGGGAATTTTGTACCTGCCTAGCAGAATAATTTTTCCCATGATATAAAATTCACTTAAGCTGCAGTGGGAAAGTTAGAGGGAAAGAGTGCGGCGAATTTATTGCACACTTGCGGGGGTAAAAATTCCCATGGTGAAATAAAAGAAAAGTGACTTAAGTGAAATCATGGGATTTTATTGCCTACCTTGCAAGGTAAATAATCTCATTGTCAAAGTCAAATCACTTAAGTGGATCATGGGATTTCCGAGGGCTGCCTTGCAGGGTAAAGAATCCCATTGTGAAAAATTCTTTAAAATAGAATTATATGATGCCAAAAAGTGCGCCCCTTTGGAGAGATAAAGGCAGCTTTAAAGTGGATTATTTTAATTGTTTCTTCTTCTAATTTTGGCGCCCAGGCATGGAAGAAAGTCAACAAAGCCAAAGGGAATAAAAGAAATAGAATTAAATGGATTAAATTGATTAAATTTAATTTATTTAAAGGTTGCCCCCTTCATGTCAAAAAGTGTGCCCCATTTAGGATAGATTTAATGTTTTTTGAAGCATTAAATCATTAAATAAATTCCTATTTTCAGTGGCTATGGTCAAAGCACACTGTGAAGCTTAAGTGAAGTGAAGTGTGGATGATTAAATTGAATTAATTTAATTTATTGGATGGTTGTCCTTAAACATGCTATTTTTACACATCAGTTAAAGAGAAGAGCATGATTTTTAATTAATTAATTGCCAGGAATAGGAAGGGCAATTATTAATTATAGAATTATGAGGGTTATATAAGCATGGGCTGCCATAAGGGTGAATTAATTAATTCACAGGTAAAGAATTGCAGCCAAGAGGAAAAGTGTGCCCCATTTGAAGAGGATTTTTGCTCAGACAAAGGTGAAACCAAGGCTAAAAGCTTCCAATTTTGGCGCATGCATTGAAGGAGGTTGATTTTTGTCTGCATAATTGTTTGCATAAGTATTATAGGTGCTCAGGTGAAGTTGGAAAGATTCATGCTCTCTTTGCATGTAAATTAAACATCAATTTTTGGGGCAAAGCAGGCTTGAAAAGTATAGATTTTTACAATTAAAATTCACTATTCATGCTCCAGGGCCATTTTTATGTCGAATTAATTGCGAGAATTCATTACAAGTGCTTTATAAAAGAAAAGGAGCTCTAATCGATGTCGATACATTGAATATATCCTCAAATCTGAAGAATTATCCAGATCTGCACCAATATTGAAGAAATCGGCCAAGTAAGAAGAAAAAGAATTATTCGAGACAAAGATAGACAAAGCCATGCAAAGAGAGATGAAAAAGAAATTACAATGGAGTCATGCATTGCTTCCAAACTTGTAAACATAGGAGACACGAGATCTAGGTCCGAACCTCTTTCCGAATTGATTGATAGATCCAGAGCGGGAAAGACTTCACTCATGCGTGCGGTTAAAAGCGGTGGAATTATTCGAGTGCGGCCTTTCCATACATGACCCGATTGCGAGAGTTTGTTATGGATTGCGTTGGATCTTACCATCCTTCATCCAGATCGGTGTGAGATCTTTGTCATGGGGAAAATAATAATTTGGTTGGGCGCAGAGTTCATCAATTATTATTTGAAGATTCCGGTGTGAAAGGTAGTGACTTCCATTAGCCTTTAGGATGCGGACGGCGGTGGGAGAAGCATAGAGTTGATTGCGTGAGCATAATGAATAGTAGATACATGAAGAAGCCTAGATCTCCTTCTAAGTTCCCAAAAACTCTTCCGGTCCAATTTGGTGCAAAAGGTCGATGATATTGTCAAATTGTTATGCAGGATTAATGGCGAGGTGAATGCTTACACTTTCCGTACATGGATGTATGCTTTCATCAGGACCATTGAAGTCAACAAGGTTGATTCCATAATCAATTGGTTGGAAATTATTAGCGACAACATTGGTGAGCAACTCCGGAACGTGAAGCATACTTTCAACTTCAAAATGACTTCCTACTTGGTGTACGCTGCGGCTTCACAAGGCATCTTCTCCAAGTGGATAGATGTGGCGTTCTTTCTAAGGACCCCATTTTTAGTGCTACCCACGACTTCTTTGTACTGCGTGCGAAAGGATTTCAAAGTGGTCAATGATGTATTCTTCTACGATTTCATTTGCAAGCTAGACAAGGACCTAAAGGCCAACAGGGTAAGCAAAGAAGTGTGGGAAGCCATATCCAGGATTGGCAGTCTATTCATTCAGTTTGCAGATTTCACATACCTCAGGGTTACAGAGGATTTTCTGGAGAACCAATAAAGATGCCCAGATATCCGAATGATAGATGGATCGCCATGGAGCTGAGAAGGAAACTTGTGGAGATACACGACCTTCAGTCAAAACGGCACAAGTCTACGGGCTTCTTTTCAATCACTATCAGACATTATTGATGTCAGAGCATTCATAGAGCTCGAGGGATGGAGGCATAGATGTTATCTGAGTATGAGCAAGAGTTCTTCATGGCACGGCTAAACTTCGATCCATTTGGAGTAGCCGGGAAGATGATCTCCCGGAGAGTACGCACATTTTCCTTCATTGGAGGATTTCGGATGAAGTGCAAAGGTGAGTACGAGGTTAGAAAGAGGGATTTCAGCAGCTATCAAAGCAAAGCAAGTGTTCGACTTTGGTCTAGTGCGGATACCTGTGGATCTTAAAGATGATGGGAATGTGTTACTCGACACTTACCATAAAATGGGAGGAGATAGAGCTGTACTTCAAGATAATGTAGGAGGCTACCACACAATTGAAGAAAGATCTAGAGCCGTTTTGGTGAATAATTCAAATTGGTTGTTTGTGAAGGGATATTGCCTTGATGAAGCACTGATGAATCAAGTCATGGGAAACTTAGGCGCAGAAGATTCCCTGAAGAGGAAGCATGCAGGAGAAAGCAGCAGAAGGTCTGAGAAGTTGAAGGTGCATAGAAGATCTCAATCAAAGGATAAGATCACTTCCACGGCCATGACTTTATCTCTAGCTTCTCCAGCACCCAGTACATCACCAGTTATTGTAGCGCAATAAGACACTTCCAGGCCTCCATTGGATCCGGCGACATTCATCTTCTCTCCTCAGCCACTCCGTTCATCACCTATTCCAAAAGAGATGTTAAAGCTGCAGATGGCGGAGTTCGAAAGGGCTTTGTCCTTGGACGATTCAGAGGATGGCAGCCATAACACTGTGGCACTTTCTGATGGAGAGGATGCAGAGCGGGAGATGGTAGTGCACTCAATGACTACTCATTCTCAGAAGTAACTTCTCATAATGGTTGGCTTCGATTGGTTCCGAGAAGCGAGTAGAGATGAACTTGGAAGAACATGACTTGCAGTACTACTCCAGAGCCTAGGTGGAAAAGACAGAAGGCCTAAAGTTGCTAAAGCAACTTCTAGGTTGATCATCGAGGAATCGGGCAAAATTTTACTGAGATATCAATTCCGGAAGAAGGAAAGAAGGAGGATGAGCTCACGGCAAAAGATGTTACAGTAACCAGAGTACCCCTCGGTCAAGCCACCACATAAGGATTGAAGCAGGATATGCCGACATTGATAGATGCTCTATTCCTTAGGCTTGACAGTGAAAAGGCGGAGAAAGAAGAGCTTCAGAAGTAGGTATCTCAGTTGTGTGAGATCATAGCCAAGGTTGCTAAGCCTTCCATTCAGCCCATTTCAGAGCAGGTGAGTGATCATCTTATGCAGGAAATGGAGGATGTAAGCAATCAAGTAAAAGCTATTGACGAATGGAAGGATTTGATTATTCATCAAGCTGTTGTACAACTTGGAGAAGTGTCAGCCCGCCTAAAGGTTATGAATGATGTAGCAAATCAGCTGCAGCAACTGGTGACGAGCATAGTGGACATGAACATAGTTGCTGAGAGTAACCTGAGTACTTTGGCCGAGATCAACAAGTGTCGGGAGATGTATTAGTTGCGAGAGAAGATTGTACTAGATGGATCAGTTGAGAAGGGGAAGCAGCTGGAGTTTGCAGTATCTTTCCATTTGGAGATTTGAGTTCTCTTTGAAGAGGATGCGAGCACTTGAGAGTAGGACATCATCCTTACCGCAGCAGTATCATTTCTTTCACCGAGGAGGACGTGGTGGAGGTGTTACTTCATACGTGTGGATCGTTCCTAGCAAAGTGCCTAATTCCCTGGAAGGGTCTCTTCTGATGGTACAAAAGAGAATTGATAAAGCTACTAAACCTTTCACAATGAATTCTATTAGTAGACTGGTGGCGTTGCAGGTGGATATTGCGAGGTTTGGGCCGAGCTTGGAAGATGTGGAAGCGTGCATCAAAGTGTTGAATGAAGGATTGTTGCAGTTTAGGACAGAGAAGGAAGCAGTGGCTAAAATAGATGGGAAGATGTTGAATCACATGTTCAACAAGTATATCCGATATCAAAACAAAAAAGAAGACATAAATGTTACAGCTGGCATGACTTCTTCTTCTATTCTTTTTTCTATGTTCCCGGATGAAATTGTAAAACTTCAAGTTATTGGTTTTGCAACCATTACTTAAAAGTCATGTGGAACAATTCTATTAGTTAAGTGATACATGTGTCACTTAAGGAGAAGTTAGTTGAGGATGATTGTCAAATGTCATCTTTACTTGTTGTTTATGTTTCAGTTCAATTAGATTTCTCATTTGTACTTTCCCTCCTACATTCTATAAGTAGGAGAAGAACCTCCGGGTTAATGATCAGAATTTGTAAGTAGCAATCTTGTGTTCTAGAATTTGTGCTAAACCCCTGAGAGCCACTTGGAGCAAAGGAATACAAAGGAGCAGGTTTCCGGAGAACTTTGTGTCACGGTGTACTGTGTTTCTTGCTTTTAATCTTAGATCTCTTAATAAACTTTGTGTTATTTTAGATCTAGATCTAGAGCTGCCTTTATTTTATAATTTTGTGTTTATATCTATTAGATTCTTCTATGTGCATGTAATCAGCTCTGCCATCTACTGATTAGGATGCACATCTTCCCCATTTCTTCTATGTGTTTATGTAATTACCTTCTTCTATAACTTTTTCTTTCTTTAAACAGTTGCTTACTTGTTGTAGAACTGTTCAGTTATGGTTCATGAACTGAGTAGTTAAAGTAAAACCCCATTTAGATATTAGCATACTTTAATTGACAAATCTACCACGGGAGCCTCACAGGGTTAAATGAGGGAGATTTATCTCATGACTCGCCTAGGTTTTGTGCTTTCTGCAGAAAATCTAGCCAAAAAAATTCCACAACTAAAATAAACTATCACACGAATATATGAAACTAAAGACACTCCATTTCGAGATGGATATCTAGGGAAGTCATTGTATGAAGGATTTAGAAAAATACACTCAAATTTTTTTCAGAATTTCTTAAGGATTAGACATAGATCATGTAATAGGGTTATGATCGATGTGATTAACAAGTTTTATGAAACCTTGGCAAATTTGCTTTCTAGCATGAACTTTTATGGTCCAAGTAGAATATCAAATTATGATGAGACAGACATCCAAACAAGGAAAATTGTGGCATAAGGGTGTTTCCCATTAAGGGTTCTAGGAATGTGTCAAAGGTCATTCCTCATAGAAAAGAATGATTGACAATTTTATGTTGTGTGAATGTTGTAGGGAATTCTATCCCTAGATTTTTATTTATTTGAAGGTCAAAAATATTTAATAACTTCATTAAGGGATGTGAGCTGGTGCTTTCATGGAAGTTCATCATACTAGTTAGATGGCCAAAAAGAAGTTCATGAGTTAGTTGTATCATTTTAGCAGGCTAGTCCACTGGAGGTGTCTCCCCTGAAAAATAGGCTCATGTTCATTTTTATGGCCATAGAATCCATGTGGCATCATTAAGTATAGAAGTGGCGAGGAGAATGGGGATTGATCTCTTGAAACTCCCACCACAAACTACATGTGGATTGCAAGAACTAGATGCTAATGTCTTTTCTCCTTTCAAATCTTATTTCAAAACTTAAAGTTCACATTCGATGTCCCAAAACAAGGACCAGTATGTCAAGTGTTCGGACTTTGCAACATTAGGTAGTAAAGTAGTAACAAAAGCCATGTGACCTACACATATTTGAGTTGAATTTAGATGAACACATATATGGCCACTTAGTCTAGATGCCTTGCATAATGATATGAAATGTAGTAGAGAATTTTTCATGATAAGATGAGAACGATGATGCTAATGAAAACATCATAGATATTGATGTTGTTGAAAACATTCTAAGTTTTTCAATGGTGGTAGTTGCACCACTTGGTGATGATTTAGGAGAGGATGGCATTGTGGAAGCAAATAACATCTTGTAAACAACTTAGGGTTGGAAGAACTAGTGATAAAAGCAACAAAAAATAGTACAACACAAATGAAATACATTGAAACAAATCAAGTTGTGAATATTGAGGACCAAGGATTGTCCATGCCACCCATTCTATGAAATGTTGAAAACATAAGAATAGAAGAGCTTGATCTTTCCTTTCCAAGTCTACTAGAACAACCTACTTGGTTGTGAGAGCATATGGAAGATATAGGACTTGATCAAATTGGAAACACTAAGCACCAAATTCTATCCCTACCTTCCATGCCAATCAACCTTAACCCAAAAAACCTTATTTTTATGTTGATTCAAATGGGATTGAGGTTATAGATAAGGACACAGATGTGGAAGATACAATTCGGACTAATGTTGAAAGTGGTATTCCAAACACATATGGTGTTTCCCAATAGAAGAAAGTTGAAATTTATATAAGGTTGTCGGTCAAGTTTTCCGTGATTCTTCCCAAGGTAAGGCATATGTTGCACATTGAATGGGATGTAGCTCACAATTATTGACATGTGATAACTATGTACAAATATTAAAGGAAACATAACACACAAAAATAATTATTTGAGGAGAAGTAATAAAAGAAAGAAATTTCCCAAGGAAAAAAGAAGGAAATGTTTGTTGTAAAGGAGCAAAAAAACAAGAAAGATTACAACTCCTTAAAGAGAAGCAAGAAATGGATCTACAAAAGTGACTTGAAAGACAACAGGTGAGAATGAAAGGGAATTATCTCACCGACAAAAGGAAATGGAATTGTAGAAGAAGGAAACCATTTACCATTAGAGGGAGAAACAATTGCGGAAAGAAATTTCTAGAGAACAATTCTTAGAGAAAAAAATGCAATTCAACAATCTATATGTTCCATTTCCGATGCATCATTCTAGGTTACAAGATTTCTTGAAAGTTTAGGCACCTAATTACCACCCATATTATCACCATGATACAACTAGTCATATTAATGATCTCCATAGACTTCGAAACCAAGTTCGATTCCAAATACAATCGTTCAAACCATCTATGGTTTTCCTATTCCACCATGGGTCATCCAACAAATGTTAGAATAACTTCAAATGATAACATCTGCAAATGAAAACAATTATTCTTTATAGTTCAAGCCTAAGTTGTAATTGAAGGTGTGACTTCACAAGTAATCAATAAAACAATCTATAAATTATGGCAAATAAGTAAGATAACGTGTTTTTTTAATATCGACGATGAAGACAATGTAATGAAAAGAACTTAAAATGCATTATTGCATTAAAAAATCGTAGTTTGTATCGATTAAGTAAGAGAATGTGTTTTTCTATTTCAATGATAAAGACTATGTAATGAAAAGAACCCAAAATGCATAATTGCCTTGAAAGATGATAATATCTCTCATCTAAATAAGTCAACATGTTTTTGTTCTTTTGATACCATATATATTTAATGAAAAGAATTGAGAATGCATTATTACTTTATGAAATCATAATTTGTAAGTGTTAGAAATGTGATGAAATTGAAAGCGATGTTTTATTGACATGTCCACCGCTTTAAATAGCTCCCACAACATGATTTGTTGTTGCTCCCTCTCGAAAACATTGGCTATGTCAAACTTTTGTTGTTTATAGAACTCTTAATATAATTAGAATAATTTTTATAGAAGAATACAAATAAAAAAATAATGTAAAAATCCACATTACAAAAAACCAATCTCTATAAATTAGTAGCACTCATTCCCTATTATTGCACGTCGATGCCACGAGACCCTTCATTCCAATATCAAATCTCATGCCCAAAATCCAAGTTAACAAAACACTTAGATTTTCATCCTTCGTAGACCCATTTAGAGGCTGAACAGGGAAATGCTTGCAAGGTTTTCAACCATAGAAAACAATAAAACATGTCGCGGGGAGCGAAAACCCCTCCATATTAATTTCGTAGGCGTTGCGCATCTACATTATCGCATGCAACCACATCTAACCACGTGCCCAATCACAATTATTGGTAACCATTTGAAAAAAGTAAAATCAATCAAGTGTAAATTTATTGCAAAAACATGGCACTCAAACAAGATAAATCCACGCAAGAAACTTTGGAGAATTGTGGGGCGAGGCTATTTTCCCCACAAAATGCAACACATACATCAAATCATTGTCCCAATCATCATGTCATCCTTTGCCATGCCATCTACGGCCACGTGGCATGACACTTAGGACTTAGTTTTTTTATGACTTTGATTTGGTTGAAAATCGAATCGCACATTTCAAATGTAGGTTCCCCACCAACTACTTTCTACTACCCCCACATGCCCCTTTACGGTTTCAAATGATTTGTTAAAAAAACAAGAAATGAATGATGTGCGCGAGTCCCACCGATGCAAGCACATGCATGTGTATGTTGTTTTTTTATGGATCGAGTCTTAAGCATGTGATACATTTTTTGGGGGAGAATAGCTTTCGGCAATTGTGGGAGTGTGGGCAATACATCAAACATGTTTTGTGTGCTTATGTGGCATCCATGTGTTATGGTGACCCCGGAAGTTAAGGGTTACAACAATGGCCCATCTCCCTTATTTTAAATCAAATATCTTTTAGCATTTTCTATATATAAAAAAGTAATTCTATTAATAATTAAAAAAATACATCTATTAATAATAATAGAAATACACAAGTCAAAATATTAAACAAGAATAGCCAGGAGGCCTCTCACAAAGGGACAAGTCAAGAACATAATCATTATACAAAAACCATCATAAAAGGAGAGGAAACTAAGAATCAATGTATCTCTATAAAGTATTGTTTGGTAGCAAAACTTGAAGGTGTTCCTTTATCCTGCGGATTGTAGCACACACCTCTAAATCTTTAATCTTTGAATTGATACATTTGCAAAATAAAAAGGACAAAATTTGAGTTTGCTTAATAACGGAATGGTACTATTCCCACCGCATAGTTGTTGCAACGATTTTCTCAAATATGAAAGATGAAAATCGGTTGGCAAATGTTCTAGATCAACGAGGGTGGAGGAGGAGAAAATGCTAAGCAAGACGTTTTTCTATTGAAATTGTTGGGAAGGGTTCTAGAAGAGAGGCAGAGAGAAAGAACAATGTTGAGAGAGAGATAGACAATGCTAGAGGAGATGGGGGAGGGTTTCAAGAGCACAACATAAAGTGCATTTACTCGTATCAAGACCAAGTGGGCATAAAGTGAGAGCAACTAGAAATTTCATATGCCGAATTCACCATCCCAATAGTTGACTTTTGGCCTCAATAGGAGATTGTCGAATCGTGTAGGCCATTTCTTTGCCATTGAGAACTAGAGAAGGACAGACCAATTGGTATTAAGAGAGACTTCAAGCAAGTACAAGTTCTAAATCAATTGATACAAAACCTTTGGTATGTGTGTGTTGATGGTAGCTTGGTTTGTCTCGCACCAATCCTTCCAAGTGCTTGAAGGGTTGTTTGTGATTCTAAGGAGAATCTTAGGTGGAATAAGATGTATAGGTATGGTATAGACATGTTTAAGTTTCACAACAAATTAGACATATGGTGTAGCATGTTTCAAGAGAGCCAACTACCAAAGTATTTTTATTCCGCGTCTTTAATTGTGTTTATGTCTTTTCTTGCAAGGGATTTTGCGTTGCGATCGGGTTGGACAACAAGGAGAAACTTATTTGATTGAATCATCCAATTCCACCAAAAATTAAAAGTGGGAATACTCAAATCATGCCAAAGACATTGATGGTGTCCTTGAAGAAAAGGGACCATTTCCTCCCAAGCTATCCAATTATGCCTAAGAGGAAGGAAGCGAGAGATTCAAAAATGTACATTTAAGATTTTATCTTCCCATAGAGTGGAAGTCCAAACACATTTATATGACAAGGATCTTCCTCTCTAAACCTTGAGTGACTCTAAACCTCTTACAACCCAGTTGCAACAAGACATTTTCCTTATTGTAATGGAATAGTAATTCCAAGCAATCATGTCCATATAGTTATATTTTAAATTTAGTGAGTGGGAGAATTTCAGATTTCTTTTGGCTGTTTGAATTTAACAAATAAAAATCGATGATTCTTTTGTTATAGAATATCATAAAATTGCAGCTAACAGAAGACGGTGTCATCTTGAGGTAGCGTTCACACTCTCTCTCCAAATTCAACCAACATTTGTCCAACATGATCAATTCATGTTTGCCAGTATACTCCCAGCTTGTGCTGAATTAGGAGCTTTGAAACAGAGTATTGACATCCACCAAAGTATTATGGAGAAGGCACTTTTGTCAGATATTTTAATTGCAAGTGCCCTGGAAGATATATGGGAAAATATGAAACCATGCACAAAGCATGTCAACTGTTCGACAAAATGCCTGAAAGAAATATGGTCTCATGGACTCCAATGATGGTAGGATATGCACAAAACCGGTTCATTGAAGACGTGTTTGCTTGGTGACAGTAGAGTGCGCATAAGAATATAAGGTTGTAATTAAGCATGCCCCTGGCACAACTGTTGGAGACATCAAGAACCTTGAGTATGTGTTGACTGCTGCAACTGCAATTAAGTTTATCTCGAAGATTCTTGCAAGATAAATTTCTCGGAGAGATGCACGTCGGTTCCATCATTTCAAAATGGACAATGTTCTTGTAGAGATTATTGCTAATCTATAAACATAGTCTGGCACTGTAACAAGGTGTACCGTGTCAGACCAACACATATTTTGTGAATAATTCTCACGTGGGAAAGTTGAATGCATCAGAGATATAAGGGATTGGAATGATTCCGAGCTCTTTATCACGAAGCGGTAAACTGCGCCCAGCAATTTCTTTTTGGACATTCTTGGGAGTGAGCAGATTGCAGTAGAGTTATTCACGGATTTACTGTGCTGAAAATGTCAAATACAGAGTTTACAGGGAGTCTACTTTTCAATCGATTGTTGCTATACTTTTAAGTTTATATGTGTTACAATGATAAATTATTTCACTGTATAAAGCACATGTGATTATTGTGTGTTAAGAGGGTTCGTGTAGCTCACGACCTCGTGTTAGCAAAACTTAGCTGGGGCTGTTATGATCACAGCCTGTATTGAGTGATCATATAAATATTTGCATGACAGCATATGCTGGATAGATTTGTGTTTTCCTCTGCTGGGCTTGCTATGATTGTGAGCCTCATGTGTTTTTCTTGTAAGCAGCTTTTTAGTGATTATTTCAAGATTGAAGAAAAGCTACTCTGTCAATGATCTTGATACACTCTTTTAGCGTGATCATGATTGATCTTAATCCTGTTTTAGTAGTTTGGTTAACAGGACTGTTGTTTCACCATCCTATGCCTAATTGTGCCACAATATAGTCGCTGGATTAAATGTTGTAAGTTTTACTCTTTATTTAAATGTTGAGATTGCATGTTTCGGTAATATGTGTTGAGCATAAGGTTGAGGGCTGTTTACTAATGCTAGAGTTAATAGAGAGGCTGAAATATGGTTCCAAAAGAGTTGGTCATAGGTTGTATTTTATTGAATTTCCAACACCTTTATAATATTCGAGACTCCAACCTTCAGCAATCCATACTATTAAGCGATATTCTTTGGATAAATTGCATTTCTTCTGTGTTAAATGACACGCCTAGAAGACACAAAAGATCTATTTTCAAGGTGGGAAGGGGGAAGAGGATGGAACTGTTGTGTGTATTACATTCACATTTCCAACCCTGCAACTCGATCAATAATTCATCTTGCCTTTACACGATCAACAGGAAGCTAAGAAGGAAGAAGAAGACATTTAGGAATATGTTGAAGACAGACGAGCTCAAATTATTTGGGAAGTCAACGAGATAATTGTGCAAAAAAAGGATCAGAGTACCAAAGGGAAAACTAGATGTGAATGTAGTGGCAGAGGTATATAATTTTAAAAGTTTAATGACTTTTAGCTGTTTGGTGTTTCTTTCCTCCTTTGTTTAGAAAGCCATGACAACAGTATCTTATATGGTGCAGCCATTGATAGTATATAGTTCTCAAATAAAACCATTTATGTACAGTGATACTGCTTGCCTGATGTTAATCATCTTTGTAATTTAGGATTGGAAAGACATTGAATTTGTTGTGTTATTAATCATAGGATTGAAATCAGCCTATATCCAACCCTCTTGTACCTCGATGTGATGCCTTTGAAGCTTACAAGCAACCAGAAACTTCAGACACAGGGCTTGGGGTATTTAATGCGGTTGAACGATAGATACCAAACTTTAGGACTGAACAGGTATATCCGCCTTCACTGTTGTTCTGCAACATTCACTTTTGTAATTGGTCTTGCATTCCATGTATATGTATTATTTACCATTCTAGATTCAGTTTATCCAATTCCACTTCGATTGGTTGTAACAGGTCAGAGTCCCAGACATTATTTTGTTCAAGCTCATTTTATATGCATTGGTAAATACTGACTTACTGAAAGAGTTTGGTCATTATTCTTGATGCCCTTGTCTGGTAGCCAACACTTAATGAAATATAGCTCTTTCATTGGATTTAGTTTCTAATTTCTTCTCCCAACTTACCATTAACTAATTCAAGGTCCTAAATGTTTTCTTTTCTGTCTGAAACGTGATCTTTTTACTCCTACTTAGTTTCTAAACGTTTTGCCCATGTTATTGTTTCATTTTTCCATAAACTCGAGAGTATTTCAGATTTCCGAATTTAAAGATTTTTCATTCTTCAGGATGCAACTCTCTTCCCTTTTCACATTAAAATTGGAGATTGTCAACTTTGATGCCGATGACGTATACCTCATTCTTATCAAGACAAATGTTGTACATGACTAATGTAAAACATATACAATGGCCCAGGTCTCACATGGGAACAAGAAGGGATGGAGGTTTATAAAACTTATGTGTGCTTTTTCCTGTTCTCATATCCTGTAGAATATTTTATTTAACTCTTGCATAAGAAAATGGTAATATTCAATGCTTAGATCAGCCTTGCCCTGCCATTTCAGTCTTTTTATCCGTAGAAAAGTCTTCATAAAAATATATGAAGAAAAACATGTAAAGAGGTAATAACATGTATGAAAAATTTGCATAAGTGGTAGATAGTTTCATATCTCATGGTTCAAAATTTATTTGTATTCATTGCTGTGTAAAGATTCAGATTTTCTGTGATTTTCAGATTTCCTAACAGTGGTATTCTGTTGAAATATAATGAATTTCCTAAGTAGTAAGCTTTGTGCCATGCAGAGACCTGTTTGGTGGATTATGGCATCAAAGTTGAGGAACTCTTTGACCTTAAAACTCTCTCTTTAGAAGTTTAAATTAATTTTGATGTCATCATTGTGAAGGCTATAAATTAATCATAATGTAATGAACATGTAAACCAATTTGCAAGTTGGAATTACATTGGCTCAGACATCTTGAAATTAACTATAATAAAGCCCAGGTTAGAAGAAGAAGATATTTTAACGTCCACAAGGCTACCAAAGACAGCCTATGGGACAACAGATCCTACTAAAGATCTTTCTGACATTTAGATCTCTTGTTGGTGAGTTTGATAATTAGCTCCCTTGTTTTTTCAACCATATTCTTGCTGAAGATATCTTGAAAGGATGCAGTAGCTACCATGTTAGCAAACTGGGCCCTAATGTCATTATAAGTATTCCACTCCAACATGAAATGTTTCTCTGACTCCACTGCCCCAAACGCGCAAAAGACACAGATTCTCTCTTCCCATGCCTCTTTAGGTCTTTTCCATCTTCCTGTTTCACACCAAAGACGATGTGAATTAGTTTTCAATTGAGCTATGATGTAATGTATCAATAGAAGTAGCAAATACTAATAGTTTTGCATATGGTTAAGCAGCTGTATTGGATTTTACATAGTCTCAACACTTAGGATCCTTGAAAACCAATGCATAAATCTTACGTGCTTGGTATTCTTTTGCATCCAAACATATTTTTTTGATCATATTATCTCCTGTTTTTGTTTATGTTGTTTACAGGTTATCTTTTTATGAGTTTTTCTGTGCAATATATGTGTCATGTACTTGAGGCAGGTAATGTAAAGTCTATGATTAATACCTATGAATTCTCTTTCCTTTGACATTTCTCCCCATAAATTGATTTCAAGGTTTACTGCAAAGGAGGACCATCGTTTTGAGCATTGGCCAAGGCTAGAGATGTGGACATGTATTATGATTGTAAATACTTTCAGATGTTTGGTTGATATAAATATCGCAGTTTTTGAGGTTTTATTGTGTATAGCACATTGAGTGAATATTCAGACAAATATTTAGCTTTTCTGGTTTGTAATTCTTCTCTCCATCAATAGATCTTTGGAAAATTTCTAAATTCATTGGTCGCAGTGTACTAAATGTATAGCGTTTCTATAAGAAGAGTTTTATAGGCTATTCTGAATAGATATCCTTCAGATATGAAGTGATTTTTAAAATTTGAATTCAGTAACTTTTACTTATTGTAGTAGCGAGGAGCTCCTTAAATAGTTGTAGGTGTTGAGAAAATGCCATGGTGAATACCATATGCTTATATGTTTGATGATGGCAAAGGTTTCGTATAACTACATCCGAGGTTGTCTTCATTGACAGAAAACAATAATTCAATGTGAAAGAAAACAACATTTGAACTTTAAAGGCCCAAGGGTACTGAATATGCTTACTTGCACTCTCTTTTGATTTCTCTATATACTTTACTCAACGTAGTTCTTGCAGGCACTATAACATTTTAAGGGAGATTCTCTGCCTATCATTACTGTTTTCCATTGGATGGGATTTCTACTTGTTAATTAGTCATTTGATTTGTTTTCACCAAAATTTGTAACTCTGTTTTTGGCAGGGTACCATGTTGGGGACATTAGTAGATTTTGCTTCACATTTATTGTTGAATGATTAATCCGGATTAATGTAGCTACTTAGAAGAAATATTGAGTTATGTGACCGGACAGAGTCTTAAGCACTAAACTATTAAACAATATTTCATGTTGTGTAATCCACTTTTGGGTGATAACAATTAATTGTTGCTTTTGGTGTAGGTTATTGCAATCTTATAGAAATACAGTGCAAATCAATAGTTTCCAGACTTTCGAAAGCAAACACAAAAGTGCTAATAAGAAAATCTAAAATATAGGAATTGCTTATTTTGCCTGTTCATTTGCATCTTACATAGAATACATTATCCAAGGTTTTTCAATTTGTGGAAAGTATTTCTAATGTATTTACAAAATTATCATTTTGTTTATTATTTTCATTTGAATAGTGTAGTAGGATTTAGGGAGCAACTACGAAATAGACAATATTAGCTTGGGTCAATCGAAGGCATTTTGTAGTTCTGTTTGCTGAAACTTATGAAGTGGTTTGTAGTTCTGACATTGAAAGATTGATTTAGCATTCATCATATTTGAAGATTATGTTGTCTCTATTTTTTATTAAATATAGAGATAGGTTACATAATTTGTCTCTAAACAAAATTAATGTGGACAAGAAGTCATATTTCTTGTGAGAAGTATGTACATAGGTTTCTGATCTTATCTAAAAGAATTGACCGCCTATGCATCAAAGATCCTCTCCTAATTATATTCGACAACAATATATAATATTTTAGAGGGTTGAAAGGTCCATTATCTATCCCTAACACTTACGCTATGGAAAAGTGAAGATGTTTGCATGTGAATTAGTAAGGAAATAGCTACAAACTTGATTAAACATTCAAGAATGTTTCCAAAGCTATTCAAAATAGTAGATTTGGTTTATGGAAGCTGATGCCTAATATGTGGTTTGTAGAGATAAAACTTGGGGAAGAAACATTCATGCAAGGTGTAATGGAACACTAGTCTAGATATAGACCATGGCTTGGTGCATGTACGCACCTAAAATTGCACAGTGCCACATCGGTGGTATGGTAAAAGTCTCCGATGATGATTTTCTCTTTTCCAAAACAAACGATGAAGTCCATATCCTTTTCCCTTTCTCTTAGCATGCTTGTTTTCCTTACTTATCCTTGTCTTAGATTTTTCTATCTTTCCGAGCCATTTTTACTTGTTGGGAGGTTGATGTGATAGTTACGCAACCGCATAAGTCTACCTAGATCGGCGGTCCCATAACCGCCGATCCTGCACAAACTCAGTGCAATGCGCATTTATCCGAAAATCTGAACTGTGTTCTATACCCATGTCTAAAGTTTGAGAGTGTCTTTCTCACTCGTTTCTTGACCATTTCTTCTAATCTTTAGCTTGTTGGATACATATTGAACTCCTCTTCTTTGTTTATTATTATTAGAATGTTGATTGCCTCTCTTTGGGATGATTTAACACTTCTTGATTGCCAAGTGTGTTAGACTTCTTCTCTACCATTTTTCTATAAAAACCAAGTTTTTACCCATATCATGGGTTGGAGATTTTTTATTTGAATTGCACCATTACTTTGCCAAAATATTGCCAAGAAGTACACAAACAACTCAGTACATTGTTTTGTTGCTTCTGCTTGCATTTGTGACCAATTTGCTGCAACCATTTTGTTCTGGCGTCTTATTGATTTCTTCTACAACTAGCCAACTCTATTCTCTAGATCACTTGGACTCTCATCTCTGGAAAGGAAGCTGAGGAGACAAAAGAATCATCACCACACTTGGAAGTTGTCACAGTTCTACAATAACCAGGTTGGGGATGCACTTCTAATTTCTTCAAAGCTTTCATTTTAGGATATTGTCGTTAAAGTTAATAGAAGCTTTTCACTTATTTTAAAAGGTAGAATTTACAATTTCTTTATTCTCGGTATTCAATCTTCCATTGATATTTTCTTTCCGGCTTATCCCTGTGGATCTGCTTAGGAAAGAATTTGGAGGAAGTTTTTGTGCACGAATTTCTTCATTTCTTCGTTTTAGAATATCTGTGTATTTCATTTCTTCATTTCCATATTTGTGTGCATACAAACAATCTTCCATGGATATCTTCTTCCCTGCTTATCCTTGTGGATCTGCAAGGGAAAGAAGCTTGAGGAAGCTTGTGTCTACGCTTTTCATTTTATTTCTTCATTGTTAGTTTACCTGTGTAACTTATTTGTTTTATCAGGGAAGTCTCAGGGGAAAGAGGAAATTGTTTCGAGAAGCTTCTTTCTTCCCATGATTCTAAGGTGAAGCAATTAGAAGAAGTTAGATTTCCATAATTACAAATTAGAATAAATCTTTCTTTAAATTAGATTTAGCCTCACATCCTGCAAAGGAGGAATAACTACATCTGGCTATTCCCTGTTTGTTTTACTTTAGTGTAGAAGTATATTATTGTTTAGATTAGCTTCTTTGTTTGTGTCTGTAGAGTTATTTTGTTTTAATTAATTTAGAGTAGATAAATATCAATGTTTTAGTTAGTTGCTTTCAACTCATTTCTTTTCAAACAAATAGATTAGATTGTTCATTTCATTTTGGTTAATTAATCGGGAATGAATTTAGCTAATTAAAAGATTAAAACACACTTGTCTTTTATTTAAGCTAGATTTACTTTTCTTAGTTATTTAAAACAAACTTTCAACATAGTTTAGCATTCAAATCAAACCAAACAATCAAACAATAGGGAACTTACAACTTACACCACCCGTACATAGCCTCTAATCCCCTTTTGTCAACTCGCGCGCGTAGGAACTCACACTACCCGTTCTTAGTCCCTAATTCTCCTATAGCTACCTTTTAGCATCCCCTCAATCCTACACATTCCGATTGTCCCGGCATGACCTCGGGAGGTCAAGGGCATATGAAATCACGTGTTGATTCTCGGTGTACGGCGCCCATGCAACTAAGAGACCTATCGGGCCATTGCCTAGTGCTCTTTAGGTTTGCAACTCATATCTTTATTTTATCTTTATTTTCCCTTTTCTTTTATTATTCTTTCTCATTTCTTTTAGAGGTAGGAATTTGAAAATTTTCAATGTGGAAACGAATTTTATGACAAAACAATTACATAGCATATGGGAAAAAAATATCGAAATTAAAATTAGCGAAACAAACATCAATGCCCCTTTCGGTATAGTTTGCAAGCTGTGGAGATAAAACTTGGAGGAAGAAACCTTCATGCGGGATGTAATGGAACACTAGTCTAGATATAGACCATGGCTTGGTGCCCATGCAGCTAAGAGACCTATCAGGCCATCGCCTAGAGCTCTTTGGGTTTGCAACTCATATCTATACTTTCCCTTTTCTTTTGTTATTCTTTCTCATTTCTTTTAGAGGTAGGAATTTGAAATTTTTCTATGTGGAAACGACTTTTTGACAAAACAATTACATAACATGTGAGGAAAAATAATATATTGAAATTAAAATTAGTGAAACGAACATCGATGCCCCTTCCAAAGATAGTTTGTAACTCATGCAAATTCTAACAAAAATTACATAGCATATAGGAGCAAAAATAATATATTGAAATTAAAATTAGTGAATAAAACATTGACATCCCTATCGGCATAGTTTGCAACTCATGTGCAATTGCTAGTTTTATGGTACTTCGTTGATCTTGTAGTCGGCCCTATTGGCCACCAGCATTTTTGTTTTTGGATTAGCTTGGTAGACTTTAGGGCATGCGTTCCTGCACCCAACCTTTTTTCCCAAATAGTCTGTAATATTTTTATTTCAAGTAATATATAGCTTTAATTCATTAAATAAAATGGCCTTCCAAGGGGTGGATCTGTCCTCTTTGATCAAAACATTCCTCATCTCTCACAAAGTCAACAACATTCACTGGATATTTTCAAGGATCAACATAAATCTATATTCTAGACAAAGGATAGAACTGAGGGTGCTTTCTTATCGGGTTAGAACAGTTTTCTTGAATGTGTGGGGTCTGACTATTAATATGGAATGTGGTATAAAATTTAAGAAAACTTTATGTGGGCAACGTGATGAAGGGGGTATTTGTTTTGGACTTACTGCAAATGCTTTGAGCGTTCTAAATTCAATTCAAGTGAAGATCCATTGCACAGGTGTTCTTGGATGGCATTCCTTGTTGAAGACAAGCTTTTGACCCCATAACAACCATAAGAGTGAACTCTATATTTGTCATTAGGTATACATTGGTAGAGAACAAAGAAGAATGCCATTGGGTTACAAACTTACAACTACATCATCCCATAACAAGTCACTGGTTTAACTAACAATGACCATGTATGATCGTCAAAAATGGGCACAACATTGGGGTTCATGGTTTACCTGGTCTGAGAATCAAATAAAAGTGCATGAAGCTACAAAGACTGAAAAAGGTTCTATATAATAAGTAAAAAATGTTCAAGCATAACCATCCTATAAAAGTAAGCCTATAGATGTGACCTCAACAGGTTCAGATCATAAGCCTATAGCTGTGAACTGGACAGGTTCCAGATGATCAGCCTATTAAATAACACCGAGGGACAAGAAGGCCATTGCAGAACAAATGGTAGTGACCTAAATAATGAATTGCCCATTACAACAGCGAGTTTTGTGTGGCAATGCTGAAGGAACTTTGGATCTTGCTACCTAAACATAGCAGAAAGAGAAACTGGATTATTTAGTGGTAGGAAGCAACGGCTTTTACTTCTGAAGTCTTCTGGTATTTAGCAACATCGTAGCAAAATGAAAATTTAGGAAGGATAGAACACCAATAAGAAGACATTAACTTGAAGCCAATTTAGACCAGGAAGAGGTAAAACTGTAACTATCCACAATAATCTGTAAGCTGTAGCAATTTGAAATGTATCAAGGTGAAGGAGCAAAAATTCAATCCAAGCTTAATTGGATTGAAGATGGAAGTAGAAGCACTTGCTTGTCAGAAGCAAAAATATAAAAATATTTCTCCTCAGTTCCAGGATGCAGATTCCTAGTAAAAGTTGTAACTGTAATGGGGACCTTTTAGGTCTTCCAACAGGAACTATGAGATCAAGTAGATAAGATGACACAGTGGAAGATCTTAAGAGAGCCCTTTTTCCCGAGCAATGAAAAGTCTTAATGGTCTACCTTACAATATTAAAAAAAAAAAAAAAACATTATACCCTGAAAGACTGCCATCACAAAATTACAAGTTCCCGTAGGTGCAATATTATTAGTTAAGCTCTTTCTGAAAGTGATAAGAAGGATGAATTTGATGGGCGGAGTCCCATATTTCTGTTTAATATCTCCTCCAAAATTACTGACAAAGCCATATAGTGTCATGCTTGTTAAAAGGCAGACCTTAAGGGAGTAACTGAAAGGAGAGATATATGTATATTGAACAACCTTCTCTTGGGCAGGGGAAACAATAGAATGGAATATACGGTTTATGTCAAATATCCTTGTTATTGAAAATAACTTTTTCGAGGCTTATGGTTGGAATTTGTATCCAATGGAGTTTTATCTTTCATCTGCAGTTATGGTTAGGCTTTGGCCCCCAATGTGCAAGAAGAAATAAAATGCCATACTACCACATTGTAGCGAGAGTTGCATTGAATAGATCACTTACAAATCTTTCTTTGAGAAGGTAATCATTAGATCAGAAATGACCATTTTCACATAAAGCTTTTGAAATTTCAGAGAGGGAAAATGGAAGCAACGCTGAATTTGAAATAAATATTTCCTGCCTCATTGCTTGAAATGAGTGGTGTTGTCCCTTCCACGATCACATCTAGCTAAAGGCTGAACAAAAAACAAGATCCTTGAAGAGAATGGAAATGGGATGATCAAAGCTCCATGCATTATTCCTGAGAATTTCACCATCAAAATCCTGAATTACAAGTGGAATACAAAAACTGCAGGAAAAGATAGTTGAATCAATTATGTTAAAAACTAAGATAGATGCTTGAAAATATGTTTCCACATGGAGGATTTTGTACCAGGATTTTTCCTATTGACATATTTTCATGTAGTTAGAAAATTAAAAAATCCTAGTATTGTCTAGAAGAGATTTTTGTGACATGATATGCAGGATTGTAGACATTCTCAATCTTCCCAGAATATAAAAATAGATTTTTGGCAGAAAAACAATGTAGAATTTTTGAAATCAACCCTTCAGATCACACCACATGATCATATCAGGTCCACCCCTGATCACAGCACGCCATCCATCATCAGGTCCACCCCTGATCACACCACACCATCCATCATTGGTGTGATCCATCATCAGGTCCACCCCTGATGATGGATCATGTGTTGTGATCCAATATGTCAATTTCAAATAATCTACACATTTTTTTCTCTCCCAAAGATCTGTTTCCTATTATTCTCAATTGTGGAAACCTAAAATCTGTTCTTCATAATATAGTCATGGTAAACAAAGAGCTCTTATAGGGTAAACCCTACATTGAAGAGGCACAGTTCAGAGAAAAAAGTCTACATCTGCAGACTTGCCACAGTATGTCATCTCTGAGAAGGATGCTACTGCGATGCATTGAAAGAGTACTCAACTTTATGCCATCGCTTGTTTTCCTGCCTCGTTGATTTTCATTAGTTGACATCCTATTTGAAATGCATGCAAGAGAACAAAAATAGCGAGCGAGGAAAAACAGATGCCTGATTTTCTGGTCAAAAGCACATACACAGGCTAAATTGCTTGTGGACAAAGTGGAACAGGATTAAACAGTTACAAGGAAAATGGTACAAATGTTAAATTGATGATATCCCTGGGAACCTTCTTCCTATCTCATGAGATATGATAATACGCTTGTACATATGCACCCCTTGACAGTTATTGCCATGTCTCCTTGGACAGTGCACAAATGTCAGTCCAACTTTTTGTAAACAACATGTAACCATATTGGGACATATTTCCATGATGACTGTTTGTCATATAGGTCTGGTCTATACAGTTGGCTTGATGTACATTTTATAAAATAATATCATGATTGAGATTCTTCAAAAAAATTGGAGAAGAATATTTTTAACAAAAAAACAAACAGATAGTAAGAAGATCACAGTTGATATAAAAACTTTCTTTATTTCAGTTAGTTAATATTGGTATTATACAGAGGACTTGCGTCAGGAAGAGGAATGGCCTTAATAATTCCATGGCAAAAGAGCTGAGCTCTACTTGATTATCAAATGAAATTCATGAGCTGAAGAAATATATATATGACATATTACTTCACTTTCTTTACAGATTATATGAACAAGTTTCCTGAATCAACAAATCTTATTATCCATCACTCTCTACAATGATATCCATAGAACATCAAACTTTTGAGAAAATGAACACATTTAAGATTGGATCCAAGATGGCTTTTACTTGTTTCCAATTCTAGAATCATATACATGAGTAGACAAGAGTAGCTGGACAGAAATACCGGAGATGCTAGGAAGAAAGCCAATGATAATAGTTTGGGAAATATTTCCATGGCAGAATGCAGTAGGATTTTAACTCTCAGACTAAGTATTGTTTATGGAAGCTGAATGAATTAACCTGAGGACTTAATGTAATACCAAATCTAATAAGCTGTTAATAACAGATTTTAATACTGGTGCAGGCATCTAGCAGTGAAGGTCAAATTCAAATGATGCAAGTTATCAAACAACAGAGCCACCTCCATAATCATCAAGCTCAACCTCTGTAACAAACATCTCCATCACAGATGACACCTGCTGGGTTGCAGATATCATTAGCAGCTCCATCTTCATTCTGTTGATTATCATTGCTTCTAAGCCACTGCTGATCCTTTAAAGCACAAATCAGATGAATATCAAAATCACATTTTTCACAATAATATGACCATTGACCGCCTTCCTCATCACATCCATCACAGTTAAATTCTCTTTTTCTAGTCAATACAAAGTGCTCATGTTGGCTGCAATTAATTTCCTTGGGTGATTTCTCAGCTAAATCTTCTATCTTCTTCTGCAGCTTTCCAATCTACAAAGCAGTGAAGGGATAAGCCTCTGCTCCAAAGATAGAAACGGCACTTATGGCATCATCTGTCACAGTTTTTCCATCTGGACCAATCACAATCAAGGTGGGTATTCCTTCTTTAAGGAAATGGTGACTTAGGTCCTTCTCAGTCTTATCTCCAAAAGGAAGAGCCAACCAGGGCATGGTTGAGAAGTAGTCTTATCTTCATCATTTGATATAAAAACAATATCAAATGCTTCTCCACTTTCCTTGAGCTCATTGTATACCTGTATAAGCTTTGGAGTGAAGGCTTGACAAGGAGGGCACCAATGGGCAGAGAAATACAGAGCTACTGTCTTGCCTACAAGATCAGAAACCGGGACCTGTTGAAAAAATCAAAATATGGTAAGAATTTGTACCATTAAGATCAGCATCATTGAGATAATTCTAAAACCAATATATGAACAAACTTAATGGCTTATGCATATAAGAATTTTCTATCTCCTGCATTCGATCAGAATCAACAAGCTAATTTGTGCACCCCAAATCTAATAGCAGAATTCATTGTTTCCATCAATTATGTTCATATTGGGTAATAATATTACACCAGATTTAATTAGTGAATGTTACTTTGCACTTCAAATGGATCCAAAGACATCAGGACAAAACAATTTTTCAAGTAAAACCTTAGCTGCTTAGATTGAAGTTTCTTTTGTCCACATACCAGAAATTAGATTAGTAGATCTCGGTAACTCACCTTTTCACCTCCATGTTTGATCACAAAGTCACGTGTGTCAGAGACCAAGAGAGATTCCAAGGTTTTCCCTTGTTTTCTGCCTTCATCCTCTCCTTCAATCTCTTTCAGTCTCTCTGTTGTGAATGGATAAGCTCGAATTCCATATCTTTGTACGAGGCTGACTGTTTTGGTCTGCACTGTTTTCCCATTTGGACCTATAACAATTAGAGCAGGGATACCTTGAACTTGAAAATATTGAGACAATTTTTTCCCAGTTTTGTCTCCAAAGGGTAGAGCCAGCCATGGCATGCTTCCATAATACTCCTGAAAAGCATTTTCCTCTGAATTGGCCGATAGAAACACAATTTCAAAATCCTTGCCTCTACTCTTAAGATCATTGTAGATGTCCACAAGCTGAGGAGTGAAATTGAGACATGGAGCAGACCAGTGGGCTGAAAAATATAGGCCAACTGTTTTCCCGACAAGCGTAGACACGGGTACCTGTTGATCAGGATCCAAATTAATAATCAATCATATCAATTCAGAGCATAATCCATATAGTATTTTATCTTCCTAGAGAAAATCTTAGAAGACCCTTAATGCATCCGCGTACTAATCTTTAGCCTTTGAAACATTATAACCCTATTCAATTCTTGTATTCTTTTGTAAGACCCGGTTTCTATCTTCTGGTTAGTAGTCCATATTCACATGTACAAAGGAAAGAGTTCCATAATCACCAATTCTCGGTGTCCTTAATATTTAGGCTTTGAATCATAATAACCCAGTTCAATGCATGTATTCTTCTCTGAGATCCTGTTTTAGTCTTACGGTTAGAGATCCATATCCACAAGTACAAAGCTATGAGTTCCATTCTCACCAATTCTGGGTGTCCCTAATATTTCGCCTTTAAAACAAAATAATACAATTCAGTACAAATATTATTCTTTAAGATCCAGTCCAGTCCTGTTTTTAAGGATTCATATCTACGTCAACGAAGTTATACGTTCCATTCTGACCAATTATAAAAATACCGTAACAGGTCCGACAGATGGTCTTCTGGTTTAAAGGCCAACAAAATAGACTACCTTTGTGAAGACCCTGACTCAATCTTTTGGATAAGGGCCTATTCTAAACTCTGATCAATAACATTCCAAACCAAAATTCGCAGGAAATCAAAAAAACATCAAAGGAACAATAAAAATAATGAAATTCCTCACCTTTTTCCCATGGGAAATCACAAAATCTCGTTCATCAGATACCAGAAGAGACTCCACAGTCTGTGTAGCCTTGACAGCCTCATCCTTGGCCCTCAGCTGATCAAGCTTCTCTGCACTAAAAGGGTACCCCTCAACACCATATTTCCTAATGATACCAACACCTTCAGAAGTCAATGTTCGACCCTCTTTGTCTAACACAACAAGAGTAGGAATGCCCATGACATGAAAATCCTGTAGAAGCTTCTCTTTTGTACTTACATCCGAAAATGGCAGGGCAAGCCATGGCATGAGATGGTGATACTTCTCAAATGACTGTTCATCCACATCAGCGGATATAAATATGATCTCAAAATCCCTCTCCTTATCCAAGATTTTTGTATAGATGTCTGAGAGAAGAGGGGTGAACACCCTGCATGGAGCGCACCAATGGGCAGAAAAGTAGAGACCCACATATTTTCCTTCCAATTCGTAAACTTTCACCTATAGATTGATTATATAGAATTTAATCCATGAACACAAAATTCAATCAAAACAAACAATGATATGTACAATGTGTACATAATTGGTGGTAAACTTACCTTGTTTCCATTGTTTGTGAGGAGGAAATCTCTGTCCTGGCTGCATAGCAAAGACCTTAAACCTTTTTGTGATTCATTAGCAACGATTGCAGCCTTCAATTCCATTGTACACCGTTTTGTTTCCTTCTTTCTGGTTTTTCAGCAATGTTTCGTATGAGGACAGGATCTCAAAAGCAACCTCATAACTTTAATTCCTGAGATTCGTAAACTTGGGGAAAAAGTCAAGCGTTAACCTGGTTTATTAGACAATTTGACTTAATCCGCCATGATCCGCTATGATTATGGAACTATTGGGTTTTAATATCAAAGGGAAAGGTTTTAAGTCAATCTAGAACAAACACGTAATTGCGGTTAGCTTTCCGACACAGGAGATTTAGGTGTCTAAGGTGGACTAAAGCTTATGATATTATCGGAGGAATTTGATTTATTTTTAAAAAAAGTTTGGAAAAAGGTTGGATTTATGATTTTTATTTAAAATTCTTATTGGAGAAAAATTATTTATTTGAATTAATTTGTAATTTAACTAAACAATTGAAACTTAAAATTTTAAAAATATTAATAAAATAAATGTAAAAATATTATTTATGTAGATTTGTGTAAGGCTTATATTTGAAATTGATGAAATTCATTGACCCCACAATTAAAATATCTAAAATTTAAAGTTATTTTGACCTCTTTTTTTTAATGATTAGCTTGTTTGAAATGAGTTGTATATATTTAGAATAATCATATAGTAAAAGCACCCATAAAATTATAAGGTGAAAGGATTTATAAAGCACAAAAACACAGAAAATGTTTATATTTAGTAAAGTATATAAACACTTTTTAAGTAATGTGAGTTCTCGAGAGAAGGAAAAAGCTACTAGTTATACTAGCAATTGTCCCTTAGGTGCAAATTATACCGGGAGTGATGTGAGAACATTTGACAAATAAAAAGTGTTTGTGGCTATTGTATTTTGAGAAGAAAACAATGAAAAGATGGCATTTCCTAATAAAGACTCAAACATATTTTTGTACTTAGGGTTGTTGCGTTCCAAATATCAATAGAAAATAAAATAGTTAAAATATAGATTAAAATGTTAAATAAGGAAAGATGGGAAAATTGTTTCTCTAAGAGTGAATTGCACCTATAAAATTGATTGTATTAAAAGAATGTTCATGTAATGGAGTTTATCTTTTGTGTTAAGATTTGATATGTACAAGAGCTAAAATTTGGTTCTTTAGCACATTGCATTATAACTTCATCATTTATTCAAGTAATGTCCTATTTGTTAACATATTGACTAATGTAAAACCTCGTGCTTTATTTTGTACCCTAAGTCCACTATGTCATAACCACTTCTCCTTAGCACTTCAAAAGTCACTACACATTCTACTTAATACATCTTCGGGTTATCTACTGATTACTCCTATCTCAAATATGGTTCCAACTTTAGCCTATCTAGGTGTGTGGGCCTAAGACAATTTTGATCGACAAATCTATATAGAGGTTAGGGAACTTGTCTCATTATACTCATAACAATCATCTTTTCAAATGCATAAGTTACATTTGTTGACTTAGGTTCGATTGAGCAAAAAAACTATTTAAACGGTCATCTATATAAACACAAACATCCTAACCCATTAAAGGCATGTGAGGGACATTTAGGATATCTCATATCAAACACACTCTAAAAATGTCATGAGAAAAGCATTGAAAACATCCATCCCTATAACACAACTCCAACCAAACTACTCAAATGTCAAATACATATATTGTTTCCCTATATCACAAATTCATGCACTACAATCAAGCTAAGTGTCAATTGCCAAGTGTTGAGGAACAAAACTAGGGCTTCATCTTGTTTACTTTATCTACTAATCTTCACCTCATTATAGAATTAAGAGAATTACATCTTACTTGATCCCTCTTTGGATTATTAGTATGTATTGCAATGCTCTTCACATTATTAGGGGTGGGGTGAGGTCAATATATCTCAAATCAAACTAACCCCTTTTAGGTATACAACAAGGAGAAGATATATACAATTAAATAAGTGTCATCATGAAGATCCAAATATAGATCACAAATCCAAATTCATAGGAAAAGTAGATCCCAACACCAAATTCCTCCTCAAATATCCAACGAACACGTGTGCATATGTCCTTAAATAGGTTTGGCAAAAACTTGCTCCTGCTAAACAAAATTAACTTATTCTCACTTCTAGGTCCCGAGATCTTGTAGATAGTTTGATGGCAATCTACACAACTTTCCCATCCATTTTTATTTCACTTTCATGTGGTTTGATCTCGAAGAAGAATGACTTTTTCTAAACTATAAACCTAATTTTACTTTTACTAATATATTTATAATGCACATTGAATGATTTGATATCCTTACATGATTTATGATTGTTTGAATTATTTTGTTATTTAGAATTATCTTATGCACTTGATAATATATAATATCTAATTAGGAACATACATATTAATTTTGATTTTACATTTTAGTAAAATAGCTTATTTATCGATTCATGCGAACATCGACTTCATTCCGCCCTTAGGGTTTCATATTTTAATCCAATCTTATTAATATTAGAGTGATATTTTACTTTCATTGTTTTATCAAAACCCTTCTACATTCTTATGCATACTTAAATACTCCTTTCTTATGCCAAAGTGCTCGCTTGAGTGGTGCCCCCATTGATTACATTTAAGTGCCCCTAGTTCCACATTGTCCTAAGAAAATGGCTAAATTCGTGATACCCATGTTTCTTCTTCTATGGATGTTACTATTAACATAAATTAGGGTAACAATATTTGTGTTCACAGAATTCAACATGCATCATTGAGGACATTGTTATCGGTAATACCATTCGAATTATGAGGGTGACCAATGTGATAATAAAAAGACCAAGATCCTATCTGCAAACTCCCACATAGGGTTCTAACTAAGCTATGTAGTTGTAGCGTATGAAATTTGGTCCTATGGAACTTGGCAATATAACTCCAACATTCATCTTAACATTATCACATTCATCTACTTATTAACTAATCTTGCTCTATCTTAGACTCCAAGTCCATTAGGTCATGACTTGGTATTCAACTTAGTACATAAGGAATCAATGTACCTTATACAAAACACATCTCCGCACTCTCTACAAACCATCTCTTATCTCATATTTGGTTCTAACTTAATCATGGATGAGTTCATGGATCGAAGATAAATTCAACAATTCAATATGTCCCATGACCAAATAACATGTCCCTTACACTTGCAATGGTCATATTTTCATAGACACATGTTATCTTAGTCGGTTTAGGGTCGGTTGAATGATAAATCATTTTAATCATTCACATATATAATCACATGCACCTATACCTATTAGGGGCATCTAGTGATCACATATTAAAAGCACCTCTATAAAGGACATTGAGCTGATAATTGAAGCACTTTGCTCCTACAAAACATTACAACAAAGATACTCAACATCTATATTGTTTCCTAAGATCACACATATATGCACTAAATTCAAGCCAAGTGATAATTGCCAAGTGTTGAGGACTCAATTAAGGGATCCATCTTTGTTTATATTGTATAGCCTTTACATCATCATAGGATTTAGATAACTATGTGTGGCTTGATTCATCTTTGGATTATTGACATGCGGTGCGGTGTTCATTACATCAAAGGGGGAATAATGAGGTCATCTAGCACATATGATGAATAACTCTTTTCATGTAAATAAGAAAAGAGAAGACATATATAGGTACATAAGCCTCGTTGTAAAAACTTAGATACAAGAAACATGTCCAACGATATAAGTAAAATAGGGTCGAAACACATTATGAATTGATTCCATTGGACATATTGATCGATACTTGGACATATTCGTCGATACCTAGACACATTTCTTTGGGTAAATCTATTTCCTAATAGATGAAATTGTTCAAAACTCAATTCCGATCATTAAATTTACCAAGAAGCTTTATTGTACAACATTATCAACTAGTTACAATCCATTGTCACACATTCTGAGCTGAAGTTGGTTGAAAATATTCCAAATCCTAACCCTAATTATACTTTTATCTACTCTCTAGAAGTTTGTTAAGTGATATATCATCCTTTTCATGATTTAGGACTATCATTAATATATTTGATGTAATGAAATTATAATTCAAACATATTGTAATATTATAATTAGATTAACCCTAGAGTTGATATTACATTTTGGTGAACTTTCTTAATCCATTAATCTATGCCATCCTATACATTTGTAGGGCTTTGTATTTTGAAATTCATTTTTCAACATAATTTCTCATTTTAGGCTTTTCCTTAGAAACCTTATATTGTGTTATATAATCACCATGACATGTGTTTTTATCCCGAGCATATTTACACCGAAAGAGCTTATCCTCATCAACCCTCTCAATATTCCACATGATTATGTCATTTAGTTATTAGAGAAAATCCATTCCAATGACCTCTAATTGAGTGACATAATTGTGTTGCAAAAAGTGTCTCAATGTTTCACACCCTCAAAACCCTCTCCACAACATAAACAACAAAAATGGATTCATTTACTAAAAACCCCTATTGTGGTACTCATTAAGCTCCTCACACTCAATCTCATAGTTCTAGTTCTACCTCCCCTTTATTTTTTATGCTTTTAGGCCATAAAGCTCAAAATTTGACAACAAATTACATTGAGATTACCATAAATTTTTGTACACTCAACCAAAAAATGATACACATTACTATGCAAGATCTAAGAGATATTTGTGAAGGCATCATTTTTATAGTAGAAATTGATACAACTCCAAACATGATACCACAACCAAATTACTACCCCTACTTTTTGAGACACCCACATATAGCCCAATGAGCCTCTTGATATTATTACTTTACCCACATATATTATTCCTACCCCAAATACACCGAATACACTTGATAATTATCCCCTACAACATGCATGGGGGAAACATGTATAATCATGGGATTCAAAATGTTATCCCTTATTTTTAAGATTTGCCACTACATACTCTCATTAGTAAGGCCGTCTTTTATATTACTACCCCTATGTATATAGATATACTAATGTAAAAATGTAAGTAAAAACTACCCTTGTATGACAACCCCTCACCATGGCGACTCCCTATGAAAACACGTCAATTGTGTTACCAATCCACATATATCCATAACTTCTCTTGAATATACAAAATCCAATCCACCACACATCTTACCTATGAGCATCTTCCACATCTCTCTCAAATTATGGGAGAATATCATAGATTGGTTGATCATATACCTAATTAGACCTTACCTATTTATGAATGTGATACCATACCACATTATATTGTTCAAGATACACATATACAACGAGATGTTATTAGTTCCATAGAATATATTTTTTTCTAGATGATATGCATGCCATACAAGGTGTACTACCTAATGACACATTGATTGAGAGCATGGGCACCATAATTCCTTTTACTTATCCCATTTATGACATGCACACCATGTTTAACCTTATGCCTCTAATAAGGTTCCTTTTGATTTAACAAAAATAGAAATGCTAAACCCTAATATTGTAGATTAACTGATGTAAACTATGATAAACAACTACTAGAGTATAGATGACACAAGAAATAAGCTAATAAGATATGAAACCCTAAGTGTAAGAGATGGAAATATTGAATTAGCTGATTTACGATTCTCCTAGAATTGATATGGACTAGAAAACTAATGAACAGGGAGGGAAGACCGTAGCAAATGTGCAATTGTAAAATATGGAGTTTTCGGATAAAGATGGATTAGAGTGCCTTGACCGGTCGGGGCACTTGGGCGGCAGAGTCTGTCTCTTGCTAGGCACCCATGACTATGGAAATACTCGAATTTGATTTTTCTTATGTCGCACAAGTGTCATTGATATTCATCGTTGGTCACCTGTATGTCACACCTTGACCGTTAATGATGCATGTAACTTGCAAAGATATATTCATCTGCAAAACCCTCAAACTACATAAAATCCCAAAAAAGAAAGATGCAATATGGGGAGCAAACCGACTCCGACAATCACCCAACTGAGTGAACTTACAACCGAGTATTTCAATACATATCAAACTCCATGTAGTTCTTATGAGTGTGTGAACTAATTGTGTCCTAGGACTCCCTTGTGCAAGCACACTTTGTTAGGAAATAAGAGATAAAATATGCGGAATAATCCCTTACAGAATCGCAAAAGTAGAAACTAATGTGCAGAAAATATTACAGATCTCAAATAAAAGTGCAGAATAAATAACACAACACAGAGAGACAATATTTAACATGGTTCACCCAATTTGGGCTACGTCCACCAAGAATCACTTGCTCATATTTTATTACAAGCCTTCACTCTCTCAATACAATACCCAGATCCGTTTGAAGCTATGGTCAACAAACTCTACAGAATTCACACCCGAATTCAAAACACATTTGCAATACATTTGCCTGTTTATGTATCATATGCATAAGACCATATAAATAGACAATTTCTTAAGCGGTTTGATACAAAACCGTGGGTATCAAAACCATGGGCAAAAAACGTGGGTATCAAAACAATGGGTACCGAAAACCATGGCCCAAAAACAACCCATAACGATTAACCATTACCCATGGGTTAATAAACTACCCATGAAAATTTACTTCGGGGGCTTCGCCCCCGAACCCCCCTGACCCGCTCACCGGCGAGCGAGACCGCCGTAAAAATACCCGAGTGTAACACATAGAAGGTGTACCACACTCTAACATGAAAATAGGCTCCACAAACATAACAATCTCCCACTTGGAGACTGATTTCCACTGAGCAAGCTTCTCAACCCTTCACTATCATCCATGAAGGCCAACCAAAGCTAAACATAGCTTTATTTTATCCCTTGTGACCACCTTGGTCATCATGTCTGCAGGATTCTGACTAGTATGAATCTTCTCCAACTTCAACTTATCTTCCTCCAAAGTTGTCCTGATGAAGTGATATCTCAACTATATATGCTTCATCTTAGAGTGGAAAGTAGAGTTCTTAGCTAGGTGTATAGCACTCTGACTATCACTATGCAGCTTACATTCCTCATGCTTATGCCCCACTCCTCAAGCAATTTTTGTAACCAAATCATCTCTTTTCTTGCCTCTGTGGCGAAACATACTCATCCTTCGTGGTTGACAAAGCCACCGGCTTCTGTAGTCGTGAAATCTAGCTTACTGTTGTCCCACCTACAGTGTAAATATAACTTGTCGTGCTCCTCCTGTTGTCTACATCTCCAACCATATCTTAATCTACATAACCACGTAAAGTGGTGTCTGATCCACTGTAGCATAAAACTGTCCCCATGGTCCCTCTCAAATACCGAAGGATCCACTTTACTGCTTGTCAATGCTCTTTACCTGGATCACTCATAAATCTACTCATAGCTCCCACTGCATGGGCAATATCAGGCCTAGTGCATACCATAGCATACATCAAACTGCCAACCGTTGATGAGTAAGGTACCTTGGACATATGGTTTCTTTCCTGCTCTGTCTTGGGACACTGCTCCTTTGATAACTTAAAATGGCCTGCCAAAGGAGTCCCAACCGGTTTAGCATCTTGCATGTTAAACCTATCCAATACCTTCTTAATGTACTCTTCCTGAGATAAAGTCAGCTGTTCCTTCCTATCCCGAGTTATCCTCATACCAAGGATTTGTCTGGCTGCCCCCAAATCCTTCATATCAAAGGATTCACTTAGTTTGCTTTCTTGAGTACTTTTATTACCTGCATGTTTTTACCCGCAACCAACATGTCATCAACATACAAACACATGATAATACACTTCCATCCTCAAATTTCTTTGTATACACGCAATTGTCGAATGACATCTAATATAACATTGCTCCATCATGAAGCTATCAAACTTCTTATACCATTGACATGGAGCTTGTTTCGAGCCATACAAGCTCTTCTTCGCCTTTACACACCATCTCCTCTTTACCTTTGACCTCATAGCCCTCTCACTGCTGCATATATAGTTCCACCTCCAAATCACCATGGAGAAATGCGGTCTTTACATCTAACTGTTTCTAAGTGTTTTGCTACCATTATTCCAAGAACAGTTCTAATAGAAGTCATTTTTACTACAGGAGAAAAGATCTCATCAAAATATATACCTTGTTTCTGTGCAAACCCTCACCACCAACCGGTCTTTATATCTTTTCTTTCCTCCTTCGTCTTTAACTCTATACACCCACTTGTTCTGCAATGCTTTTTTGCCTTTCGGTAGCTTAACCAAATCCCAAGTCCGGTTCTCCATGAGAGACTTATGCTCCTCATCCATGGCTTGCTCCCACTTCTTATTGGCATCTACCCGCATTGCTTCATCAAAGCTCTCGGCTCTCCACTATCAAGGTGAGTAATAAATAATAAAGAGGAGAAAAAATTCGGGTTCTTTTCTTACCCTAGAAGACCTCCTCACTATAGGAGTTTGGGGTTCTGTTGAGTCGGTTCTCGAACCGATTCATGGGTCACCGTCCCATTCGGAAGATCCTCTACCCCTACATATTCTTTCTTGGATTATTCCTTGTTTTCCTGCAACTATTGCTTATACATGACTTTCTTATTAAAGACCACATCCCTAGACCGAATGATTTTCTTGTCCTTAGTACTCCAACATTTAAATCCAAAGTCATCACCACCATAACCAATGAAAGTACATTTTTCTGATTTAGCCTCTAGCTTGGTCCTATCATCCTTGTCTATATGAATAAACACCTCACATCCAAAGACTCTAAGAAATGAATAATCAACTTTCTTACCATACCAAGCCTCCTTAGGTATGCCTCCATCCAAGGCACTTGAGGGTCCTCTATTTATCAAGTACACAACTATGCTCACCACTTCGCCCAAAAAGAAAGAGGCGATCCTGCATGTAACCTCATGCTCCCGGCACGTTCCATTATTGTTTTGTTCATCCTTTCGATACCTCATTCTCGCTGCGGAGTTCTTGAAACCGTCTTTTGCTGCAGATTCCATTCTTAGAACAAAGAATCATTAAATTCATTTTTGCAATACTCCCCTCCATTATCTAACCTGAGACATTTTAGCTTAAGACATGTTTCATTCTCTACCAAGGCTTTCCATTTAACAAAAATGTCAAATACATCATATTTGTTTCTAATATAATAAACCTAAACTTTCCTTGGTGCATCATCAATAAAAGAAACATAATAACTTGAACCCCAAGAGATGATACCTGAGCCGCCCCCACACATCAGAATGCACCAACTCTAACTTACTCTTTTTCTTTGTAGGTCCAACCTTGAGAAACCTTACTCACTTCTGCTTTCCCATATATGCAGTCCTCACATAACTCCAAACCTCGTTTCTTTTATCCAGTAAATTCTTCTTTATGATGTCCATGCCCTTATCGTCATATGACCGAGCCTATAGTGCCATAATGTTGTATCTGCATCTGAGCCACAAGATTACAATCATTAATACTATCGGTGGATAAATACAAGGTTCCAACCTTCTTATCTCTTGCCACCACAAGAGCACCCTTGTAACCTTCCAAGAGTCACCAGTAAATATCACAAGATAACCATCACTTCCCAATTGCCCGCCAATATCAAATTTCTCCTTAATGTAGGCACATGTCCGACATCCTTCAATAGCCATGTATTCCCATTCCGCATCTTAACTCGAGAATGAACCTTTTCCAACTATACTGCAAGGCTCATCATCACCAAGAAAAACATGCCCAAAATCCCCTTGAACATAATCAACAAAATAATGCCTATGTGGAGTAGCATGAAAAGAAGCCCTTGAATCTAAAACCCAAGATTCAGTAATATTATGTAAATAAAGAATCAAAGCATCCTGCATACATTACCCGATGCCACATTTGCCTCCTTGTTTTCTTCCTGTTGTTTCTTCTTGTCCCGAAGCTCCCAATAGTCCTTCTTTGCATGCCCAGACTTTCCACAGTTCCAACATATAATCTTGCTCTTGGATTTTGACCTTGCCCGATCTTTCGATTTTCCACGGTTTCCTCTATTCTTCTGTCTCCCTCTAGTTTCCACTGTCAAAGCATTCCCTGAAGTAGAAGATTCCTCGGAGCTTTTTCTTCGCATTTCCTCGCTTAGAATCACCCCTACAACATCCTCAAACTTCAACTTCGAGTTAGCTGGAACCGAGTTACTTACCGCCATTACTAGGCTATTCCAACTTTCAGGTAAAGAGCACAGAATTAAAAAAGCCCTAACTTCTTCATCAAATTCTATTATGAATCAAGCTAGTATATTCACAAATCAGTATTGAAATCATTTAAATGATCTGCAACTCTTGAACTATTCTCGACATCTTCATATTAAACAACTTTTTCATTAAAAACATCTTATTAGAGGCGAGGGGTTTTCATACAACTTCCCTAATGCATCCATCGGTTCTTTTGTAGTCTTTTCCTTTGAAACATTAAATAATACCGAAGATGCAAGACACGGCAAATCGTTCCAAGTGCCTTCCGATCCAACAAATCCCATTCTCGCATCTGTCATACTCAAGGGGTTGTTCACCTTCTCGAGACAACGGAGTATAAAGATCCTTTTGATAAAGGTAATCTTCCATCTGCATCTTCCAAAGATCAAATTCTGCTGTTGAATTTATCAACCCTAGATCTTCCATCATCTGCCATAGCTCCCACTCAAGATAAAACTTTCCCTACGATTCAACACTTCAGCAAACCAAACCAGGCTCTGATACCAATTGTTAGGAAATAAGAGATAAAATATGCGGAATAATCCCTTACAAAATCACAACAGTAGAAATTAATGTGCAGAAAATATTACAGATCTCAAATAAAAATGTAGAATAAATAACACAACACAGAGAGACAAGATTTAACGTGGTTCACCCAATTTGGGCTACGTCCACCAAGAATCACTTACTCAAATTTTATTACAAGCCTCCACTCTCTCAATACAATACCTAGATCCGTTTGGAGCTATGCTCAACAAACTCTACAGAATTCACACCCGAATTCAAAACACATTTGCAATACATTTGCTTGTCTATGTATCATATGCATAAGACCATATAAATAGACAATTGCTTAAGTAGTTTGATACAAAACCGTGGGTATCAAAACCATGGGCAAAAATCGTGGGTATCAAAACCATGGGCAAAAAACCGTGGGTATCAAAACAATGGGTACCAAAACCATGGGCCCAAAAATAGTTCATAACGGTTACCAATTACCCATGGGTTAATAAACTACCCATGAAAATTTGCTTCGGGGTTTCGCCCCGAACCCCCTTGACCCGCTCACCGGCGAGTGAGACCGCCGTAAAAATACCCGAGTGTAACACATAGAAGGTGTACCACACTCTGACATGAAAATAGGCTCCACAAACATAACACACTTGATAGCAAGCTAGCTAGATGCAACAATGTAGCTAGAATGTGTGGATGGAAAAATGAACTTCCCTACCTATGAAGTGTATGAAAAAAATGTAGTCCCTTGTCCATTGAATGGATGCTAAATGGACACCTTCAGGTTTCTTAGGTGATGCAAGATTAGGTGATGATAATAGATGTTTAGATCTTGGTCTTTTATTTTTCTCATATAGCTTTGTATCTATACGATTCCCTTGGTTGAATTTCGTCAGTAATTGACAACTATAAGGTTGACCCATAAGAAAATAAGAGGCCCAAGAAGAGCAAGTAAGTTTGAAAGAAGTTAGGAGCGCCCCAAAGGGGACAAGGGCGCATGGCGCCGCTTGTCTAGAGCCATAAAGGATAAACAAGTAAAATGCCGACTAGGGTGTAGTAGGGTGTAAAAGACTAGAAAGAAGACAAGAAACAAAGCAAAGAGAAACAAGTAAAATACCAACTGGGGTGTAGGGTTTTTATTTCACGGACACAAAATAGGAATTTCATAAGCACGACATCAGACAACTTCATTCAATATATGTAAATTTATATTGAAATTTTCATTTCCCACCTTGTAAGACCCTTTTAAAATATGAAATTTAGTTGGAATAGGCATCCTCTCAATCGGATATTCCAATGGTTTAAGAAAATGGGACTTCCAAATAATTAAGTAAATATAGTAACAATGGTAATGTTCAAAAGTAATAACACCACATTGACAAAAAAATACCTCTGAATATGCCATTATGCTCAAACATGGAGATATCAAGCTTTGTTTTTAATGGTGCTTTGAATCACCGTAGTGCTCCCATCATTCAAATTGTAACTAGTCCACACTTGTAAAAGGAGATGCCGATGACAAGCCACATTACTTGTATCAAAGGTTGTTTGATTTATTATGTTGTGTTGTCCGAACTCATAGTGGACAAAGTTTAGTAAGGGAACACATGCATGTCGGTATTTTTATGCTTATAAGGTACATAAGCATTTAAATAATAAAAGGTCAATGTGAATATTTTTATTGTAAATTAGCAACTTATGAAAATGGTGATATTAAATACATGCACCAATGAGAAATACTAATTTCAGAAGTGGACAAAAGAACATTAGAGTAACACATGTTGGATGTATTGATTTATACTTTAAAAATCTTTTTAAAAAAAGTGTGAAAACAAAATCACTTGCTTTCCAGAATTATTCATCGGTAGGCATCCACCTTTGAAGATGCCCCTGTTTGAAAGTGTCAAATTCCGGCACTCAATATTTACAAGATTTACTCGGATTTTAGATATTTATCTACATACTATATATTTACTATCCTAGATTTTTTAATTTTGTAGAGTCCTTAAATAGGCAATTACTTGCCATGCCCTAGAAGGTTAAATTTAAAATTGCCGGATTCAAATTCAATCCAAGAATTTCCCCATAAAATATGGCCAAATCAAGATGGAGGAAATCCAAATTTCATGTAAATTATACTAATTTTGTTCCACCTCTATTTTCAATTAAATTATCCCATTTCAAATTTACTACCGTGTAACCATTATTATTCTTATTATTCATTGGAGTGAAATGATTGGACAATATACATTCTACCCGCCGATTTCATACGGATGATTGGTAAAATCATCCTTGGCACCTCTCGGTTTGGACGTCAAGACTTTCTACCACTGATATGGAAAAATACGAAAAAGAATTGCACATATACCGCCACTATTGTGATGGAAGAATATCTAGGGAAGAGGTAGCTATAATTTCCCACAATGATCATTTTCAATTGTTTGGAGTGCTTTATGGATCCGCCAATTACTTGGTTTCTCATCATTTGGTTTCGCTTTCATGTGCTTGCCCCTCATCACAATTCAATTTTGTCTCAGGTGAATTTTTTTGCATCCTCCAACTTTTGCTAAGGATTTGCTCTCTAATTTGACTCTAATTATTTGATTTAGTGTTTATTTTAATCATTGGAGTTGTGTGCAAGTAGTCATTGCAAATGATATTTTATTTCGATTCAATTCATTTCTCAAATTATATTTTATCCACTTTATTATTTATGGAGGGTTTACACACCTTTTGGTATAGAATTACACTTTAGTACAATTTCTGCCATTAACATTTAGAAATAACTAGATAGAATTACTTTATCTCTACAATTATGGGTGGAGTGGGCTAATGGCTACCACACAAAGGTGGGAGTGGGTGAACATCAAGCCTCTCCATCATGCATTTGTTGTCAACGTGGCGATACTTGAAGGTTTAAATGTCTTGACACCAAGTTCATTAAGTTTTTATTTGATAGTATTTCTTGTGTTGTTCAAATTGGTTACTGGCATCCATGAAAACGAGGGTGTAGTGCGGGCATGGAGTAATGACAGTTCGTAGCGCGGTGCACCGGGTTGTTCTGATGGGTGGATTGATCACATGTCTCTTGCATGGTTTGTACACTTTCTTGGCGTTAAAACAATATCGGCTCCGATAGAGCTTGTGGACGACAATTACCCACGACGTTACAAGCCATTTTATCTTCTCGGACTTCAAACAACACTACTTCAATCTTTTGCCAACATACTCCTCGCCTCGTTTCACCGAATGCAACAAACATGCCTTCAACCCGATCAATTTAAATTTGTTAGCGTGCTCTAGCACGTGCCAACATAAGAGCTTTAGAACAAGGTATTGACAACCATCAAAACATAAAATAGAGGAATTTTTTTAGATGTAGTTCTTTAGACATGTATGCAAAATGTGGATCCTTACATAAAGACACATGAATTGTTTAGCAAATGCAACTTATGTTCTTCGGTCAAACATCTATCATAGATCATAGAATATATTTTACAACAAATTACACCTCTAACAAACTAAATAACATTATCCTCACCGGCGTAACTTGCAACTTATTTGTAATTGCTAGTTAGATCACCGCAAGGACATAGGATGAGGCGCTTATGCATAAGACTTCCTCAAAACTTTGAGTGTGAAAAATTAAAGTTGAAAACAAAAAACAAAATATTGAAATTACTCAAATATGGAGAGCGGCGATGTTACTAAGAAGCTGCAGCACGGTGATCGCACTTCCTCATCTCCACCGGAAAAGTAGTAATTCTTTTCTTTTTCCTAATTTTAATTTTAAGAGACACAAATTATGAATTTCACATCCACAACATCAAACAACTTCACTTAATAAATGTAAATGTATATGTCTCTAGACATAATGAGTGGATAGAGGGAAATGGTAGAGAGAGAAATGAAGCGGCATAGTCCATATATGGCTTTTTAGATGTAATTTAAAGAGTGGTTTTGTTCATTTTTTTTTTAGTAAATATGTGTTTTTAACTTTTACTTACCATTTCTGTAGGTTCTCTTGTAGCGGATTAATAATTTTTTGTTTCCTGTTTCGTTGCCACGTAAAAACACATGGTTTAAAAACTAGACGTGGTTAGGGTTCAAATCCTCCCATCGCTCACAAAATATCACTTTCTCTATAATTTTTTAAGCAAAAACCTAAAAAATATGAAAGCTATTCGTTTAGAGGAAATTCACACTTGCTCAAAATTTTATGGAGACATCTGCAACTTTAGAACATGGTATGCACATCCATAGAAGCACAACGAAAAGGGTTTTGTGGTCGGTTGTTTTAGTTGCTTCTGGTAGACATGTATGTAAAAAGTGAAAGCATACATAAGGCACATGAACTGTTTGACAAAATGTCTAAAAGAAACACAGTCTCCGAGGTATTATGGTCATAGGATATACACAAAATGGTCTTTCTTGACGGGAAAGTCTTGGTTGTTGTAAATTTTAAACACATACTAGAACTTAACAAGGCATCATACTATATTTTTGATCAAATGGCTTCGTGTATAATGTACACAATGGGTTTGTTGGAAAGGGCGCTAAAATAAAACAATTGACAAGTTTAAAACTAGGTAAAATAAAACTCTACCTTCTACATAATTTTTATTTACATGCAAATAACCTTAAAACTCTACCGAGATTCTATAATATTTCAAAGGATATTGGCCGAGAAAGTAATAAAAAATATGGGACCTTAAAATTGTTGAAATTCTCCTAATTTTCTCAACAAAAGCCCCTAAGATAATTATGGAGACCCTCCATGAAATAATAACCTTAATTTCTAAAATATAAAGGAGAAGGGCGAAGAAAGTCCACATTGAAGTTGAGCACTTACAAACTCTTCTGGACCATTGGGAGTGCCCCTTGTGCGCAGTTAGTCGCGTTCCGCTAGATTCCCCTCGCCGTCGCTCCCGCTCGCAAGGTCGCCGCTCGCTTTCCCATGGGCGACGTGACTTCGACCGAGTCCAAAGTGCGTGGGCGGCGTAGCGCCTCTCCTCACCGGCGGGTCCCTTCTCCGCCTCCGTCTTGGACTCCACCCACTACCGGGGTGTTTGGTCGGCTGGGCTCTGGCAGTGGTGGTTCCGGGTGGCAGGCGCCGACCAATCAAAGTTTCCGCGGCTCTCTTTGGCTATCTCGCCCTCCCTGGGGGAAACGAGGAGGAGCAACAATGCATGGATGGCTAGGAGCCGCTTGATGACACCCCCGACACTACTCTTGGTGGTTGGGGTGACCGTCCAAAGAGCCCACCACAACCGCCACCATCTTCCATGTTTGTCATTTGTTGCCTAGCTCCATGTTTGGAGTTTTCTCTGGTTCTCTGCACATTTGTTTTAAACTTTTTTGATTGATAAAGCTACTGTCGATATGATTATGTGACATTTTGCTACTCGTAGCCTCTTAATGGCTACTTTGATCCTGCTTATGGGGTGTGATCTTTTCCACCCGATTTTGTATGATTAGCATTGTACATCTCATGTCATCATTAATATATGGGTATGCTTTTCAATCAAAAAATATATATAAAGAAGAATATTTAAATGAATGTAAAGCAAATATGTCAAACAATATTCGTAATTGATTATTGTGTTTTTACTTGTATTTTTGGGAGACTGGAGGTCCCTCTTACAATGTAGAGTCGACTTGGAGAGATGGACTGATTTCGATGGCCTGTAGAGTGCTTGAAAATCTTCTAAAGGTGAAATTTAACCTTAACTAGCTGAATAGCTGAATACCCTGTTTTCCCAAACTGTGGTCTCATGGACTGCTGTGCTGACAGGTTATGCACAATATAGGTTTGTTAAAAGGTGCTAGCAAACTTTGAAGCAATTGGAATTGGAAGGTGTGAAACTAGACTCCACAACCTATGCCTGCATACTCCTGACCTGTGCTGAAATGGGAGCTTCAGAGCAGGGTATGGACAGAGAGAAAATTATATTGGAAAGGGGAATTTTGTTAGACGTTGTAGTTGCAAATTCTCTAATTGAATGATTGGTTTTTTCATTTTGTTTTTATGCAAAAACTGGGATTATATACAAGGCATGTGAACTGTTTGACAAATTGTCTCCTAGAGGAGCATTCACGTAACATTTTTTAACTTTTGGCTTATCATAAAAAGAATCAAAGGTTCGACTTTCATTTGGTTTTGTGTTTGTGGTTTCTCATTAAAAAAACATTATTTATTCTTTATATATCAGGCGGATGTGATTGGAAGGTCCAAGCCCATACATCGTAACCTTTGGGAGGACGAAAACACCTATTTTGCTGCAATCACTGTAATATTTTATTTTTGGCATTTAGTCAAACAATTCACATGCGAGGTACATTCCCAAACTGTAATGCAAAACTGATATTTTTCTTTTCTTTTCAACTTTTGACATTTTATGGTTTCCATATCATTCTGTCCATGAGTTTTCATTTTAACATTCCCAAATTTTACAATAATCAAGCAAATGTGGCTTTTGTGTTGCAGTGATCACGATTTGATCTTACGGTTGTCCTTTATGACTGGAGTCTTGTTTCATGGGTTCAATGTCTAGCATGATGAGTTTTATTACCTCTGGATACTCCATATTCATTTTTCACATTTTTCTGAGTATGCAATCTATTTCCCAGAACTCGGGATTTATAGTAACTTGTCTTTGAGAGAAAATGTGTTTGGAATTTGTAGATCATCCATTAAAAATTGAGCATGTAATGTTGGAATGTTGGAAGGAACTAAATAGATGTTTCAGTGGATTTTGTTTGTGGCTTCCCATTAAAATAATTATTTTTCTTTAACTATCACAGAGATGTGATTGGAAGGTACAAATCCATACACCACAACCTACCTGAAGACAAAAAAATTATTTTATGAATATGTTGCAATCACTGCCGCATTTCTTTTTGATATTTAGTCAAACAAAAATATGGCAATGATTGCAAAAAAATTCAACAAGATTGTAGAAATGCCATAGGGGTAGAAATTTTCCTGAAAAGTGCTTCATGCAGTTTGAGAATTATAGCTTTGTTAATACTAGATAAATCCAAAAATATTATTTCTCCAATTCACAGGGTTTCACAAACCCTGATGTCCTTACCATAGCCATTTAGGGGTTAAAAATTCTCACAACAAGCAGATTTGAACCAACACTACGCTCTTCCTTCATGTCTTTTGCATGTCATATGCTAGCATCCTCTAACCCTGTGCCGAAATGGGAGCTTTACAACTGGATGTGGACATGCATCAAAGAATTATGGAAAAGGATTTTCCACACGAGTTGCAGTTGGAAATGCTTAGGTAGTTATGTATACAAAATATGGAACCATACTCTTAACCTCGTCAAATAAGAGCTCTGGAGTAGGGTATGGGCATCCATTAAAGCATAATGAAAATTGATTGGCAGATGTTGCAGTTGCAGGTGCCCTCCTCTCGCATTCCATTGTATGTACTGTTTGGTGATGCAGGTTCTATGATTCTAAAAATACACATTCAATAAAAAAAATCAATCCTACTTTAGTACGCTGGCCTGGTCTATAGTAATATATTACAATCTTTATGCTAATAGGGGTGAAGTTGCATTGGAGGTAAGTCTCTCACTAATTTTGAAATTGTTTCAATTACTCTATAAACCTGTATATTTAACTACTGGCGTAACATTATAACTCCTTTTAGTACAAGTGCTAGTATACATTTGTGGCTATGTAGGTGTGGGTTGTGCCATGACTTGTTCAAACATGTATAAATTTTATAATTTAAAATTTGGTATGGACATGTAGTTATTCGGTCTACACAAAAATACCATAATTTTAAAAAAAAATAACACATTTGAATTTTTGGCATTGCCAATCAGATTTTCACATTACCAATCAAATTTTTATCCATTGGGCTCCTAATGGTATTTGATCTAAGCTCAATCTTTTTCAAATATTTCCCACTCAACTATAGCCCTTAGGCATTATGCGGACCAAGTATTTACATTGAGTTACAATTAAAAAAACAACAAAAGAATCATGTAGCGGTCAGTTCTTGCATCATATGTGTTGTTAGATGTTGAGTTAAAATCAGTGTTATGCGTGGATGCGTCCCTCCTAAAAATTAGACGTACCTGACGTTCTACGGATGATGAGACGAGGGAACGTCCTACATGTTTCCTTAAGGGCTAGAAAAAGGGGGACATTCTTGAATATCAAGGGACGTTTCCTCAAATATGCACTATCAGAAAGGATGAAATATATCATAGATCTAGACGCTTCTGCCCTTGCAAGTATTACTTGCTATGCTCCTTCTATGACTTTCATTATGAAGAAATCTGCACTCCTTAAGTAGCATCAAACACAATTACAATCTACACCATTCGGAAACCTCCTTTGTAGCATCTTGACATGTTGAATTATTTGTCAGCTAAAGTGCACTGCACAGCTGTTTTGTTTACAGTAGAAAAAATCACGATGTTTCAGAGAAGTCAAGTGGGTAAAATGAATGCTAAATGCTAGCAAAGCTATATTATGACCAAGGTTTGTACTTTTCATTCGGTGGGATGTATTATTGCATTCTAGATTGTTTACTATATATTGGAATCACTAATAAGAGAACATATTTTCCAGGGTTCTGCTTCACATCTCAAAAGGGTGTTATGCACGGTTGCAACACAGTCTCCGTTAGCAAAATCTGTAGAACCAGAAATGGAGGCTCCTAAGGAGATCTTCGTTGCAGATTACAAGATGCTTAATTATTACTTTGACTTGGTAAGAGTGTAGCTTATGCCTATTATATTATGAGTGGATTTCTATCACACTTTATTGCTATATTTTTAGACTATGCTGGGTAGAAGACTTGTTAGATAATATTGAATTATGGTTTACCTATTCCAACTAGAAGATTATGGTTTTTGTTCAAAGGCACCCTTGATACAATGAAGGCGGAATTGTTGAAACAGTTGAATGCCTCCCATGTAAACAAATTTATCGACATTGAGATCTCTTGATCTGCTGCAATATCAGACTGGGTTCTCTCAATCCCACCATATTTGTTCACATGGTCTCATTAACTTCAAAAATTGAATACATGAAATGGTTAGTACATTTAACACTGAGTTATAGACCTTATGTCCAATGCCTTACAATAATTTTCAAGCCAATTTTTTTCCTGTATTCATGTACACCACTGGAAAGAATAAAAAGAATTCCTGGATACTATACATTCAATATGTAAGAGTCCTGATTGTGATTATAACCAATTTCAAGGGAACTGAAATCTTCTTAGATAGTCACTATTAACGTAGGGAGGGCTAGTAGAAATCTACAGAAGTGAGATGCTGATTTCCAAGAAGCCTGGCCACACAAATACTATGGTGGGAATTCATCCACTCCTGTCCAAGAGTCCTGAGTCCTGATTGTGATTATAACCAAATTTCAGGGGAACTGAAATCTCCTTAGATAGTCACTATTAGCATTGGGAGGGCTAATAGAAACCCATAGAAGTGAGATTGTGATTGCCAACAAGCCTGACCACACAAATACTATAGTGGGCGTTCGTCCTCTCCTGCCCATGAGTCCCTTGGCAAAAGGATAGAGATGGCAAAGCACCCAGAAACTGAAGAAGACACCACCCAAAATCTTGCTCCACTGTGGAATTTCACTGTAAATAGTCCTTGACATTCCCACTGCTATGGCAATTATGTTGACCATATGATTGTGATGGGAGGGATCATGAAGCAGCTCCACTTAACCATGTAAAGCTATGCGAATGCGTCTTCATTGTCATCATTTGCCAATTTGGAGGTAAGTGTGAAAGATATATCTATTCCTGCCACCGCCTTTAACAGGCCTTGTAAAACTGCCGCAGGGTGAGCAGTGTTACCTCCTATCAGCCAAAACTGCTCATTTCTCCATCATTCTTCCAATGTAATTCAAGACCATTTGATTTCAAGAATTGCAAGCAGGCATAGTATGACAGTGATGATAAGCAAAAATGCAAGGAATGTCACGTTAAGTGTCTGTATTATAAACTGTCCAGTAAAAAGGGATAGTGCAGGTAGAAAGCAGTAAACCATAAGACAAATGGATGTGAAAGGATAGATGCCAACATTTATGTAGGCTATTTTCTGCAAAAACTTCATCCTGCTGCTGCCAAAGCAAGCATTGTTACGAGCAAAGAAAATCTCCACTGGCCCAGTAGCCCATCTGAGGACCTGATCCAGACGATCAGTCAAATTGATTGGAGTAGTGCTTCTGAATGCATCTCTCTTTGTCACACAATACATTGATCTCCATCCCCTGTTATGCATTCTATATCCTGTGACAACATCTTCTGTTACTGATCCATAGATCCAACCTACCCTTTGTCCCCATTCAGTCTTATCCTCGTACCAGCAAGATATAACATTGATTGCTTCAGCTACAGTGGCTACATTCACTAGGGCCTATTAGAGCCCCTGCTGGACGGCCAGTCTTTACACCTTGTTGATCTACAAGAGGCCTTCCCTGATACTCTGCAATAGGTATAGATGCAGAAGTCTTGGTTGGTGTAAACTTTTAAACACATACCAGAATTTAACAAATCATCACACTATATTTTTGATCAGATGGCTTCTGTGTATATTGTACATAATGGGTTCTATCTTCGGGGTATTATGGTCACAAGATATGCACAAAATGGTGTTTCTTGACGAGAGAGTCTTGCTTGGTGTAAAGTTTTAAACACATATCAGAACATAACAAGGCATCATACTATATTTTTTATCAATGGCTTCTGCGTATATTGTACATAATGGGTTTGTTGGAAAGGCCGCCAAAAAAAAAACAATTGGCAAGTTTAAAACTAGGTAAAATAAAACTCTACCTTGTACAGATTTCGTAGGCAAATCACTGCAATTATGGACACTTAATTTTTATGTGTATATTCAAGTAATGGATTCTCAATCTGGGAAAGATGATTCACATAAACTATCTTTGGCTGGAGATGGATTTACTATTGTCATCAAGGATAAGCAGGGTGTGGAAGCGGTGTGTCCAAACCTCATGTTTTCCCAAACTGAATAGCTGAATACCCTGTTTTCCCAAATTGCCATGACTGCTATGTCAGTTAACTATAGGCTTCTTTCTGTTAAATCTATTCATTCAATCATAGATTTGTTAATATGTTGGAGGATACGTTGAACGACAACGACAATGATCGGTGGACTTCCAGGGATTTTGATGGAAAGTGGTGCAGGTTCTGAAGCATCTGAAACACAATGGCCCTTCTATCCTCGCAATCTAGACTGTTGACTGTTGCAGGAATAACTTCCACCGCTATCTGGACTGTGGTCTCATGGACTGCCATGCACACTGTGGGTTTGTTGAAAAGGTGTTAGGAAACTGCAATTAGGAGGTGTGAAGCTATACTCCACAACCTTTGCCTGCATACTCCTCATCTGTGCTGAAATGGGAGGTGCAGAGCATGGTATGGACATAGGAAAAATTATATAAACCAATCTTACAATTTGGGAAGGGCATGTTGTCAAATTATTTCTTCTGAAATGAAGAAAAATGGGTCTTGAAGACTGAATTAGAAAATACTGCATTGAGAAAGAAGCTAAAACCAATTGCATAAAAAGGTAATATGAGTCTCCAATTTGGGAGAAATTAGTAGAGTAATAGGAGCTTCATTATTATTCAAATATGCACAATCCCAGCTTTATAAAACTTGAAGTTGTCAAGCAATCTTGGATATACTTCAACGCCAATCCAGTGTTGTTCGTCCTCATCAATGGTGGCTTGGATTGTTGGAAGACGATAGATGAAGCAAATCATGTTCCCCCAGCTGTCGCAACCACACACGAAAACATTTTCTCCATACATAGCAATACATTTCACATCAGTTAGTTGGGGAGGGGAAAAATCAAGTCTCTTGACCACATTTTCCTTACAATTGTACTCCCTCAATCACACACCTTCAAAAAAGTACAACCTACCATGTGCGGTTAAAACGTTTCTTTCTGCGCGAAAGCTATGCCTCCGTAAATCATCAAAGAATGTCCATGTCTTCGTCTTCACATCAAAAACTTGTGCAGGTCCGTGGGTTATAACAAAAAACTTACCGTCAAGAAAAGCACCACAGCATCTTGGTTGTCGTTGTTTCATAAGAGGAAGAAGCTCCCACCTGTTTTCTTCTGTATCATAAACTGCCGCCTCCCGTTCGACCATGCTCTCGCTCTGCCCTCCTGCAATGTATATATGTCCTTCTGGTGATACGGAGCAGGCGAAATTGGCTCTCGGAGTGCGCATCGGTACGCTCAGCAGCCACTGGTTAGAAGAGAAATTGAACATTAAAACTATGTCGCTCAGTTTCCAGCCTGCCAAATTATTGGGATCTGGTACAAAACCCCCAACAAAATTAGTTTGTCGCTCACGCAAACGCACTCACTCATGTGCGGATTAACATTGAATTCAACAGGAATGGGAGGAAGTCTTCGGCACCTGTTTTGAGATGGGTAGAATACAGTTACTTTACTGTAATGCTCAATGAGGCATATGCATTGCTCCCACTTCCCGCATCGCTTCCTGTCTCGATAAAACTGCGGGCTGTTCACCACTTCCTTCCACCTTTGCTCACGGCTCTGAGGTTGCCGTGCCATTCGTATGGCACCCTCATCAAACACTCGTGCCCTAATTCATCTGGAAGTTTAGGAAATATCTCGTAACTGCTTACTTGTGTAACACGCTTCATCCTTGAAACCCAATAAATTAACTCTTTCTCTGAAGAAAATGCAGAAAATTCTGTCGCGTGAGCTGAATTATTAGAACGCTTCCATCCACTTTTATTAGAACGCTTTCTCACACAGAGTGTCTTGGTAATCTTTGATACTGCACTGATCATAGTCAAAGAGCAACTACTTGGTGCTTTTGCGGGCCCATAGTGTTCTGGATTGTCATCTCCATGAAAAGGAGGCCAACAATGAGGTTATTGAACTACCAACAACGGGGTTATTGAACTACCAACAACCGTGCATTAAAAATTGTAGTGCCCCGCCAAGCAACCCATAATCGACCGTCGTTAGATCAGGGTACACGATGGCATTGTTGAGTAAAACCAATTACGCCGAAGGCGTTCCCCTATGGGAAAGGGCTTTGCGGACATTCACGGGACTATGTCAAATTTGACACCTAAATGACGGTTTTGCTATTTTTAACAATTTTACTTTTTTATTTTGCATGTTGCTTTGGGTTTGTTATTTTTAAATTTTATTTTATAGTTTTTGCATGCATTAACCTTTAAATACTTTGGTCACTAACACTATAATTTCATTCTTTAGGCTCTCCAAGTTCCAGTCAATCCCCTGCATTAAATTGAATTCTGCAGGTATGCATTTAAATTCTTTTGTTCGGATAGGCATGTTTCGTTATATTATTTGTTTGGCTTTTGTGGCAATCTAGGACTGAAACTTCGCCAGATTAATAATAAGAATCAAGTTTTGCTAACTTTGCACGATTGCATATTGTACATCCTACAAGCATTCTAATAACGAGTCAATCTCCTTCTGTTGCTTCTCCCATGCCATACGCTACGCCTCTATCCAAGTAGCTTTAGCAACCACATACTCAGAGTAATTGCCTTCATAAGTTTTAGATACACCCATATCTGTCTCAACTATTTTTGTGCAAAGTTGGTCAAGAAAAGCCCTGTCGTGAGAAACAATCACCATAGGCACATCTTGATTCTTGAGATAACCTTCTAACCACTCTATAGTGTCGAGGTCGAGGTGATTTGTTGGTTCGAGGAAGTCAAAGTTCATTCTATAGATTTAAGTAGGTATAGAGGCGATTTATATGTGGAGGTAGGTTTATGGAAGTGGAGTGGTCATTACCTTTAAAACCAGTAGACCAATTACTTGCTTTGTAAACAATTCAGGCTTGGTTTATACTGAGTGAAGATACAAAATTTAAACGTAATGCTTAACTGTGAATTTTATGGTTTATTTCAGCGTCAGATATTGTAGAATCCCAAGAGTAAGTTGAATTTTTCTAGCCGCAAAATTTCCATTGTCAAGGATGAAAGAGATTTAATATGTTATTGTTAAATTTCAAGCATGACTGTGATTGTCAATGAAAGAGATTTAATATGTTATTGCTAAATTTCGGGCATGGTTGTGATTATCAGTGAAAGAAATTTAATATGTTATAAAATATTTGTAAATGGCGGGTCGATCTGAGGGTGTTTACACGTTTTTTCTGCAACTTCATGCATGGCAGGTCAATTTGGGGGCCATATTAACAAATTGAAATCTTACCAACTAAAGCAAATTTGAGTCATTGTCAGCAACTCCAGAAGAACAATTTTGTAACTGTATACATCAGTTTTCTCATTAAGCCTTGATATTTGATGTTTTGAATGGTACAGACCTATAATTATGCATAATAACATTATCAACCCAAATAGATGCAAACAATTGCCGCTTTGAGATGCACGATGTTCACTTTCCTCATAATGGACTTTACGAAGGGAGTTTATGTTTGATATTATTATTTTGCTTTCTGAACAAACTAGGTTGCAACACTTAATTCCTTTTTTCATAAAGTAGGTAGAAATCCCTTGTCGTACTTTGTCTTTCCACCAATAAGATGCAGGAAAACATGGAATTTTTGATAAATCCTGCAAATATTTCGCACAAGAATATTTTTTCAAATCTTTGAGTGTAAAGCCACACTCCAAACGCCTTCCTACTCTACTCAGAATGCTCACTATAAGTGAACAAAACTTTCTCAATAAATTTAGCCAATGTAATGTGCAAGGATTACCTGAAAAGGGTTGCATTCGTGCAATGTAGACGGGGTTGGATTGAATCTAAAACTACATTGAAGCCCGTTTAGGCCAAGGCCATGAAAAATTTCAATGTCACAGTACCCTTAAAGGCAATTATACTTGCAGTGCATATATATATATATATATATATATATATATATATATATATATATAATTACAGGCAATGTTGCAACAATATTTCTCTTCCTAATTTTGTTATACCCAAAAAACATCCCCTGTTCCAAAGCTCATATTTTGACATTGTATGGGAATATAATGCTCTCCCGAGATCAAAGTTTAATAGGAATTTCTTATTGAGAGTGAAGATTCCACCTCCGTCGTGAATATATATGCCTTCATTCCACATATTTGAATATATGGGTAAATAGTTGCATGCATATATGCTTGTGAATGAGGGTTATGGGTTTGTTGGGAGTAGTGTATGTAAAATATGGTAGGATTGAGGATGGGTGCCAAGTGTTTGACAAAATGCCTTGAAGCAGAAAGCTATAAATTTGTAGTCTTCTTGCCCTCATAATTGGGCATTTTGCTTTAATATTTCCTTATGATTTCTTACTAACCTATCATTGTTGTTCTTGCCATGATTTAATGCAGGGGAAGAATTTATGGGCATAACAGATCTGTGGGGAAGCAGGGGTGGAACGTCAAACTTCTTGCCATAATGTTCCCTCTTTAATCATGTTCCTCTCCTAGCATGTCAATAGCTTTCTCTTCCTCCATATTCACTCTCTACTTATGAGGCATAGAGGTTTGATTGATCACCAGTCACACTAGGATTTTCATCCAAATGCAGTTGGACACTTCCGCACTTAAGAAAAAACCATAACCACATTTCTTCTAAGCAAATTAATTAGTCTTCAAATAACCCAATTTAGAAATCCTACAGTCTATTAGTCACAGATTTTTGTCGGCATTGAGTTGCATGCCAAGTGTTTGAAAATTCCTGAGATTGTTGAGCAAGAAGAGAAAGAGAGTGATACTCATCTGGGACACATTGCAGTTATTTTCCATATTTGCAAATGGTGGTGTGATTGTCTTCATCATTGATATTGTAGTGAGGTGTTGAGTATTTCTTGTAGAGATTTTATTACTTGATCCTGTAAGAAGTCAGCAAACTTCTCAATCGAAAAGGAAGACAACATAAACACTAAGAGGAAACAAAATAATGAAGCCTCCATTACCAAGTAAGTTGAATTTTGAATTTAGTTTCTCCTGATTGGACAATCACTTTTCTATTCAGCTTGTCCTTGGCACTTGGCACAATGGATGTGCTTCCCATTCACTAACAAATGAACAACAACGATTAAACATCTTATATCTTCAACCAAACCTAAATAAAGCAAGAGCTTCACTAGGGTAATCTATGTTTTTCACCCCCTCTCTCTTGTTTCAACATTATGTAGAGAATCTATAAATCACATTTTTATTGGTGTGCCACATGCATTGACTTCCAAACGGTTAATATACACCCAATAAAAGAAAAGGAAACATGTTGATATGTTAGTTGATGCATAACAAAGAAAATAAGCGGATTCTTTTTGATGAATAAGAGACTTAATTGTTGATTGAATGACTCATAATAAAGTTGCAAAGCCACTTGTTTAGGCATAGAAGACAAAGTGAATAGTTCTCATCGGTAGTGATCACCGAATGCCTAATTTTGTTCGTGACTAAGAACATGAGATGTTACGTTGTTTGAACACACACACACACACACACACACACACACACACACACACACACACACACACACACACTCACTCACACACACACACACACACATAAAGAAAAGAGATCTATTTCTTAGTGATAATCATCTTATTGGACCACCACCGAGTTGGGAAACATGACAAAGTTGAGTTACTTTTAAGGGTCTTTATGAAAAAAATTTATAGTTTCATCCAGCTAACATAGGATTAAAAGAGTAAATTTTTAGTTAATATGATGTCCTCTAAGCTTTTCTATGTTTGCATGTTTCCTTTGGTTATAGCAATGTGCATGGTAATCAACTGAATGGAACAATGCTTCTTGAATTTTGGAAGCTTTGAAGCCTTACTTATTTGTAAGATCTTTCATATTATATTTTGTGTTGTTGATCGATCATGTATATGGTGATTGTCGAAGGGTTCTCAGTAAAGCACATTAACCATGCATTTATAAAATACCCATGGTCTAAAGTCTAGCAATATTATGTTATTGCTTTTACATGAATCTGTCCTCAAACAATATTATGTTATTGCTTTTACGAATCATCCTCAAACAATATTAAGGGAGCAATTCCGATAGAGTCAAGGTTATATTATAAATTTAGATACATTGTGATTTTAGTTATTTTTTATTTTTGGTTATACTTTCAATCACTATTAGGAATTGTGTTTGGAGAAAATTACTATTTAGATGGCAACGTGAAATACTTCCAAATGTTTTGTTGATCTTTGATCTAGCATGAAATCCTAGGGACCTCTCTGATAATGAAATTTCTAGACCTGCCCGAGATTTGTGGGGGCTTTGGAACGTCTTACGAAATTGTAAGTCTTGTCCATATAGGATTTTATAGAGCATAAACAAGAAGTCCAATAACACTTTGATTCAATTCAACTACTTTTATAGAGCAATAACGCACGCCTAAGTTAAAAATTATTACAAGTATGGATGAATACTTTGAATTTGAAGAGATAGTCCACTTACAGATGCCTAAGTTAAAAATTGCATGGTGTGTTGTGGTGGAAAGATGTGAAAAATCAACAATGAGGAAGATGCAATGATAAAATAGTTCACCGGGATCACCTCGGTCACCAAAATGAGGAGAAAGTTTTCTATGTTCTTATCAAATGAGTTTATTCAAGAATTCACAAAATTTGAGAAAAAAGGATATGTCAATACAATACTACATACAATATTTTCACTAGATCATGATATGATATTGACATGTGGAAGTTGACCAGAGAAGGTCTTGTGATACATTAATGACATGAAGTTTAGAAATTAAGAAGAACTCACCTATTGTACATACACAAAGTGAATGAATCTTATCAACAAATCTTGAAGGTGGAAGAAAATTCATTCAAGAAGAGCCGAGTGCAACAAAAAGAGGCGATTCTGATGTGCATAGTAAAGGAGGAATCATTCAAGGATATAGAAATTCGTAAGAAGATGAGCACAATAGTCCGTAGACACATACCAATAGTAGTGTACATGATGATGGAGCGTCACACTCTTAAAGAGGACACATAAAATTTAGCTAAGGAATGGGAAGATAATTTTGTAAAACATATTTGAACTATGGAACTATTGGACATCGCACATTTGAGTGTTTGAATATATAATGTTAGGTTACAAAAATCGCAAGGAAGCATACGTGCATGTGGTACATGGCGAGACCCATTTAGGTGGATCTGCAGGACATTCCTAAGGTCTAGAGTGTAGAGAATAATTGATGATAAGGAATGTGATGATTTAGACAACATAGAAATAAGATGAACCTCCGCAAAGAAAGAACTTGTTCATGACCGTGTCCAAGTAAGGAGGAAAATTATGCAAGGTAATTGTCAACAATGGGATCACAGACAATATTGCTTCCTCTGAAATGGTGGAAAATATAGGGATGAAGAGGATTTTGCTTCCCAATCCATATAAAATATCATGGATACATAAGGGACACCAATCCCTCATAAATGAATAAAGCCTTATTAAATTCTAGATAAGGAATTATTGCGATGAGGTGTTATGTGATGTAATGTCAATGGATGTTTGTCACATATTTCTAGAGACACCTTGGAAGTATGAGAGGAAGGCCATCCACAATGGGAATGCAAATGTCATCTTCATTAAAAAATATGGGTGCAAGTTCAATTTGTCACCATTGAATAATGATGAGAAAGGAGAAGTGCGCACTGGATTTTGCGCATGAGTTCTCATTTTACAAGGAAAATATTTCTTACGAAAAGTGTAGGAAGAAAAGGAATGTTACACATTGATATCAAAAGAAGTGTGTGAATATTATGTAGGGAAGAAGAAGTAATTGCTAAAGTAAAAAAATATTAGAAGAATTTACGAGATATTGTAATAGAATAATTACCACAAAGAGTTCCACCAATGCAAAATATCAATCACCAAATTGACCTGATACTTAGAGCCATTTTTCCAAAAAAAGAGATGTATAGAATGAACCCAAAATATTTTGAGGAATTAAATAGAGAAGTGCATGAATTTTTTTATATAAGACTAGTACATGAAAGTTTGAATCCTTATGCAATTCCAACAATGTTAACACTAAAGAAAGAAGGATAGTGATGCATGTGTGTTAATTCCAAATCCATAAAACATTCATAGTCAAGTATAGGTTTTAATTACCTAAGATAGATAATCTAATGGATTTCCTTAGTGGTGCATGGTACTTTTCAAAGATTGACCTGAAGAGTGGTTATCACCAAATCCGCATCAAGGAAGTGTATACACCTAATTTTTGCTTTTTATCTTTCATACCTATTACTAAAAATTTCCTTGTGAAGATAAGTGTCACCGATGCATCTATTTATTAAGAGGGTATCTTAAGGGGCCTATTGGGAATGGGGAATGGTTATTCATATAACCATTATGATTTAGAGATAATACACGAGAGAGAATGTCACTATTTGGTCCCGACCTTAGTTTTCCTTGAATTAGTTGTCCTTGTCCCTTTATGTCTCATACCCATTACACTCCTAACACTTTTATTAAATATCACCATTTGAAGTCTAGTTCATCCATGTCTATGATCTATGACACCTATTTTTCACTTTACATGACACATCATCTCATTTTACCATCCCTCACCGATACATTGCACGTGGAAAGTTATGTCGCTTATAGATTTCCCTCGGTGACACCATCGTCTTAGGGCGTGACATCCTAGATATACACATCACACATTGACATTCAAAAAGGAAGGAAGACTTGATGTTAGAAACTGCCATATGCTCTTCTATTTTGTGTCATATTCTCTCTTAGCTCTTAGTTTATCTTGCACATTTTTTTAGATTGGATTAGATACTCTTCTTCTTGGTTGGATTTGTTTCACTATTGGTTCATTTATAGTGATTCTAGGACAAGAACGGTGTTCTTATTCTCCACCTAATATAGATTTTCTCTTAATGTGTTACTTCTTTGGAGAGATAGATGCATCGCAACCACCCTACACAGGAGTCAAGGTGAGTGCTCTAACTATATTTTTCAGCTTTTATAGATTAGTTCAACTCCTTCCCTCATTGTGCTATGTTAGCTTAGTGTTACATGTGTTTTGATAGTAGTTAGCTTAGTGCTATTATTCATGATCAACTCCATAGCTTATATTTTCTTTCATTTATTTCAGATTGAACATACTTTCCCTATCTATCATTGATTTATACCTCTTTTCACTCATTTACCAATATATTACCATAGATTTTTCCTCTATCTTGATCATGGGGCCTTGAAAACCCTAGGTTTCCTAGTGTATGTATTACTTCCCTCTAGATATGCAACCCTAATGATCGATGTATCCCCTTTAAAGCTATGTATTGTGTGTCGGTTCATGTGTTTTTCCTACTCATTGCCTCAATAACCTTGTAGAATTAATTATTTAGGAGTACAATTTATTGAGACGCATTCTTGACCCTAATACATCTCTATTTAACCCGACGTGAATCCTAAAAACCTTCTGATAGATAACATCTCGTTAAAAGCATCCATTTTAAATTTTGTCCTCATCTAAGCACCTAAAAATTCACAAAATATTAAAAACCTATCATTTTAGACACCATCACCATCTACATGATGTATATAGTATATGGAGCAATTGTTGAGAAATTGTGAGGTGGGGATGGATTTGTAAAGAGAGAAATACTTTGAGACATCAAGGGATGCGAGGGATTAAAAAGTATTGCAACCATCACACCATGACATCTCTATCATTTCATGACATAGTAACAAGATAAGGAAGGCCTTCCATGGGAAATATTTCATAGGGAACCTCCAAGAAATACAAACAACCCAAATCCCTAGTAATCCAGCTTAGGACCCCCAAGATTGAAACACCATGTGTGAATTATGCTAAATATTCTAAAAAAAAGGGACCCCCAAGTTACATACACATCTCACCCATTGTGGTTGATTAACAAGGAATTTCACACACTCTAAAGATGATGCCCCAAAGTACCCCTGAAGGACGTCATTCTCTTTCACCACCCAAACAAGTTAGCCATGAACAAAGTGTTAGCATATAAGTTTCATACATAACCCACATGAGATTATTATGGAAAATTCACATTACCCCACTTTCAAATCATTTAACAAGAAAACATGACAAGATATTTTCAATAAATTGTTTGAAACAGATCCATTCATTTAGAAAAACAAGGGAGATATATATAGATGTTATCAAAGCTTGATAATGGTTGTACAACTGCAACCACCTTAGCATGAATTTCAAACAAATGGATGGCCTAACAATACTTACACAAAAAGGTGTGAATTCCCATAGCCAAAGAACACATATGATCCATGCAGAGCACCTCCAAAGAGTTCTCCTCCTTCCCAAAAGAACCATCTTATATTTTCCTAAAAACCCAAACCTTTGTATACAACCTTATCCACATAAGGATTTTCGAAAATATTCCACTGAAATCCTAATTTTTTCACGCCTGTAATCCTTGAAACCTCGGAGGAATAATAGAGAATATTCCTTTATGACAACCTTAAATTTTGTTCAACACTTCCCTATCACCTTCGTGCAACAAACCAAGTGAAATCTTTTCCACATTGTACTCATCGCTGATTTGATTTTCCACTTAAGATCAAATTGTGATGGGGTAGAAAAATGTGTTAAATTGATGAGACCTTTATTTAAAACATGAAAATTTAATCACCTCTCGATGACATTATTTTCATGAATGATTTGCTTTAAATTCATTCCAACCGATCCAGAAGGATATGAAAATTAATGGTAACATGATGGCTAATACACGTGATCCAAAATCACTCTGCTTATTTAGGCATCACTTATTCCTCCAATGAGTTACAAATTATTAGGCAAGTTTCAAATACATTTCCACACTTCATTTCTGTTGGGAATACGGGACTACGAATAGTGCTATGATTAAATAACAAACCCAATCATGCACACAGGATCTTAACAATTCCCCATAATCTACAGTAGTGGAAGTATAAACTAGAATAATCCAAATCAAAACAAAATACACACACATAACACAACATGTACCATGGTTCACCCAATGTGGGCTATGTCCACCAAAGATAGAGATCTCATATATATATAATACAACAAGAGTACAAACCAACTCTTTAATACAAGAGTATAATGCATCTCTCCAAGAGTATCTCCTCTCCTCTAGATCTCTAAACGGATCTCCATGAGTGCACTACAACCGTGCCTCCAAACACCACCAACAGATCTCACATAACCAGGAACTACTGCATCTTTGAACTACTACCAAGTTCTCTGTGAATCTGCAACAAGACCTCTCACATGGGTCTACCATATGTGCAACTATGATTGTGCACCAAGAAGTAAGTCTGTCTCTCCATCACTGCATAACCTGTGCAAACATGAAGACAACCTCCTCTACAATATCTAGATCTACATGGATCTATAATACAAGATCTCACAACAACTTGTGGATCTAACAATATAAGACTAGATCTACATGGATCAACAATACATCATGATCTCATGGATCTACAATACAAGATCTCACCAACATGTGGATCTACAAGAAGAAACTCTATGTGCTTTGCATACTATGCAAGCCATTACAATGAGACAATAACTATACAAAGAAAATACAGTAGAAGATGTTACCCTCTTCTCACCATTCAAATGTACCTACTATTTCCTTCTATCCAGCTCCTTTCCATGGAGACTTTGTCTTCATGTAACTTGTTCTTTCTTTTTCTTCTTCTTCTTTATCATCATCCTCTCAATCTAGGAGAATCAAGGATCTAAGTCAATCCTTCTCTTAATTCTACTTCTAAACCCTAGCTTTTATGCTTATATAGTCATATATAAACTTAGGGCACTTAGCCATGCAATTACAAACAATAAATCTACTTTAATGCTAAAAATAGATCTAATTCCCGAGAGTTAATTAAAACATCATCGCACAGGTAACCGTCACGATTCTTGCTGGCCGATCGGCGATTACATCGACTTTGACACGAGCGACGACTGATCGACAACGGTTACACTCGACCAAGCGCCTAAGTTACTTATTAGAACCAGTAACATGTAAAAGCATGCTTATTGTGAAGCAATCTAGCTCCACAACCTAACAATTTATGTACATCACCCATCCACCATGGCCTTACCACTTTGGAGAAAATGCATTGGGTTTAGAGCTTGAAAATCTAGATGAATACTTTCGATTAACCAAGCCAAATGAGGCCCTTATCGGACTCGTGTTTAGTGTCCCGAATGATTGAGGTAATCCCTTGGATGGCTCCTCCCAAAATGCATTATTTTTTATCTTTTACGAATAGATTCACTAAGTTGTGTGCATCCTTTCCAGTCTATCGGACCATGCGTTTCAACCACTTCTCCCCCAATACCATCTAGATGTGGAGCACTTGAAACATAAATGGTCCCACCACCACCCAAGGCTATATGATAAAAAGATGCATATATACGAGGGTCTATTATGTTTCCGTCTATTATAGGAATAGCTTCCCCTAAAACCACAAACAACCCATCACAAGGGGGAAACCACCTCCGAGTCTGCGAATGGATGAAGCGAGAGGAGCGTATTATTGTGTTGGAGGCCGCCATGGATGAGTTCCAAACCACTAAAGTGATGTTCAGGATCCTCCTCGAAGAAACAAAAGGCCACCCCGAATGATCCTATCGGTGAAATCACACAGCCTCGGAAATTCATGCATCGACAGTCGTGTTTCGAGAGCTCATCCGAAGGGGGTCTTTACATCTCGTGAATGGGTGAACTCACTCGAGAGGAAGAAGGAATTAAACCTAATCTGAACGGGCCATGGGCCAAGGTACCAAATCGATGGAAAAAGGCATGTCGCGGGGCCTAGCCAATGAAATCCAGGTTTGTGTTTGGCATTGTGGCTTATGAAGAATTTAGGTATTGCGGGATCGACTTCTAGCATGCCTCCCACTTGCTCCCGTGAAAGGCCATGGACATAGAATATTAATCTCTTTCTCATATGTAATATTTTGTTTCTTTTTGTGCATATATACTATCAAGGGTAGGGGACCCTTTAATAGAACCACAATTTTTCACGGGGTGCATTTTTTCAATCTGCTTCATTCTCCCCTTTTCTATTGATTGTAGTGTTTTTATCTTCTGATTTAACATTTTAAAGTGATAATAATTCACTTCAAATTCATATATATTTAACCGTAAAACAAGCACAAAAATTGATCAATTAATCTCTCGGCCCCGCATGAAAAGATCAAGTGTTTCCCTATACTTTTAACACACACCGGATCGATAAAAGGACACCAATATTAATCGAATGTAGGACTAGGAATCTAGGTCCGTGATGAAATTTTCAATTAACACTTGAATAACACAATATAAAGCAAAATGTTAAATTAACTCCGGGTCCCAAGGTAATGCCACTTGTCGAGTTGAAAAAACACACTTCTCCATGCTTTGGAGTCAAATTGAGAATTTTCATACTCACAGGCGCATGCAAGAACTTGACATTATTGTCCCTTCTCCGACCATCCGCTTTATATTTTTATTTTAAGCTACGGGGTCGATTTAACCTACATTTCACATAAATGCCGAAGAAATGCAAAATGCATCTTTATGATTTTTTCACGGCCTCCAAACCCTCCAAAATATTTCATTTTCACGGTGTTGGGGAGAAAAATACATTTTGCATAGAATACGTGAATCCTACAAATTCGACCAATTGTACCATAACTCCGAGAGATCCTACCACCACTTCAAATTTCTTGAAACATCACAACACTTTAGAAATGCATATAAATAAATAGGTCGGTAACTCACAGACGGGAAGAAGGAAGTACACAAAAATTTGGAAATAATGACATTAAGCATGGAACCAATTTTGAAAACGAGAAAAATCTAGTGACATAGTGCTAAAATAGGGCATGACAATTATGGGCACCAACACTAGATCTAGCCATCCTCACTACAAGGAACATGAAGCATATAACACTTATCACGCCATATACTAACATGAGCATCATATTCAATATTTAATACAATTTCATCTATGAAACCATGATCCATGATTACTTATCTAAGGTCACCGATTCCTCACCATATTTACTTTTATGAGATGTTTAAAATTCACTACTTGGGTCATGAACTTTACCAACTGTCTTAACATCATACTTAGCTAACTTGTCTATAACAAATAATTATCTCATGGTTCCAATTTCTTCATCCTTTAAGACTCGAGTCTCTTTTCCATTACTTAAATTGCTTTCATTGTCCTAACACTCAAAGAAAAGAAAACCATGATCATCACTAAAATGATTTCTAAAGATCATTATCATTTCATCCCAAGAATGTAATGGACCTTGACGTAGGAAATTGAACCAATCCCTATCATCTTCTTTCAGTGTATGTATAAATAATTTCATGAAAACATCTTCATATCTTATCTCATACTCTGTTGTAGACAATTTTTTTGTTAGTATGCAAATATAAGATGGTTATCAAACCAAATCAATCCTAATCTTAACGCAACTTATTTATCTACCTCTGATAGAGCAATAGATGTGTTGGTACCCAAATTGATTCTCCACTGGAATCCGAGCAACATCAAAGGTTTCACAAGATACTCAGAGATAGACAAATCAAAATATATGTCGTTTTGTAGCCGGGAGGCGATTCATCTGCTCTTTGTCACTCGGTGTTGGAGAAATGGATAACACCTTCAAAAATGATTTGATCTATCCTCACTATTTTAGGTTGTGCCTTTCAACCAGGGTAAGAGAACCCATTTTGTAACCTCTGTTGATGAAGGAGATGAAGATATCCTTCTTTTGCACAAATTTTAAAGAAAAACCTTGGGAAAATATGATCAATGCACCACAATTTAACTCTCACGAGTTGTCACTTCTAAAGAATGGAGATATTTTCCAAGCAAGGCTTAGGTTACTTAAGACATTGAGACCTAATTTGCTTCTGCATATTTTGGCAATGGGAATTTATTCATTTGTGGATACACAGGACAAACAGGGGTGGTTCAGGTAGGATTAGTTTTTTGAATAATTTTTGGTGGGAGATTAAGCAAGATAAATTTGACTTTGCCAGATCTTTGAGAGCCTTTACAACAATTGGAAAACTCAACAATAGAAAGCTTCATAATAACTAAAATGTTCCTTCAACTGAAGGTGTGCATCAATGGAGGCCCAGATCTCGCATGTTTTCACACAATATTCAAGAATTTAACACGAAGGCTCGAGTTAAAAGACTCAATTAAGCATTAGAAACCTCTAGTTTATCATGCCTAAGGTACACCCAAAGACTTACAAACAATCTCTGTCAAATCAAGGAAGGTAAAGTGATTTTAAATTGTTTATTTCATTACCAGATGAAAGCTCTTCTCATAATGAAATTGAAAATGCCACTAGACTATCACAAGGATGAGATTTTGTGTGATTCAAAGAGATTTTAACACAATATTGCAACAAGAACAAGAAAAACTATATGAAGACATTCGGAATAAAAGCAGACACAAATTTTGCCCAAGATCAACACAAATTAATTTGAAATTGATTAGATTCATCAGCAGGGGAAAGTTTCTTGAAAAATCTCAGAGCTCGCCAATGGCTGTACACTCGCAACCAACTTGACACGATGCAAATCTAAAACAAAAGAGATTAACAGGTCTCTCGAATGGTCTCTCAGGAAGATGGGCTTTCTCAGATTTTCTCGTGAAGAATGAACCCCCAACCTTTTGCATATCTAAAACATGCATTTTATAACATTCATTTACATCCAAGCCTTCTCCCCAAGAAAAGAATATCCAAACCATCTTGTTTGTTACATGTTTCATCATGATTTTCCTGAAAGGGACGTTTAAGAGAAACATGCCCAAAAGTTGCCAGGTGTTTCAAAAAGGTGAATCATTCCAAATATTTGCATCATTGTTCTAATTGGAGGCACATTTTTCATCCTTGGCCTATATAGCATGCTTTTCCTTCATCATTTCATCCTTTTCCCTCTGGAATCTCGCTCTACAATTTTTGGATCTGATAATTCACGTTTTTGCAAGTGCCCGAGTAAAAATCTGCTTCAAATGTTCAAATTTGTACCTCAGATTCACAAATTGAGCTCTAAATCCATTCAATTGCACTATGCCATTAAAAACAACAAGAAATCATCAAAAATTGATGAAGAACGATGCAAAAATCGCATCTCCAAGATTCTTGGAATGTTAATGGCGGAAAAAATAGATGCAATGTATAGTTATTGTCGATCTTGCCCTTTCAACTTTTAATTTGAGCTGTCCACGTGGAGAAATTTGATTTGAAACGGGCCTGGGAGCACTTTTTAACATTTTATAACTTTTTGGAAAAAATGTAAAATTTTAAAAATTTTCCCCGCCCTTCCATCCTTTGAAAATGGGCGTGACACGTGGCTCAATGTGGATCGCAGCGGAATCGCAACTTGTTTATGCCATTTTACCTCTTTTTTGGCAAAAAGGAAAATTTTCCAAATTTCCTCCGACCGCCCACCTTCCCGCTTTGACTTTTCAACGCAGGCCTTAACTACTTTTTTTGGTGGGGTTGCGCTTAACTTTATGAATTTATTCCTTTTTTCACCAAAAGGGGATTAAATTCTCAAACTTCCCGATGATCCGCCTTCCCGTTTTGACTTGTCAAAGCTGCCACATGTTCCTCTCTGATTCGCAATAGAGTTGCGTTCTCTTTATAAGTTCATTCCTTTTTTCACAAAAAGGTTTAAAAACTTCAAAGTGCTCCTAACCCGCCTTCCTGCTCTGACTTTTCAACGCCACCTGTCTTTCTCTAATTGGAGTAGAGCTGCGGTTCACATTATAACTTTAATCCTTTTGAAGTTAAAAACTTCAAAGTAACCCATCATTCCACCTCCCGCTTTGACTTTTCAAAGTTACATGTCCTTTTCTGATTGGAGCGGAGTTTCGGCCCATTTTTATACTTTATTTCCCTTTTCCAAAGCAAGGCCAAAAACTTCAAAGTTCTCCGCCGATCCACATCTCCACCTTTGACTTAGAAGCTACCACGTGTCCTCTCGCGGGCCTTAGGCAATTTTTCACATTTTTACCTTTTTCACCATAGTGCCTTAAAATACAAAAAGGCCCGCCCTTCCATAACTACTTGACTTATTGACATGTGTACACCTTCGGGGCAAAAATAGGAAATTTGCTCCGCCACTTAAATTTTTCTTAGCCAATCAGAGCTCGACAGGGCCACGGGACCAAATCAATCCTTTTGCCAAAATAGCCAAAAGTGACAAGTTTATAACATTTATCCACCATCCCTCAACCAATCAAAAGCAACCACACATCTACCGATATTGCGATAGAATTTAATTCTGCGGGAAAAGACGCCAAAACCATAAAAACACGAGAACTTTGTCGTTTTGTCCGAATGTAGATTTTTCTTCAAGGACAAGGAATTTGCAAATAATACAAGGCTAAATGCGATTCTTGACCATGGAGAATGATAATCAAAGGTATACACAGGAAAATTGAACATTTCAAGCACCAAATTGAGGAAATAGAAAAGAGAGCACATAGATTGAATATTTTTAGGGCAAACTGAAAATTTCTTTGAACCAATTAGGGCACGATCAAATCGAGCACCAACATCGGCTCCGACTTTACGGGATGGGCACTCCCAATCTAAGTGCCACAAGAAAAAAGTAGAACAAGTGCCACAAAGACCCTTTGGGCAACGGAGTCACCTTGCAGAGAAAAAAACCATAACCAACATCACAAAAATGAACCGAGAAACCAACAAAACCATGTCACCAAGGACTAGAAACGAAAAAAACACAAAAATAAGAACAAAACCAAAGGACTATACACTAAACAATGATATGCATCTTGATTCTGAGAAAGCAATCAAGGAAATTCTTCAAGTATCTTCAAATCTAGGTATGACCATGCCAGGACAGCTCTGATACATTTTTAACAACTGGGTATATACTTGTTTTTCTTTTCTCTCCAAGTTGTTAGCTAACCACATTTGTTTCTTCTTATCCTTTGTGCCTAGGGAATGTTTTCCAAAATCCTTCGAGCTTGCATCAAACATCAAATTTCCAGGAAAGCCAAACTGCTAAGGAGATCTGCATTCTTCAATTTCATATTCCTTGAAATCAACATAGCTCACAAAGTTACCAATATCAATCTCGTATACAACACTTCATAAGAAGCATTGTTGGGATCCTCAATAAGATATAACATTTTATTTTCACCAAATAACTTCACAAGGCTTCCCTCAACTGGGATGGTTACATAAGACATATCCATTTGCACACTTCCACCCACACTAGCAGCCCACTTTCTTGATAACAACATTCCCCATTTAGCAGGACAATCAACAATGACAACATCCATGGTTAAGTTTCTTCCTGGATAATCTGCAAGTTGCACTACCAAACCTTTGACACATCCAACCACTGGCACTTCTCTCGAATCCATGGCAATGCACTTCCCATAAGATGTTGTTACTTTAATATCTAATTCATTCATGACCTCAAGAGGCATAACATTACAAGAGGCTCCAGAATCAAACATGTAATTGTGTAACAACATGTCCTTAATAATCAAAGTGGTGAAAAATGGATCTACATTCAGTTGAGACTTAACCAAAGATGTTCCCAAATATACTTCAGGTGGTTCCCAAGTTCCTCCAATGCTGGTGGTTTATCTAACTCTGCAATAGTATGAGGAATCTCTGTATTTTTCACATTTCTTCCATGGGTAACCTTTTCTTCATTAAATCCCAAATACTCAAAAGCCCTTTTTATATGCTCAAGAATTCTAAGCAATTCAAAATTGGAACATAAACCTTGATTTGACTCAAGACTTGGGCAATGTCATATGGAACATATTTGGGCAAGGCAGTACTAGGATGAAGACTTACAAATTCATCAGATGGCATGGAAGTTTTTTCATTGAGCATGGGGAGGAATACAAGTTTTATTTTGGGAAACAAGGCCTTTTCCAGATGCATTTTTGTTAGGGATTTCCTTGGTAAGTATTGGAGTTTTGATTTGGCTTGAGGCCCTACCCCTTTGGAAACCTTACTCCTTGTATTATGCTCCTTTTCTTGGGCAACAACAACATTCATCAACAACTACCTATCCTCTTCCAAAGGATTTCTCCATCATACTTCTTAATCATTAAAGCCCGTAAGTACTCAAAATCATTATTAGGTAATTCAAAAGGTTGCACCATATATATTTCTAAAGTATGAGAGGGAGGAAGAGGTAGTATCCCGGTGAATTTAATCCCAAAAATTTGCAGCGGTTCTAGCACTTATCAATTAATTGAAAGTTGCTCCCTATGAGCTTGTAGAGCAACCCATCATGAAAACATCATCATCAGTTTCATCTTCAATAGCCTCTTCAACTTATTTGTCTTAACACATGAGAATGGGGCAAGAAACATATGTCACACCATTCAATTTAATTGGCTTCTTCTACAGAACAACTCCGACAGTCAATCAGGGATTAGTCACCATTCTATTTTCCCTAAGATGGGGTTGTCTATTTACAGATCCCATGGGCCCTTTACCTCTTTCATCAGATCTCTAATCACCCCTAGGATGGTTTGCAAATATGTCTTGGCCTTGTGGATTTTACTAACCTTGGGAACTTTTCCAATTCCCTTCTCTTCTCGGCCGACTTATAAGATATTTCTTTAATAGCTCCTACCAAAGTTTTTACAACTTCCTCCAGATCTACAACTTTGTTTGATTGAGGCTTGTCTAGATTGATCAATTTTATACCCTCCCTCATAGAGGTTTGCCAATTGCCTTGATGTTATTTTCAATCTGCAAAGCCATGGTAAAGGCTTGCCTCAAAGTGCCATGGTTTTTATCCCTCAAATAATATGCAACCTTTTTCTCAAATGCATCAGAATACTTTATCAAACATGATTCATCACTAGGCCTTAAGATGATAGGCAATCTTCTCAAAGTTTTGTTGAATCTAGTATTGAAATCATGGACTGATTCATTAGGATTTTTCTTTATATTTTCAAATTCTGATAAAAGAAACCTAGGGTCTGTTTTATCTCCATATTGCAATCTAAAAGCATTCTTCATTTCTGTCCATGAATCAATTGAATTGTCTGGCAAAGCTTTATACCAGTCACGTGCATCCTCCTCTAGAGTATGAATAAACAATTTTATATACACATCTTCATATTCGATTTCAAAGTCTTCCATCATATTAAAAAATTTAAGTGTTGATCACCAGTAATAACATTATTTCCTTGGAATTTAGGCAATCTATTTCTAACATCTTGTGGCACAACATTGGGATATCCAGCCATACCTCTAAAATTGATAGGACCAAAGGTATTAACAACAAATGGAGGTCTAGGTGGGGGCTGGGCCATATTGTTTTGAGGAGGTGAATTTATAGGAGATACAAAATGATGAGGAATGAGGGGTCTTTGGGGAATAGGAATATAATTTTCAAAATGAATATCCCCTAATGGTTTTGCTTCTTGGAAAACCCTATCAGATTTGGAAAATACAGGGACAAAATGAGAAGCAAACTTTTCAAATACAAATGAAGGCCCCTCACCAGATGGAGAATTCAGATCTACAAAAAGACTACCTGATTCAGAAGCACTTGAGGACGTATGGCAATCTTTAATCACAAGCTGATCAGTTTCCAAAATTGATAACTCTTTTCTTGATTTTGATCTCCAACAGCTTTCCAGATTCTTCTTCCTTCGAATTTGATTTTCCCACTCTAAAAACAACCTTCTAGCAGGGTCTTTAACGAAGAAAGATCTTCTTCCTTCCAGATTTGCAAAGATTAGTAACAAATTTCAAATGACAGAGGTTAAGACACTGGCATTTATCAAAATCAAATCAACACGGAGTCGCCACTAAGGATTTTCACCCTAGTTGTGCAAATGCACTAAAATTGATCTTTCAAATGTCTTTCAGCACATGATTCTTGCAAATCTTATCGATTTGACCTTCCTTTACCCGAATTTATCAATTACAACAAAAACTTAGTGCAATAATTGCTGAAACTTGAAATATTGCACACAGAACTTATAACTTCAAACAATCCTTACAAATCTAAACAAATGATTACGTTCCAACAACGTATTAGCACATAGAACATGCAAGGAGTGTTACTTAGGGTCTTCATATGTATGTATTTGTAAAAATACTCCCAAAGAATGGCGCCATTTTGGTGTTGGTACCCAAATTGATTCTCCACTGGAAGCCGATCAACATCAAAGATTTCACAAGATACTTAGAGACAGACATATCAAAATATATTTCATTTTGTAGTCGGGAGGTGATTCATCTGGCTCTTTGTCACTCGGTGTTAGAGAAATGGATAACACCTTCAAAAAGGATTTGATCTATCCTCACTATTTTAGGTTGTGCCTTTCAACTAGGGTAAGAGAACCTATTTTGTAACCTCTGTTGATGAAGGAGATGAATATATCCTTATTTTGCAAAAAATTTAAAGAAAAAATTTAGGAAAATATGATCAATGCACCACAATTTAACTCTCACGAGTTGTCACTTCTAAAGAATGGAGATATTTTCCAAGCAAGGCTTAGGTTACTTAAGACATTGAGACCTGATTTGCTTATGCATAGTTTTTACAGTGGAATTTATTCATTTGTGGATACACATGACAAACAGGGGTGGTTCAGGTCGGATTAGTTTTTTGAATAATTTTTGGTGGGAGATTAAGCAAGATAAATTTGACTTTGCCAGATATTTGAGAGCCTTTACAACAATTGGAAAACTCAACAATAGAAAGCTTCAGAATAACTAAAATGTTCCTTCAACCAAAAGGTGTGCATCAATGGAGGCCCATATCTGCACGTTTTCACACAATCTTCAAGAACTTAACATGAAGGCTCGAGTTAAAAGACTCAATTAAGCATTAGAAACCTCTAGTTTATCACGCCTAAGGTACACCCAAATACTTACAAACAATACCCTCGTCAATCAAGGAAGGTAAAGTGATTTTAAATTGTTTATTTCATTACCAGATGAAAGCTCTTCTCATAATGAAATTACAAATGCCACTAGACTATCACAGGGATGAGATTTTGTGTGATTTAGAGATATTTTAACACAAGATTGCAACAGGAACAAGAAAAACTATATGAAGACATTCGGAATAAAAGTAGACACAAATTTTTCCCAAGATCAACACAGATTAATTTGAAATTGATTAGATTCATCAGCACGGGAAAGTTTTTTGAAAAATCTCATAGCTCGCTAATGGATGTACACTCGCAACCAACTTGACACGATGCAAATCTAAAACAAAAGAGATTAACATGTCTCTCGAATGGTCTCTTAGGAAGATGGGATTTCTCAGATTTTCTTGTGAAGAATGAACCCCAACCTTTTGCATATCTAAAACATGCATTTTATAACATTCATTTACATCCAAGCCTTCTCCCCCAAGAAAAGAATATCCAAAGCATCTTGTTTGTTACAAGTTTCATCATGATTTTCTGGAAAGGGACGTTTAACAGAAACATGCCCAAAAGTTGCCAGGTGTTTCAAAAAGATGAATCATTCCAAAATTTGCATCATTGTTCTAATTGGAGGCACATTTTTCATCCTTGGCGCCTGCAACATGCTTTTCCTTCATCATTTCATCCTTTTCCCTCTAGAATCTAGCTCTACAAATTTTGGATATGATAATTCACATTTTTGCAAGTGACCCGAGCAAAAATCCGCTTCAAATGTTCAAATTTGTACCTCAGATTCACAAATTGATCTCTAAATCCATTCAATTGCACTATGCCATTAAAAATGACAAGAAATCAACAAAAATTGATGAAGAACGATGCAAAAATCGCATCTCCATAATTCTTGGAATGTTAATGGCGGAACAAATAGATGCATGTGTACAACTACCATTAATCTTGCCCTTTCAACTTTTAATTTGAGCCGTCCACGTGGAGAAATTTGATTCAAATGGGCATGGGAGCAATTTTTAACATTTTATAACTTTTTGGAAAAAATGTAAAATTTTAAAAAAAATCCCCACCCTTCCATCCTTTGAAAATGGGCGTGACACGTGGCTCAATGTGGGTCCCAGCGGAATCGCGACTCGATTATGCCATTTTACCTCTTTTTTACAAAAAGGAAAATTTTCCAAATTTCCTCCGACGGCCTACCTTCCCGCTTTGACTTTTCAACGCAGCCTTAATCTTACTTTTTTATAAAAGGGCCAAAATCTTCAACTTTATGACTTTATTCCTTTTTCACCAAAAAGGGATTAAATTCTCAAACTTCCCGATGATCCGCCTTCTTCATTTTTTGACTTGTCAAAGCTGCCATATGTTCCTCTCTGATTTGCAGCAATGGAGTTGCGGTTCTCTTTATAACTTCATTCCTTTTTTCACAAAAAAGGTTTAAAAACTTCAAAGTGCTCCGGCAACCCACCTTCCCACTCTAACTTTTCAATGCCACTTGTCTTTCTCTGATTGGAGTGGAGCTGTGGTTCACATTATAACTTTAATCCTTTTGAAGTTAAAAAACTTCAAAGTAACCCAACATTCCGCCTCTCGCTTTGACTTTTCAAAGCTACGTGTCCTTCTCTGATTGGAGTGGAGTTTCGGCCCATTTTTATACTTTATTTCCTTTTTCCAAAACAAGGCCAAAAACTTCAAAGTTCTCTGCCGATCCGCATCTCCACCTTTGACTTAGAAGCTGCCACGTGTCCTCTCGCCATAATGCCCTAGGCAAGTTTTTCACATTTTAACCCTTTTTCGCCATAGTGCCTTAAAACACAAAAAGGCCCGCCCTTCCACAACTGCTTAACTTATTGACACGTGTACACCTTCAGGGAAAAAATAGGAAATTTTCTCTGCCACTTAAATTTTTCTTAGCCAATCAGAGCTCGATGGGGCCACGGGACCAAATCAATCCTTTTGCCAAAATAGCCAAAAGTGACAAGTTTATAACACCGTCCCTAAACCAATCAAAAGCAACCACGTATCCGCTGATATTGCGATAGAATTTGATGGGAAAAAGACGCCCGTCAAACCGTAAAAAACACGGGAACCGATCCGTTTGGGCCTAAATGCAGATTTTTCTTCAAGGACAAGGAATTTGCAAATAATACAAGGCTAAATGTGATTCTTGACCATGGAGAATGATAATCAAAGGCATACAAGTGAAGATTGAACATTTCACGCACCAAATCGAGGAAATAGAAAATAGAGCATGCAGATTGAAGATTTTTAGGGCAAACTGAAAATTTCTTCGAACCAATTAGGGCACGATCAAATCGAGCACCAAAATTGGCTCCAACTCGAGGATGGTCTCTCCCAGCGAGTGCCACAAGAACAAAAGTAGACCAAGTGCCACAAAGACCAATTGGGCAACAAAGTCACTGCAGAGCAGAAAAAACCATAACAAACATCCCAAAAAATGAACCGAGAAACCAACAAAACTAAGTCACCAAGGACCAGAACGAAAAAAACACAAAAATCATAATGAAACCAAAGGACTATACACTATAAAATGATATGCATCTTGATTTATGAGAAAGCAATCAAGGAAATTTTTCAAGTATCTTCAAATCTAGGTATGACCATGTCAGGTAGCTCTGATACGTTTTTAACAACTGGGTATATACTTGTTTTTCTTTTCTCTCCAAGTTGTTAGCTAACCACATTTGTTTCTTCTTATCCTTTGTGCCTAGGGCACATTTTCCAACATCCTTCGAGCTTGCATCAAACATCAAATTTCCAGGAAATCCAAACTGCTCAGGAGATCTGCATTCTTCAATTTCATATTCCCTGAAATCAACATAACTCACAAAGTTACCAATATCAGCATCTGTATACAACACTTCATAAGAAGCATCATTGGGATCCTCAATGAGATATAACATTTTATTTTCACCAACTAACTTCACAAGGCTTCCCTCAACTGGGATGGTTGCATAAGACATATCCATTTGCACACTTCCACCCACACTAGCTGCCCACTTTCTTGATAACAACATTCCCCATTTAGCAGGACAATCAACAATGACAACATCCATGGTGAAGTTTCTTCCTAGATAATCTGTAAGTTGCACTACCAGACCTTTGACACATCCAACCACTGGCACTTCTCTCAAATCCATGGCAATGCACTTCCCATAAGATGTTGTTACTTTAATATCTAATTCATTCATGACCTCAAGAGGCATGACATTACAAGAGGCTCCAGAATCAAACATGTAATTGTGTAGCAACATGTCCTTAATAATCAAAGTGGTGAAAAATGGATCTACATTCAGCTGAGACTTAACCAAATATGTTCCCAAATATACTTCAGGTGGTTCCCCAAGTTCCTTTAATACTGGTGGTTTATCTAACTCTGTAATAGTATGAGGAATCTCTTTATTTTTCAAATTTCTTCCATGGGTAACCTTTTCTTCATTAAATCCCAAATAATCAAAAGCCCTTTTTCATATGCTCAAGAATTCTAAGCAATTCAAAAATTGGAATAGAAACCTTGATTTGACTCAAGACTTGGGCAATTTCATATGGAATATATTTGGGCAAGGAAGTACTATGACGAAGACTTACAAATTCATCAGATGGCATGGAAGTTTTTTTAGTCTGAGCATGGGGAGGAATACAAGTTTTATTTTGGGAAACACGGACTTTTCCAGATGCATCTTTGTTAGGGATTTCCTTTGTAAGTATTGGACTTTTTGATTTAGCTTGAGGCCCTACCCCTTTGGCAACCTTACTCCTTGAATTATGCTCCTTTTCTTGGGCAACAACAACATTCCTCAACAACTTCCTATCCTCTTTTGAAGGAATTCCTCCATCATACTTCTTAATCATTAAAGCCCGTAAGTACTCAAAATCATTATTAGGTAATTCAAAAGCTTGCACCATATCTATTTCTAAAGTATGAGAGGGAGGAAGAGGTAGTACCTAGTGAATGCAATCCCAAAAAGTTGTAGCGGCTTCGACACTGACGATTAATTCGAGTTGAAGTTGCTCCTTTCCGTGAGCTTGTAGAGCAACCCATCATGCAAACATCATCATCAGTGTCATCTTCAGCAGCCTCCTCAACTTCTTTGTCTTCAACACATGGAGAATGGGGCAAGAAACATCTGTCACACCATTCAATTTAATTGGCTTATTCTACAAAGAACAACCCCGAAGTCGAGGATCGTGGCACCATTCTATTTTCCCTAGGATGGGGCTTTATATTTACAGATCCCATGGGCCCTTTACCTCTATCATCAGATCTCTGATCACCCCTAGGATGGTTTGCAAATTTGTCTTGGCCTTGTGGCTTTTGCCGACCTTGGGAACTTTTTCCAATTCCCTTCTCTGCTCGGGCTAGCTTGTAAGATATTTATTTAATAGCTCCTGCCAAGGTTTTTACAACCTCCTCCAGATCTACAACTTTGTTTGATTGAGGCTTTTCTGGATTGATCAATTTGATACCCTCCCTCTTAGGAGGTTTGCCAATGCCTTGATGTTATTTTCAATCTGCAAAGCCATGGTAAAGGCCTACCTCAAAGTGTGAGGGTTTTTATCCCTAAAATAGTATGCAACCTTTTTGTCAAATGCATCAGAATACTTTATCAGACATGATTCATCACTAGGCCTTAAGATGATAGGAAATATTCTCAAAGTTTTGTTGAATCTAGTATTGAAATCATGGACTGATTCATTAGAATTTTTCTTTATATTTTCAAATTCTGATAAAAGAAACCTAGGGTCTGTTTTATCTCTATATTGCAATCTAAAAGCATTCTTCATTTCTAGCCATGAATCAATTCAATTGTTTGGTAAAGCTTTATACCAGTCACGTGAATTATCTAGGACGAATAAATCTAGAATTTGAACTCAAATTCTATGTAGGGAAGAAGGTTCCATTGAATTAAAAATTCAATGGAAGGAGAAGGTTAGGGATGCGTCTAGATTTTGAGGTGTGGGGATGTGATAAGATAAGGATTAGATTAGGTTGATTAATGATGATTAGGGGTGAGGTTACATGTAAAAGGCTAGGTGTAGGGATGCGTAGGGTATGTGGTAGGCAAGATGTAGGAATATTAAATTCCTATAAAATTTTAATGAAGGATTATAATGATAATATGATATAATAATGGATTAAAAATATTAATGATGAAATGAGATGTAATAATGAAATAAAAGGATAAGTGATAAATGATAAATGATGATAAAATGATAAAGGGTAAAAGTAGATAAAATGGATTAATAATTATTATTATTATATGGATGATGTTGGGATATTTGTGGGATATGTTAGTCGTAATTAAGCATGTCGACATTTTAGATGTCTACATTTTTTCCCTTTTGAATTGTTATTGCGTAACAACGACCGTTTAAAGAAAAATAAGAAAAAGATATTATGAGTGATATGATGCCCCCGAGGGATTAGTTGGGGAGGAACGAGAAGGGTAACCACGCAAAAAAGAGGAGAGACCCAAGTTGAGAGATGATTACATGATGAGAAGATTAGAGGATTGAAAGGTTGAGGATTAGGGGATTAGGAGATTCAAGGATTCAACGGATGAAGGTTAGAGTATTAGAAGATTTGAGGATTAATAGGATTATGAGAGAGGATGAGAAAAGTATAATATTAGAGGATTAGAAGATATTGGATTTTATTTTGGATGCCCCAAGAAATGATGTATGAAAAGGGTGAGGATTTTGGATTATGGATTAGAGGATGCCCCAATCAACGATGTATGACAAGGAGAAGATTTAAGATGTTGGATTAGAGGATGCCCTAGTCAAGGGGTTGAGATGTTGAGGATTTTTGATTATAGGCTACTAGATTTGAAGATGTTAGATTTTGATATGCCCCATTCAAGGGGTAGGATATTAGGATGTTGGATTTTTAGATGTTGGATTTGAGAATAGTAGATGTTGAGATTCCCTAGTCAAGGGGTGGGTATTTTGAGGATTTTGGATTTAAAGGATGCCCTAGTCAACGATGTATGACAAGGGTGAAGATTTAGGATTTAGATTTGAGGATGCCCCAGATTAATGGGGTATGATTAGAGGATGTTATATTTTTAGATGTTGAATTTGAGGATGTTATATGTTGAGATGCCCGAGAAAGGGGGTAGGATTTGAGCATTTGAGGATTTTGGATTTTGATTGATTGATGAAAGGATTGAGTTGATAGGAGGATGAGGATGTTAGATTTTTAGTTTTATTATGATGAGGGTTAGGGTGTGGATGATGATAGGGGTAAAATATGATGATAGAAGGGGTACACTACCATAAATTTCCCATTGTTATCATCATTAGCAGTTGTGATTGATGTGGTAGAAAGCAAGATGCACCAAGGTATAAAGAATATGATGATTGAATTGCCAAATGTCCTGGTCCTCATATCATTGGACATGTTAAGATTTTCCTCATATCATTGGAACGTGGAAAATAAAAGGAAATTAAAAAGGCCTCATATCATCAGCCAAAATAAAAACGCAAACAAACAAGCAAACACACACATTGCATTGTTGTATTTTAGTGGAATATTTTGATTTTTGAATGTTGGATTTTGGATGTTTGGATTTTTAGATGTTTTGATTTTTAGATTTTAGATTTTGGATGTTTAGATTATTGGATTTTGGATGTTGGATTTTTAGATTTTGGATATTTAGATTTGTGAATATTGGATTGTGAATGTTTAAATATTAGATGTTTGGATTTTGGATGTTTAGATATTTGGATATTTTGATGTGATAGCTCATGGGGTAAGAGGAAGGGATGTAAGGTGGAATGTGAATTTCTCCTATAAGTCCCAAAGCATGTTTAGGTAGGATAAAAGGGAAGGATTGAGGGAAATTGGATAGGTTGGATAGGATAGGGATGGGTTGATATGTTAGGATTAGATGGGATGTGGGATGATAGATAGATAGGATGAGGGATGTGGTATAGGATAAGATGGGGGATATGGAAGATGATAATATATGCCCCCAAGTATAGGTAAGATGGATTGAGAGATAGATGTGGTGTGCCCCCAAGTGTGAAGTAGGGTGGCATGTGTGGATGGATGGATGGGTTTGATTTTCCCCTAGGTGTAGGGTAGAATGGGAAGTGAGAGGTATCTAAAATGGATGATGCCCCAAATGCGGATGGTAGTAAGGTAACCCCTAGTCGAGGTTGATGAAAAGTGAAAAGGGTTAGGAAGAGGATTGGATGAAAAGGAAAGGGGTCATCGTCTGCCCACAGATGTTTGATTCTAAGGGAAAAAGGATGTGGATGTGATGGATGGAAGAAAAATAACATTAGTGATGAAAAAGATGAGCCTAACGACACATGTTGTAAGGAAAGACTTAGACAAAATTGTGACCAAGGTCTAAACAATACATGGAAACATATAAGCCCTATGTCTCTATGAGATCAAAGTGTGTGTGATTATGATGACTAATTACCGATTGAATTGAAGACTTAATGGATAGTGTGTAGAGACAAAGTGGTCAATGTATAGGATCGATTAAGTCAAATGGGTGGATGGAGGTTGAATGGAAGGCTAAGCCATGCATTGCTCTGCTGCTAGCCAGGCGTCCATAGCCCCGATGGAGATACATCTGATTCTTGTCACAACATTTCTCTACTACCATCCAGGCGTCCATAGCCCTGGTAGAGTTGCTGGAAACACCCCTAGAGAGAGTCTTGAGGTGGATTTTATTTGATATTTTTAATTTTGATATGATTTTTACTTTTTGATATTTGGATTTTTTGCATAAAGAGGTTCAATCTCTTGAGAAATCTCAAGGGGTTAAGAATCACCAGTGGCTTGATGGGGGGATGGAAATGAGTGTAGTGATGACATTGGCTAGAGTGTCAATAGACATGCCCAAGGGTCTTCACCACAAGTTTATTAAGTGTGTTAAAGTGCATGGATCTCTAGGAGGACAATGGTGCTTTGGATGTTAGAGGTAATGATAGAAAAGGTCACACAATTATAGTAAGTATTATAAGCTACAACATGTGTGAACAAGATGATTAAGTGTTCATTGAGTGGATTGGAAGAGGATATGAATGTATGTGAATATAAGAATGGATTAGATGCAAATGGATTTGGATGTTGGATGGAAGGAGGATGAGTGGAAAGGACACAACACATCGTGTGCTTTGAGACGAATTATGTGCTCAATCCATTTTTAGGTGTTTAGTATTTGTAGGGGTATTAATGTTATCTCGAAAAAGTGCACCCTTATTGAGGGTTGGCATATATTCTAACTTTGCTTCTCCCTCACTTTTGTGGATAGACAATTGAGACACCTCACGGGCTGTGGGTCTCCCTATTGTGAGGTGAATCTCTAGGATTACAAGGTTGGTTCCTTCTTTGGATGTATCCTAAACTGAAATTTGGGGTTTTAAGGGTAAAAATATGGCTAAAAATGAAAAGTAAATGGGGGTGATACACCAAAAGTATTGAGGATTTAACAGAGAGACATGCACAATAAGTTGTGAATAAATTGAACAACACATGATCCAATGGGTTTCAGCTAATCACAAGGCAAACACTTTTCTGTTGAGGGACTGCTCACAACAACAAAACAGATTAATTACACACTAAAACTAGTAGAAAACACCTATTTGCAAAGAATGTAAAACAACCTAAGCACACTTAATAAAATTCAGGGAATAAAATTCACAAGAATAAACTATTAACATACACACCACTGCAAAAATTGGAAAGGCAATCAACTGATTCTCATATAAGGGAAATTACGGCACAATGGCTTCAAGATTCCCAAAATCCTCTCTCCCTTGTGCTTTGTCAATGCACACAATATATAGCAATGAAAATTCAACCCCTTCCAAAAATAACAATACCCGATTCTAACTAACTTGTAGATCACTCCAAATTTAATTTTACATGCATTCCAACCCACATACATGAATAAATAAAAGCTAAAAATAGCACTATGAGCTTGTAAATATCCTCAGTCAACTACAATTGACTCCTTTAATTCTACTTCTCCAAAAGGCTACAAGATTTTGCATGAGTTAAGGTATATTTGCATTTTCTAAGGTAAATAGCTCTCTTTGTCTTTTCTACCAAAAGCTATTTTTTGGCCTCTGATGGGCACATGCATGTTTGGTTACTTTTAGCTAAAGATATCATGCAAGGTGTAGACATTGATTTCTTGACCTGCTCGCTAGGATGCATGATAATAATAGGCAGCTTTTGCCCTTTTGAAGGCACATGTATTAAAGGTAATTATAGTTTCCTTTTGTATTATGTATTGGGCATGCATCGGTTTCCCCATTGATAGAAAAGCACAATCATTAATCAATGGATAATCAATAGAGAATACACTATCTACATGGCTAAAAAAATCAATCCATGATTAAATTTAATCACAGTTGTCCCTAACCACGTATTTGGGGAAAATAGTGTTGGAACCCTGACATCCTTTTACTTTTTGCATTTTGCTTTTCCTAAGGCGGAGGGGTTTGAGGAGAAGTCTGCAAAAATGATTTCCGTCATGGATTTTTACCTCTAAATATGTTAGTTCAACTTCTTTTCTTTGAGCCTGGGTGGTTGGTCTTCAAGTTTAACCACCATTGCTATATTGTGGAGCTCTTATTTCACACTTTTCTAGCATGGCCGTCATATTTTGCAAGGATTCGAGCTTTGTTCTTCCATTATCATGTGCTTCTCGAGCTCTAGTTTTGATTTTGCACATATGGGTTGCTTATTTGTTAGCAAATCATGGTTGTAACTGATTTTATGGTCATCATTAGGGATTTTTCCAACTTATGTGATGGAGATTTGTATTTCCTCTAGTAAATCGAGCTTTTCAGCATTTTCTATAAATTTGACCTCCACGTGAAGACCTTAAGCTTTGGAATTTGCATTAGCTACTGTGTTTGTAATTTTCTAGTTCATTTGGAGATCTTGGCATGAGGGTTTTCAATTTTAGCTCAAAAAAATCTTGGGCCCAGCCATGACTGTCATGAATTTGGATTGAGCACTCTGGTTTGGCCGCCATCTCACTTTGTTGCCAGGGTCGTCATTTTCATACTTGGTGAGTTTTGTTTGATTTTGTTGTGCATTTCCCATTCTCTGACGCCACTTTTCTGGGTATTTTATGCCCTTGATGGTATACAATTTTCTGGGCTTATTTTCCCCTTATTAGAGAATTAGGGTTTTGTAGAATACTTTGTTGCCATTGGAGATGGAAAATGTGCCTTTCAATGCCACTGTTTGTATGAAAGGAAATTCAATTTACTGGATTTTGATTTTACATTTAGCTGCAACTCGTATTCATGAACATTTGTTAGAATACACCGTATTCCAACTCGGTTGCTTGTTATCTATTATACTTAGGTTTTGTTCGTATTCTTTAAGCTCTGATTTACATACCCAGCTCAGATTTTGCTATTCTGAGTTTAAACTGCTCTTTAGGCTTTAAAACTCAAGCCTATTATTTGAGGTTCTAGGTCCTCATTCTTCAATATTTGGAGTTCATGAAGGCATCCAATGTGACGTGCTCAGTGCAGATATGGGTTCTATTGAAACTGATGTTGTTCCTACCCTTTTCTCTTCTCTTGACACTTTGTGACTGTAGTTCACTGTGAGCTTTACAGCTTGCATTTGGAATTTTATTTTCTCATCTCGTGACCCTAAACTCGTATCTATTTGATATTTTTCATTTTGGCTGGGCTCGGCTGGATTTTTGAGTGTATTTTGTTGTTTTGGCTTCAAGGAAAACTTGTGAAAGTTGATGGTTTCCTGTTAATTGTATTTCTACAATTTGTACTATAGCATTTGTTTCATAATTTTCACATGGTTGTGACCTTCAGTTTTAAAATTTCATGCTTTTAGATTATGCCATATACAGTTACAAGTTATGCATTGAAATATACTAGACCTTCTGTACCTGGATGTAGACTATACTTATATGTTATATTTTTAGATATGTATGAAATGGAAATTTTCTTTTCTTTTGTACTTATTTTTGAGAGAGCTAAACTACCCAATGTCATTAATCATGAATGAACCAAAAGTAAAGTGTACTTTTCACTTTGAAAAACTATACCTGAACAATAATTTTCCTAAACATTGGGGTTGTGCTTATACCTGAACAAACATATCTTTGTACTATAGACAAACAATTGTTTGAATGATACATTGCAGAGATTGTGTTTCCTTCAAACTTCAATATCACTGTAGATTTAGCCTGTAAAATATGAGTTATTTTCTATTCATTTGCTCCTCTAAAATTTAGTTTGGAAATGCTTTCCCCATTGTGCTATTGTACATATGTTTAAATTTTCTTTGACTTCCTGACCTAACTGAAAAGGATACTCTTTCAAGTTTCGATTGAGAAGTACTTTCAAGATGTTATAAAACTTATTTCATTTGTAACAACTCTTTGAAAGGCTGTAATGATATTTTAAGATTGAAAAATGGCATCTGCACACTAAAAGAAATAGTTAGAAAAACAAGTGAAAGCCAAAATTCTTTATTACTGCTGATTTCTTCATGTGGCATGCTTCTGAAACTGATATTCTTCTCATGAATTCCTTTATGTACTTCTGATTTCAAGTTCATTTTTGAAATTTCATCTATTTAAAGTTGTGAATACAACAAGCATGAAATCCAGAGCTCTAACATTTTATTTTTTCCCTTTCAGGTACAATGGCAGCAATTGGAGAAGATGGTGGAGAGGAAGCAACGAGGACACGAGAAATCCAACTATGGGAAATCCATCTAACAAGAAATGATGGATTTCCTTCTTTCTTTATTCATAGTTTTACATATATGTACTTTCATTTTTGTTCTTGCTTTTCAGAGTTATTCCCACGGCTTGTGTGGGTTCACTATACTTTATAATTATGAAATAAATGAAAATTTCTTCATGTGATGAGCTGTATCTTTATCTGTTTTGCATTATTATTTCATTTACATGATGTAAAATGAATTATGTACAACTCATACACACTAGGAACCTTTCATTTAATCATAATTAATGAACTCAAAATAACTGATAACAACTGAAAAGTGAATAAAGATAAGCTGAAACCTACTTCATCCCTGAAGTGAATTGTCCCTTTTATAGTTTTGGGTTGTCCACCTTCAACCTCATTTGTCTTTCGTAATCGTGTCGGGGTCCTGCATTGGTTATCAAGGGATCGATGCACGATCATGACTAGGATGTGATTGGAAATACACCTTAGGTAAGAGGTACACATTCTAAAACTAGAACAACAACAATTTATTTCCTTTTTCTTTATCCTTAGGCCCCTCAAATCAATCCATTCCATTTGAAAATGAAGTTTTGAGTTGACCTTTTTCACGGGTGCCAAAAATGTCAACATTTCGTAATTCTGTGAGATAAAGCTATCTAATAGCTTTAAGACTAATGCCTTAATCTCATCCATTGGGCATGGAGTCAAATCCCAAACCAAAAATCTATCCTTTTCAAAACGGAACTTTCCAAAAATAGAACTCAAAAGTGGGAAAATATCGATAAACCAAATCCATGTGCATAAAAATGCACTTATTGAATCAAAATCGTGAGTGTGCATGAAATGCAATTTATTGAAAGGGAAATCCTAATATAACCTACTCTAACCAACATTATAGGATTTTCAATAACAATGCTTGAGAAACATACCATTCACAGGAATGGGAAGTTCCTCTCCACTTAGCCTTGAAAGTTGAACAACACAATTTTTACTCTTACACCAATAAAAGTAAAATCATTATCGAAATGATAGTAGCTGAACGCCAAACACCGTAAACTATTCATTCATAAAATGACAAAATTGATGTCTCATGGGCTTCTTCCAAAGCCACCGCTTTGCTTAGGTCCAAATGAGTAAAATAGTACAACAAAGAATACACACCTTTTACATCTTTTGATCCATTCAAAACAATCCTTAAATATCTTTGGGCAAATAGTAACCATATTTCATGATCTTAAGGGTTGTTGTGCGTGCTGAGAAGTGACCACTTGTAGGTCCTTCATGGAATTCTAAAAGTAATTGTTGCACTCTATCAAAATAAACACAACACAACAATATCCCATTTATGTATTTTTAAACAACACCCCATCAATAAATTCATATGGTATAACTTGTAATCGGAAATATCTTATTTTATTCTTATCCATGCCTTTCGAGTATGTACCATGCTGTAAGTAATTGATCAAATCAGAAATCCAACTTGAAACAGAGCTTCGGATTGAGTTCGCTGCTAATTTTCGTGGCTATAATAAAACCGCATGACATGTTGAGATTCCATATCAGCAATCAAATGTTCACAAAGACCTTTTCCTCAAAATTTTTAGCAACATGGATGTCAACATCATACTCCATTACCTTGGTAATCCAACCAGCTCTTTTCTCATTCAGTTCCTTGTTCAACATGAATGCTTTAACACTTGGATGAGAAACTAAAACATGAATCTTATTATTCGAAAGCATGTAATTGAAGTTCTTCAAACCTATAACTACTACAAGTACTTATTTTTCAAGAAAAGTGTACCTTATTTCGTAGTCATGAAAGCTTTTCCCAAAGAAAGCAATGGGTTGTTCTATATTCTCATCATTGACCTGAGTCAATATGGCTGAAATGGTTTCAGCTCCTGTAAGTGCATACATTATGAAGTATTTATCAAAATTTGGATTTGCCAATGTAGGAACTTGTGAAATAGCCAACTTAATGGCTTCAAATCCTTTTCTTCCTTCATTGGTCCAAGAGAATGTTTTTCCTTTCTTGAGCATGAAAGTTAATGGCTTAACTAAGGCTACAAAATCTGGAACAAATATCCTTACAAAGTTAATTTCTCCCAGAAAACTCTGTAATGCCTTCTTATGATGTGGTAAGGACAACTACATAATTGAATCCAACTCTTAAAGGATCAATAGCTAAACCTTTCTTAGAAACAATGTGACCAAGTAACTTGCCTTCGTGTACTAAAAAATAGATTTTTTGGGATTCAAAGAGATCCCAAACTGCCTGCAAATTTCAAAGGTTTTCCTTAAATGCATAAGATGATCATCATAATTTTTTGAAAAAATAGTCACATCATCCAAGTAAACAAGTATGCATTTATTCAAAAGGCTATGAAAATCCATGTCCATTGCACGCTTGAAATGTTGCACCAACATTAGAAAGACCAAAAGGCATTTTCTTGTATGCATAAGTACCCCACTTTGTGGTGAAGGTTGTCTTGTATTTGTCTTCATCATGCACAAGAATTTGATTATATCCACTATAACCATCTAACATGGACAACCTATTCAAACCTGAAACCGATCTTACAATCTGATCCATATGGGGAAAACAAAAATGATCTTTCAATGATGCTCTATTAAGATCTCTAAAATCCACACATAACCGAATTTCACCATTTTCTTTCGAACAGGAACAAGGTTGGAAACCCAAATTGAATTCTTAATGGGTAAAATAATACTTGATTCAATCAACTTGGAGAGCTCATTCCTCATTAATGGTTCAATTTTTTTATTTATAGGCCTATGTTTCCGCCTTACAGGTTTTGAGTTTGGTTGTAATTCAATTGTATGCTAAGCTAAACTAGGATCAAAACCTCTCAGATCTTGGTATTTCCAATAAAATATGTTAATGAACTCTTTGCATAAGTCAACAAAATCTTGTTTTTCAACAAAAAACATACCTTTCCAATTTGCAATGTTTTTCCCTCATCAACTGAATATTTCTTCATAGTTATCAACATGTGTGGAAATTTTGCCTTTATCTTTTTTGAGTTGATCATCGAAACTGAAAATATCCTCTAAAGTGACAAGCCCTTGAGGAAATTTATTAGATTTCATAAACAATCTGGTCACCATATTGGTGTTGTAATTTGTCTTTATTTGATGATGAAAATTCAGCTTCTTCTTGCAAAAATTTATAGATTTGTTTGTCATCATCTTCAAAACCTGCCAATTATCTTCATTCTTAGGCATGGAAGGTCTGATTATCATCTTTATATGGGGCTGAATTTTTTCATTTTAAACCTGCTCTAGCACTTCAAAACTATCTCCAACTATACAAGTATGTCTTGGCATGTTTATTTTTCTCTCTTGGGATAAACTGTATGTTAAAAGCTTTAAAATCATCCATCAAGTCCCAAACTCTATGCTTGTAAGATTTCAACAATGATTTTTATAAATTATAGTCTTTAACTTGATTTATAACTAACTTAGAATCACCAAAAACCTGTAATGTGTTGATTCCTTTCTTTCTAGCCCATTGGAGGCCATGAATCAATGCTTCATATTCAACAACATTACATGTACATGAAAATTACAGGCTTAGAGATGAAAATACCTCTGATTTGAAGGGAAGTAAGCATCAAACTTGCACCTTGTCCTTTCTTATTATTTTCTCCATCAAAATGCAGCTGCCATATGCCTTCATCAGTTTTTCTATTTTGGACAACAAAGGAATAGGTGTATTTTCCTCATGAAGACAATACACACCAAGTAATCCCTCTTCTACTTCCTTGTAAGGATCATAAGCATATTCTTCTTGAATTTTTTCATCCATAAACAAGTTAGAAACACCATCCAAAGCAAAAATTTGTGTATTAGTATCAAAATCAGCCTGATCTAGGTCGCATAATTTGCAACAACACTTGAAACATGAGGTTCAATATGGAACTTAGCTAATGGTTCTGAATTTATTGTTACTTTAGTTCCATACCTTGTGGTGAAGAAAAGATAAGACCAATTAGAAGAGAGATACCCACCATATCTTTGTTGTAAAGTCCCTTGATAAGTAGAGAGCAAAATAGGGATGCACCTCTACAACAGTTACATCTTACATAATTGAAACATTGGGCAAACATGCAAAGTTACCTCTAAATTTTTTTATCATACCAACTGTGTTGGTTGTTGTCCCATCAAGCTTGCAAAAACATTATTTTCAATTTTCTTCATATTAAGTCCCATCTGATCTCAAATTTCTTTGGGCATTATTGTGTTGCTTTCACAACTATCCACCATACAGTTGTGAACTAAATGATCACCAATAATGAGAGATAAATAAAAGGAAGGTGGTTTTCTTATATCATGTGCATTCAACACTTTACGAAACCATCCACCTAACCTCTTTCATTTTCTCTTGATCAACTATAACAAGTACCATATTAGCTTTTTGTGGCTCTGTATCAGCTGGTTTTGAATAAATATGTAATTTAGCAAGCTCTTTGGCAAGAATTTCTTACTACCTAGGAATACTCAACACATCCCACAATGAAACACTTATGTTATGATTTTTCATACATTCAACAATATTACATGATGTTGCAACAGTCTTAGAATAAGCATTAGCAAAAAATAGATTATGCTTATGTAGTCTTTGAAATCTGTGGTATGAATAATATTTTAGGGCCTAGTTTGTCCTAATTTTGCTTCTCTTTAGGGGATGAAATAGGATTGCTTGCTATTTTATCTAGAAGTAGAAGGCATAAAATTGGACCTTTATCTTTGTTTTCTTCTTCTTCAAGTGCTCTTTTCTTAGATCTATCATAATTGCACAAAAATCATCCTCTCCAAAACTAACAAGTGTTTGTTTCGGATGTGTTTGACTATGGGTATCTTATTTTCCACCCTCCATTTGAGGCTTAAATGATGTTTCGATTGAGGTTAGGTAAAAAGTTCATATTCAAATGAGCATTTTGACAAGTAGGAGGATGTTGTTGATTACAAGAAGTAAACCAATCTTCTTAGGCCATATTAATTAGTACAAGAGCATTAGAAGTGCTAGGGGCAGCCTTAAAATCATTTTTTCTTTGCTAAAAAGGAGCCCTATAATTATGATTTTGTTGATAAGGTTGCCTATTAGCTTGATAAGATAAGGCCTACTTAGGCTTTGAGTATTTTGTTCTCTATTGATGTTATCTTATTTCCAAATGTTTGAAAGGTCTTATTTATCTCAATCAAGTCATTTGGTTGTTGTATTCAAGTAGGATCTATCTTTTGAATAGGTGGTGGAATAGGGGCTAGATCTACAGTAATGGGCATGGAAGGCCTTGGGGCTAATTTTCCAGCTTGGATAAGACTTTTTCAGCTTTTATGACAATATCATAGGATTATGGAAGTGTAGAACCTTCCATGGATTGTATCATGGCTGTAATATCACTGTTTAAGGCTCTAAGATAATACAAAAAGGCATGATCAACTTGAGGCTTAACAATAGGGAGGAATTCTTTCCCATGTCCTAGCAAATCTTAAGTTGAAATTTTCATAAATTCATGAGGAGCACACTTAATTGTGGATATCTTGCTCTATAAGAGATAGGTGATCAAATTTATCTTCAAATTGTTTACATAATGCCTCACCTAATTGATCCCAAGTGGCTATTGTACACCTACTCCAAAATTCTATACCATTGAAGGGCTTGTCCTTTGAATGAAGTAGGAAAAAGTCTTATAGCTACATCTTCATGAGTAATATTATGGATTGAACAGAGGGTTTAATATCTCTAATATGCTTAGTAGGGGTAATATGATTTTCACCGTAAATAATGGAAGTATTTTTAAGGCAACAATAGGTATGTCATGATAAATAAAAATTACTAAGGGGCTGACATTAGTGAAGGGTACAAAATATCCGGTTGGTCACCGAGCCATTGGAATAATTGGGATCTAAATCACAAGTTTCACTCGAGGGGATTGAGGGTTGTAAAAACAAGCCTATTATAAGGTAAGGTGTTTCCAACTCTTCTTCTTCTAGTAGAATTTAAAGGTAATGACACAAAATTAGAAGGAAGTCCTCTTATCAATGATATTGTAGTCACTTTAGGCATGGAACATATTGTGGTATTGGTCTAAAATAAGCCTTATGGAGTTGCCAGATGAATTCTCGCTTTGAATCTTCAATTGTTTGAATTCATCAATAGTATTTATGTTCCCACTTTGGGAGTGCCAAAAATTGTTATCTGAAAAAATTGCACCCTTGTTGAGGGTTGGCAGATCTCTAACTTTACTTCTCCCTCACTTTTGTGGATAGACAAATGAGACACCTCATGGGTTGTGGGTATCCCTATTGTGAGGTGAATCTATGGGATTACAAGGCCAATTCCTTCTTTGGATGTATTCTAACCGAACTTTTGGGTTTTAAGGGTAATATGGCTAAAACTGAAAGTAAATGGGGTGATACACTAAAAGTATTTAGGGCTTTAACATAGAGACATGCACAATAAGTTGTGAATAAATTAAACAATACACGATCCAATGGGTTTCAACTAATCATAAGGAAAACACTTTTCTATTGAGGGACTTCCCACAAAAACAATACGAGATAATTGCACATTAAACATAACACAAAACACCTATTTGCAGCAAGGTAAAACACCCTAAGCACGCTTAATAAAATTCAGGGAATAAAATTCAGAAGAATAAACTGTTAACATACAACCACTGCAAAAATTGGAAAGACAATTAATTGCTTCTCATATAAGGGAAATTATGGCATAATGCCTTTAGTACTCCCAAATTCATCTCTCCTTTGTGTTTTGCCAATGCACACAATATATAGCAATGAAAATTCACCCCCTTCCACAAATAACTATACCTAATTTTAGCTAACTTGGATATCACTCCAAAGTTAATTTTACATGCATTACGGCCCCTTACATGAATAAATAAAAGCTAAAAATAGCCCTATGAGCTTGCAAATATCCTCAGTCAACTACAATTGACTCCTTTAATTTTGCTTCTCCAAAAGGATATCAGATTTTCCATGAGTTAAGGTATATTGACATTTTCTAAGGTAAATAGCTCTCTTTGTCGTTTGCCAAAAGATATTTTTGGCTTCTAGTGGGCACATGCGTGTTTGGTTACTTTTAGCTAAAGATATCATGCAAGGTGTAGACATTGACTTCTTGACCTGCTCTCTAGGATGCATGATAATAATAGTCATAATTTCCCCTTTTGAAGGCACATGTATTAAGGGTAATTATAGTTTCCTTTTGGATTATGTATTGGGCATTAATCGGTTTCCCCATACATAGAAATACATAATAATTAATCAATGGAGAATACACTATCTATGTGGCTAAACAAAATCAAACCATGAATACATTTAATCACAAGGTTGTCCTTAATCATGTACTTTAGGAAAATAGGGTTGGAACCATAATATCCTTTTAATTTTTGCATTTTTATTTTCCCGAGGTGGTGGGGTTTGGGGAGAATTCTGCAAAAATGATTGCCACCATGTATTTTTACCTCTAAATCTATTGGTTCAACTTTTTTCTTGAGTCCGGGTGGTTGGTCTTCAAGTTTAGCCTCCATTGCCATCTTGTGGGAGCTCTTATTTCACACTTTTCTAGCATGGACGTCATAGTTTGCAAGGATTTGAGCTCTATTATGCCATTATCATGTTCTTCTCAAGCTTTGGTTCTGATTTTGCACATATAGGTTGCCTATTTGTCAGCAAATCGTGGCTATAACTACTTTTATGGTCGCCATTGGGCTTTTTACAACTTATGTGATGGAGCTTTGTGTTTCCTCTGGTAAATCAAGCTTTTCAGTGTTTCCTATAAATTTGACCTCTATGTGAAGACCTCAAGCTCTATAATTTGCATTATCTTTAGGGTTTGTAATTTTCTAGTTCATTTGTAGATCTTGGCATGAGGATTTTCAATTTTAGCTCAAAAAACTCTTGGGCCCAACCATGGTCATCATGAATCTAGCTTGAGAATTCTGGTTTGGCGGCCATCTCACTTTGTTTTCGGGGTCACCATTTTCATCCTTGGTAAGTTCTATTTGATTTTGTTGTGTATTTACCATTCTCTGACACCACTTTTATGATGTGGATTATATTGATGTGGTTTGGAAGATGAAGGATATGGATTAGGCATGAGAGCGAAGTTGATGGTTTAAACTTGGAGGTCGAAGGAGATTTGGTTGATTTTAGATTTATTGGAGCATGTGGTTTTTGATTAGGGTTAGATTGTTTGGGATTGATATATGTAGATGAAGGGGATGGGGTATATTGAGATGAAGGGTATGGGTGTGATATGGGGATCACATTAGATTTGGGTGATGTTGGGGATGAAGGAGATTTGGGAGATGGGTGTGGTGTAGGAACCACATTATATTTGGTCAATTTAGGGGATGAAGTAGATGAAGGTGGCATAGGATCCTCATTATATGGAATAGGATATGGGGTGGGGAGAGGATTGGGATTGAATTTGTTAGGTTTGGGAGTTGGTGACTTAGGAGTCACTTTATATGTTTTAGGATTGGGGGATGGGGGAGATGAAATAGGATTAGAGGATAGGATAGTGTGAGATTTAGGTGATGAAGGAGATGGATTAGGATTATATGTGGATGAAGATGATGAGGGTGGCATAGGATCCACATTATATGGTTTAGGATTGGGGGTAGAAGGGGATGAGGGTGAATGAGGGTGTATAAGGGAATGCTAGCATATGAGTCATCTAACTACACAACGGAATAAACTAACCCCCACGCGGCACTGAGACGCTACTTTTTTGCTCACCTTAGAGGATCAAGCTACTCGGTAGTCCCAGACTACGCCTTACACCCACCTTCCATTCCCTACGCAACTCCATCCTTATGCACAAGTGAACTCCTCAAACACCTTTCACAAATTGCCCATACAACCGATCCATAAGACCACTCACTTTGAATAACATGACCTCCCATATAACCGTCAGGGAGCTATTAATATGTCTTCTTAGTACACATGAGGGAATGCACAACAATTACCTCCTTCACCCATCATTGAACCAACTCTCTACATCGCGCCGCCGACTCTTCATCAAACACCCAATTTCTCTACACAATACAACTGAAGAACACCACAAGTCCTTACTGCCATCCATCAATGAGTCTTCCTGAGTTGTTGCACTTTGGTCACCTACGTGTGCACCAGTGGGGGAATTCCTCTTCATGATTCCTTCCGTGCGTGAGTCTCCAAATCACTATGACTTGCTGACTGTTCTACCACCCAAGTTCCAACACCAAAGATCCATGCGGGGAGCACCGCAAGCTCTCCATTTTTGTAGACAACATCCCATGTGGGTGAGGTACTCTTCTTCCCTGGGATCGATCTCAACATCTATCTCTCCCCGATGCCATGGTCACTAACACTCCCGCTTTCTACTCTTTGATACACTCATCTCGCATCCAAACTATGTTGACTCTCCACTCAAGTCTTCCACCTTAGCTACCAGATCTCCACACTGCAACCGTATCCATGATGTCCTTGTCTCGGACCACCATGCTGCATAACACCATGTGAACCATTCTCTAGGCCCACGTCCATGAGTCTCCTTACTGCTTCTACACCCACTCCATATCCACACTTTTGTTGCACCTCTGATATATCTACATAAGCACCTCCGAATAATCATGTGCTAATTCACCTTTGCAAGGTTAAGGGATTACCACTTCTTGGCTCACTCGTGTCCGAGTTACTTCTCCTCTGTTTCAACCTCCGAGATCCCAGTCCCACTCCAACTCACTCCATGGTTGCATTCTACATGAACTCTGCTTCTAAGGACGTTTCCACCTCTAAGGTCTCCCCAAGTCCACTGCCACTTCACTCTGGAGTCCCACTACTGATCCCCGATGCACATCTCTGCATGAACATACTCCGCAAGGGTAGAGTATGTCTCCAAGGTCTCCTGAACACCCCTTTCCCTCTGAATGTCCAAGTCCACCAAGTGCTCCACATTCCACCTGGTGTGGGTGTGAGCTCCCCACGTTGGCCACCAATGTCTACACTACCCTTATGGCTCCTGAGGCACTTGCGTTGCACTCTCAACGCAAGGCCTCACTTATGTAAGGTCTTCATGCTTGAACCCTCCAACTCTACATCCACACTACACTCATGAGTTTCCCAACTTGCTCTGTACATTGGGTGTGTTCTACTCAGACACCTTACACCGCTTCTTAGTGCAACCAACCTTATGCAAGGTCTTCATGCTTGAACCCTCCAACTCTGCATCTACACTACATCCATGAGTTTCCCAACTTACTCCGTGTATATTAGGTGTTTTCTACGGTCCAAGACACCTTGCAGACTTCTTAGTGCAACCAAATCACTCACCAAACCGCCTCAACACTACTTGCTCCGGACCTTCTTGTGCTCATATTTTGGATCATCCAACTCTTCATGTGCAACTCTTACTCACTAACTAGCCTAAGTCCATGTTGCAAGGATGTTTTCTAAGGTCTAGGTATTGGGACATGGAAGCCCCTCACTTCATTTTGTTCTTAAAATAAGCAAGCACTTAGCCAATAATGACAACTATCTAAGAATTTATATACCTCGTCGAAACACAGGGTGTATCTATGTGCATGGAGATGAAGCCCACACACACGAGACCCCTAGGACTATGTAAAGTACGTGGATATATCTTCCACATCACATTGCCCCTATAAAATAAAAAATGGGAAGGCTAGCCATTTTTGATCCTCAAGATTGTCCTAGGATGCAAGAGGAGAGCATACATAGTTTTGCCTCCGGGATGAACAGGAAATAAAGAAAAACACATAAAAAATATGATAAATGCAAGAAAATGGATGCAAGATAAAATGAGTAAAAAATTATGTAACGGGGTCTTCAAGGGGACGCCCTACAAAAGAAGGATTATTAGTTTGATTATAACCCCAAATGTCTTGGACTAAACGAGTTGCAAAACAAAAAGGATTAGTAGTTTTAGATTGATTTTTATCTTTGGTAAGTGTAGGAAGTTGCACACAAAGTTTTAGTAGTTTGGAACAAGAAAAGATAACTTAATGTGTAGTTAAAATAACAAGATTTAGGAAAATTAAAACCATGAATAAATTGTATTATAAAATTCTAAATTAACACTTTCATTGCATAGATATTTTCAATACCTTTCGGGAAAAAAATAGAACCATTTCAAGTCCGGGATAAAAATTTGTGGCTCTTGGAAGTTAGGCAACAAAAGCGCTACAACACATAGCATAGGTGCCAAAATAGGACAGAGGCACCACTTTAGAACATATGTGGTACTTTGTGTGCAAAGGCACTACTTTATGTGAAAAATCACTAATTTTCCTACAAACACACTATTTTTTCAAAAAGGAATTTTTAGGGATTTAAAGGTTGAACAAAAGCACTGAATTATTTACAAATGTGCCATGGGGTTTATAAAAGCAATGTTTCAGGTCAAAAGCGTTGAAACAGAAGACTCACAAAATTTAAAATTTCAAGGGGTAAATCTACACATTTTTTTTTTCAAATTTGGATAGTTTGATCTAAATATTAAATACTATTAAAAAATCAAAATTTTGGGGGGTAATCCCCACGGTGGGTGCGCCAAATGTAGAAAAAGTTGTGTTAGTATGTAAATATAAGATGATTATCAAACCAAATCAATCCTAATCCTAACAAGGCTTATTAATCTACCTCCGATAGAGCAATAGATGGAAAGGAGAGAGAAAAAAATACCGCACTTACTTACATGATCGTAATGCTCCTCGTTTGATTGGTTGGAAGTGCTCTTGATGTTGGATGATTGAATGTTGCTTTAGATTTTGATGGAGACACACAAGCAACACCTCCCCTTTTATTTTCCTTGATGATTGATGAAGGATTATGATTGATTGTGGATAAATAATGGATTGATTTAAGATAAAATGGATTATTGATGCAAATAATAGCATAATTTTGCTATGGATTCTTAAGATGGATCTCATGGAGGAGGGGAGATCAATTTATAGTTGAGGATTGGAGGATTGAATGACTAAGATGAAGCCCTGTTAGATTGGAATCAAGGGTGGAGAATGCATGAGAGGATTGAAATTCTCTAGAATAGAGAATTCTAGAATTTGAATTCAAATTCTATGGAGGGAAGAAGCTTGTATTGAATTAAAAATTCAATGGAATGAGAAGGTTAGAGAGGATTTTAGATTTATAAGCCACTAGATTTAGAGGTGTGAGGATATGATTAGATTGGTATTAGATTAGGTTGATTAATTATGATTAGGGGTGAGGTTACACGGAAAAGCTAGGTGTAGAGATGTGTAGGGTAGGTGGTAGGTGAGATGTAGGAATATTAAATTCCTAAAAATGTTAATGAAGGATTATAATGATAATATAATATAATAATGTGTTAAAAATATTAATGATGAAATGGGATGTAATAATGAAATAAAAGGATAAGTGATAAATGATAAATGATGATAAAATGATAAAATGATAAAGGGTAAAAATAGATAAAATGGATTAATAATAATAATTATTAGATGGATGATGTTGGGATATTTGTGGGATATATTAGTCATAATTAGGCATGTCGACATTTTAGATGTCTACACCTGCATCACTTCTTCAAACAATCCAAGATGATGCTTTACATAAATACTTTAGTCATACCCATGAAAAGTAGGTAACCTAAGCTTTGATTTCATCGGGGATCTTATTTGGGTATCTAGGAAATCCCTTGAATTCCATAGGCCTGAAAGTATTTTTCCGAAAAGGGACCTTAGGAAAAGAACATGTCATACCATCATTATAAACTTTCAAGATAGGTTCACTTAAAAGAAACTCATATCAACAAGGTTTCATCCCTCAAACTCTGAATTGCATTAATGATATGAGATTACTATAAACCCAAGTATTCAAACCATCAATAAAATATATCCATGAATAACACCAGTCTAACCCAACCATATGAAAATGGATTCACCACTAGATTCATGACTATAGATAAATAAATTTTTCTTCAAACACCGAAGGAAAGATATCCCAACACATCAACCTCAAGATTACAGAAAATTGAATATTGAGGACCAAATTGAAAACCATGTTGAATATTGTTATGCCCCTGGTAACGGCGCCAAAAAGCATGTTGGCTCCCAATATAACACCCTAGGGGAGAGAGAGGGGAGGAGAAGGCAAGAGGTGAGGTCCGATGCAGATGGAGGGAGTGAGGGAAGGGGAAAAACCCATTTTATTTATCATTATGTAGATAGGTACAGAGTATTCCTCTGCTCACTTAACTATTTTCTCCTCAGGAATGACATGGAGGTACACGAATAAGGGTGTTGTTTTCTACTTCTTACTTCTAGCTCTTCCTAGACTAGGGTGAGAGGACCCAAGGTGTAATGTGAGGGGTAGAGAGAGAATTCGGGAAAAACCCGATTTGTCGATATCGGTTGAGTATGTCAATCAAAGGTAACATCTGCTCACTCAAGAAAGCGGTCACGAAGCAGTTTAAACACCTGAAGGCTCAAACACGAGGTTGTTAAGGATAGATCTCATGCAATCTCAACATCAAATCTAAATATTTTAGATGTATGATCATGTGTTGATGTCAAGGATCCTTTGAAAATTAATGATAAGGAAAACACACTTAAGGTGTGCACATTGAATGTGTGTCTCTCCAATAGATCTCATGTAAGATATACATTGAAAATGAAATTTGCTTTGGACATATATGGTACACATAACAATTATTGAGAAATTATGATGTGGGGATGGATTTTTAAAGAAGGAAAAACTTAGACATCAAGGGATGTAGGGGGATAAAAATTATGCCAACCATCACACCATGAAATCTTTATCATTTCATGACATAGTAACAAGATAAGGAAGGCCTTCTGGGGGAGATCTATCATAGGGAACCTCCAAGAAATAAAAACAACCCAAATCCCTAGTAATCCAACTTAAAACCCCAAGATTGAAACACCATGTGTGAATTATGCTAAATGTTATAAATGTTGGAAATGATAGGGAATGAGAGGGGGGTGAATCAGTCCCCAATAAAACTTTTCACATTATAATTCAAAACATCAAACACACATCCTCATGAAATACAAGAATCAATGTGTAATCACAAGCAAGTATACTTCACCATGAAACAAACTCAAAGAAATTATCATAAGTTAAACACAAAAACAATTATATTGATACTCAAATTGGATCACCACACTTTATTGATATTCAAATCAGATCACAATGAATTGATGTCTTCAACAATAGTCAACAAGATACAATGAAGAGATACCAAGACAATTAACCTTGTATCATGAATAAATATGAAGATATAATTCTTTTCAAATGCCTTCAACTCAATATCGGTTTGTAAATAAATCGAAACCCTGCAAATGAAACATGCTAAGGAAATAACATTCAAACACATAACACAAGATCTTCCCTCCTTCAACTCACCATCAAAGAAACATCACCATATTTGCTTTTCTCAAATCCTCCTCATGAAAACTAAACCAACTACTGACCTAGAGTTAAATTTTAGGGGTTTTGGGGTAGGCACAAGGGAGTTTTCTTTACAAGATCAGGTTATTCAAAAGAAGATAAAATGGGTTCCAAAATATTAGCAACAATGTGCCCATAACATCTCTTTTATAGCCTCTCCATGATTCAAATTCAAACCAAAAATTTTCCCTCCTTTTTCACAAAAAATACATCATAAAAACATCCCATATACTTTTCATAACAGCTACAAGTGACCCATATGGGTCGGCCTAACAAAAACCCTTCTTCCATGCACCAAAAATCCTCAAATCCCATGCATTGGAATGCCAAAAATATTCTAATCCCAATTTTTTTATTCATGCACTAAAAATCACCACACATGTTTAAAATAACATTTAAACATCATATATGGTTGCAATTATCATGAAATAATCAAATTATTTTGTTTAATGGGCCAACTGCCTATTTTTCTTCACAAAACACGTGTCTAGCACCCTGTCTTCACCTTTTTGCCTCAAGGTCACCCAAGAAAACTTCAAATATGGTGTGTGAAAAATTTATGTTAATTCCATAATATTTAGAATAATTCTAAACAAGTTAGAGCTCATCAAACATCCACAGGTTAAAACTACATCAACGTTTGCCTTCACCAAATCAAGCTGCCCAAACATTTGTTTCCAAAAACATAACTGGTTAACACCATTATTGACACTTTCAAGATATATAAATTGATTCATTGGATTCCAAATTCACCCCTCTTCGCATTCCAGGTGATATCAAACATCACCCAATCCATCTAATGCTCCAACTAACTCAATCTTTCAAAAAATACGGTTATATCCGAGATAGCTAAAAGTATTATTGTCCATAAATTGACCTGGAAACCATATCAAATCTCATAATCATGAATAAAAACTTCTATCATCTGAAATATCTCTAAATTATCTTTCTAACACAACTTTAATCACCTCCTAACTCCACATGTATCTCCTGTTATGTCCATTTTATCGAAGACTCGCTTTTAAGCGCCCCAAAACTGTCCTTTGATCAATCAACCTAAATGAAGCACACTTGACCATGTAACTACATTACCATGATCTGAAACCTATTTTTTCATCAATAAAAAAACTCACATAAATCACATGGTGGTCATTTAGTTTTCTCTGCTTTGGACAACCTTGTCTCAAAATGAACTTCTTCAGAAACTGATCTATTTGAGTGGGGGCCACTCATCATCATGACCTCTAACATAAATTTATGGAAATATGGAGGAGTCCTCTATACAATCCATTCATGAATTTTTACTAGAAATCAAAATAGGCTTAGTATACACATTTTTCAGCGAACTGCTCTTGACTAGGGTTTTAAACCAACTACCTTCTTAACGATTGTTCATAAAAACCATACAATCAAAATGCCTCATTGTTTTTTGTGAAACCTTATAAAATCAATATATAACCATCATTGAAAGCCACACGGTCCCATGTAAATCACATAATTCAGGGTGAGCATCAGAAGGTCTAAATCGAGCTAGAAAACACATTACCAAGTACCATGTTTCACCAAAATTGATGTATCATGCAAAATAATCATCATGGAAACCTAAAAATTTTCTCACAGCACAAGGAAACACCCTAATAGCATCTCCAATCATCATAATGTCACAATAACTTCTCAATATTTTCATCCATTGAGACTTGCATAGCTAACCGTAGGGTTTTACACTTTGTAAAGGATAGGGTCAATAGAAAAAACCTCACGAAACATCATATAAACACTTTGCAAATGGTCCTAACATATATGATACAACTGAATATATGCATCCATGAGCTTATATAGCTCCATAGCTCAACCTCATGCCTCCAAGCATCCATTCCTACTACAAATGAGCACCTACAACATGGTCACTCTGCGTTATATATGCATCCTGAAGCTCATATGAGTTCCCAAGCACTCTCGAACATTCTTTCCATCATGCTAACATGATTCTCAAGCAACCAAGAATCTCCAAGCCCCATACACCATCACCTAGGATTGTTGGGCCACCCGAAAAGGCTTGCTTTAGAACAATAAATCCTAACTAAATCAACTAATGCAACCAAGAACATTCTGGAAACACCATGTCATCATCTCTCATAACATCATTTGACCTGCTCCATCATCCACTTTGTCATTAATGAGGTTTTCATCAATGACAACACCTATGTAAAGAACATGCTAACACTAAAAAAGGACCCTAAGATACATAAACATCTCACCGGTTGTGGTTGATTAACAAGTAATATTACGGGATCTAAAGATGATTCCCAAAGTACCCTAAAGGACATCATTCTATTTCACCACCCAAACTAGTTAACCATCAATAAAGTGTTAGCATATAAGTTTTAGACATAATCCACACAAGATTATTAAGGAAAATTCACATTACCTAACTTCTAATTCATTTAACAAGAAAGCATGACAATATAATTGCAATAAATTATTTAAAAAAATCCATTAATTAAGAAAAATAAGGGAGACATATAAATATTCTCTCAAAGCTTGCAAATGGTGGTACAACTGCAACCACCTTAACATGAATTTTAAATAAATTAATAGCCTATTAATTCTTACAAAAAAGGTGTGAATTCCCATAGCCAAAGCACACATCGATGCACGAGATCACCTCCGAAGAGTTCTCCTCCTTTAGAAAATAACCATCTCCTCTTTACGTAAAACCCCAAACCTTCTTATACAACCTTATCCACATAAGGGTTTTAGAAAATATTCCATTGGAATCCTAATTTGATCGTGCCAAGGCCATCCGGAACCTCCAAGGAATAATAGAGAGTATTCATTTATGACAACCTTAAATTTTGTTCAACATTGCCATGTCACCATTGTGTCAACGTGACCAAGTGCAATATTTTAAACATCATACTCATTGCCGATTTTATTTTCCACTTAAGATTAAATTGTGATGGGGAAAATAAAGGGGTTAAATTAATGAGACCTTTATTTAAAACATGAACATGTAATCACATCCCGGTGGCATACTTTTTATAAATGATTTGCTTTGATTAAATCCCATTCATGTGAATTGATCCAGGTAGGACATGAAAATTAATGGAAACACGATGGATAGTACATATCATCCTAAATCAATATGCCTATTTAAGTGCAACTTATTCCTCCAATGAATCACAAGTTATTAGCCAACTTTCACAGAGTGTTATCACCAAAAAACAACACCCTCCGATTTTTCAAGCTGTGTGAATGAGAAACTAGTGTTTTTGGGTAACATGGGTACTATCCCCAAGTTGTGGGACTTGCTACTTGGGATAAACCTCCGAGAAAGCCGGTTCTTATTCCTCTGCTTCGGTGCACACATAAAATTTGTAGAGGATCTACTTCTAAAATCTATTCTAACTATCCAAGGAGACATGGTTAAGAATATGCAAGGAAATAAACCTAAACTAATAGAGGTGATGCACCAAGGAATGAAGAACATCTTCTTTGCCAATAAACATAGACCATAAGATGCAATACAATCACCATGCACAAGTAACCGAAACTGCAATGAAAGATCATAATGGAAGCAATGAACATAAGAGAGGGTTGAAAATCATCCATAGACTTGTGTTATGCTCCAAAGATTTGATACGATGCATTACAATGGCCAAGAGGACAAATCTCGCATTACAGTTTAATGGAAGGTCCAAAAATCCATAACTCCACTTACAGACAAGAGAAGAAGGGAGGGGCAAAGCAAAAATGTCCAACTGTTTACAATAAGTTGAGCTCTTACATTTATAGATGAAGTGAAGAGAGGTGAAGATGAAAAGGAGGAAAACTGATTCGAAAGCTCAACAACCAACCATCAATGCCCCTACAAATCTACCTACAATCTGTCAAGTCTGGTTCTCCATGTCTTTTTGGCATGTTGGAGAAGGAAGAATGGCGGATCAAATCAAAATCTGATCTGTTGGAGCAATCATATTTCATATTAATGGCGTGAAATATTTTTTCCAATTTCTCAACCACCAAATCCTCCTAAAACTAATATTTTAAGCTTCCATGGTGTAGAGGACGTCCAGATCTTTCCAACAGTATAAACTTTGTCGCATTTGGAGCACCGGAGTGAAAGTTATGCCCGTTTGAATATTTGAATTGAATTCGTGCAAAAATCACCAAAATGCAATTTTTGCAAAAGCGGATCAATGGACTGAAAATACAACTTGCTCATTTTGTGAAAAAACACAAAATCCCAAAAATCTCCTTCAGCCCTACATGTCCGAAATACAACTTGTCTAAAAGCTCCGCGGACCCAAAATTGAAATTGTGCCTTTTGTGCAAAAAGAAATTCAAAAGTGTGAAAGTCCCCCACAAGCCCGCAAGCCCGCACTTGCAAATTTCCATTTGAAATAGTCTTTGCAGGGCCCAGCGGGCCGAAATGAAAATTGTGCCATTTTCTGAAAATTTGTAAAAGTTTGAAAGTCTCCCGCAAACCCATGGCTCCGCCACTTTCATTTTTAACTTAGCAAAAGAAGCCTCGTCAAGCGGGCTTGTAGGTGACAATTGTAACTTGTGCCTTTTGCACAAAAATGCCAAAGTGCCAAAATATCTCCACCGCCCTGCCGATCCCGAATCATCCCTTTGGAAAAATTTCCTCCGCGGACCCACAAGTCCGCCATTTTGGAAGAAAATCTCCCCAAGCCCCACGAACCCAAAATTGGGCAAAAATCCCTCCCAGTGCCCGCCGGCCCATAACTTTCAAAATATGAGTTAGAAGGACTTATTTATATTTCTAGAAAGGGGAAGAAATTTCCTATCTTATGAGTATGCTTTTAGGAATCCTTAAGTACTTGAAATATGTGAAAATTCAATTTGATGTACTAAAAGAGGAAAAATGGTGTTAGTTAACCAAAAATAATCATGGGCTTATTTTGGATAACACGAGCTTTCCATACTTCATTTCTACACATCATCCATATGTCATGGCATTACCAGAGTTTTAGGAGAAAATCTATTGGGTTTAGAACTTGAAATATAGGAAGTTTATTTTAGTTAACTGGGTCGAATGAGGCCCTTGTTAGGTTCATTTAAAGTGTCCCAATGTTTGAGCCAATCCCCAGGATGGATCCTCCCAACATGCATTAGTTTTATCTTTTCTAAACACACTCACTTTGAGATATGTGCATCCTTTTCAATCTATCGATCCTACATTTCCACTTGCTTCTCCCCTAATACAACACGGACGTGGATCACCTAAAAACCAATGGTCCCACCACTACCCAAGGATATATGATGAACATATGTATATATAAAAGGCTAATTATTCTCCTCTCTATTAGATACGAGCTTCCCCCAAAACCACAAACCACCCATCTCAAGGGGAAACCACCTCGAGTCTACAAATGGATGAAGCATACTATCATATTTTTGCACTAGAGGCCACCATGGTGGAGTTCCAAACCACCGAAGTGACACCCATGACTCCTCCCCTTAAGAAATAGAAGGCCACCCCAAAATATCTTGTTAGCAAAATCCTTGGCAAGTTAAGCATCGATAAGCTATTATCACTAATTTTGACTTCGTAAAATTAATAAACATGGAAATTTTGAAATTTTTCAAAAGCGTTACTTTGTATGATTTATCACCTTTTTCACGATTGTCTCATTTTTGTGATCGTTCTAGTCTTTGTTTCGTCCGATTTGGGCGAGAACTCCTCTGCCAAGTCATAAAGCTGCGTTAAATATTAATTAATTAATATTTAATTAATTTATTATCCTTTATTTGATAAAATCAATTTTTATTAACTTTTGGGTTTTTAATTAAATAAATATTAATTAAAATTCATTCAACAAATTTTTATTTAATTGCCAGGGGAAAGTAAGCTTTCGCTTCCAATTTTCGGGATGCCAAATTGGCTTCCCATACCCGGAATTTCCCCTTTCCTAGAAAATTCATTTTAATTCCCCGCTTGTGGGATTTCTTCCACTGATTGCCAATTCAACCGATTGGCAAATGAGAAATAAAATGGGGATTGTCAGCCCACCTTGCCATTTCCGCTGGCAAATGGTTGTTTATTTCCCACTTTCCCCTGACAATTAATGCCACTACCCAGAGAAAGAGGAAGTTGTTTTAACGGGACGAAGAAGAAACGGTTGTGAGGAAGCTTCTTAAATCCTCATAATTTTCTTCTGTTAAAATCTTTGGAAAAATTCATGCGAAAGTAAATAAGAAGCTTGGAGGATTTTTATTTTCCAAACTTCTTATTATTTCCTCTATGTGTAAACGTTTGCCGAAATACTCATTTTCATCACAGGTTTTAGAAGAAATAAAGCAAAGAAGATCTCCATGCGGAGGGTAAACAAAGAGGAAAATAGTCCAAACTTCCCACGCATTGGAGATCATGCCAAAGGAGGAATACATAGCCTATAGGAGGAAATGACAACAGTTTGAATACAATTAAAATCTTAAGCAAACTCTCCACACGCAAAAGAAAAAAAAATAGTCCAAAGAGTTCCCACGCAACCAAGTAAAAGAAAGTTTAAAGGGAATAAGACAAAAGAAGGAGAATTCCCACAATTTTTTTCAAGAGAATAGATAGTCTAAGGTAGAAAAGAAGATCTACATGCATTGAGGGAAAAGCAGTCCAAACCGGACTACTGAGAATAGTCCAGTCTCAACGCAACAGCAGAGCGAGGAAGAAACAACAAGTTTCAATGCGGGCTAAGAAATTCCAAACAGTCCTGGGCAAAAAAATAATGCTCCTCCATGCATTTTTAGCCAAAAAAGTAGTCAAAAGACAAGGAAGAAGGTAGTTTTGAGTTTCCACGTATTCATCCAGGGATAAAATCCAAAAAACAGTCCAAGCATAAGACAAATGATATAAAATCCATGCATTTTTCAGGAAAAAGCTCAAGTTTCATGCAGGTTATAAAGAAATTCCAATCATAACCATTTGTCAAAAAACCAATACGATGCCCACACATTTATTAGAAGTCTAAAAGGAAGGAGTAAAGCCCAAAGTACGCATTCATTAAAATCAGACAACTTCCATGCAAATGAGAAGTTACGGTTCACGCATGCAAAGGAAAACTTGCTCAGGTGAATATTAATAAAAAAATTAAATTGATCCACAGAAATATTAAAATTGAGAGATTTTAATTATTTTTTTAAAATATCATTGTTGTCGCCAAATTCAAAATTTGAGCCTAGTCTCGGTGTGATGTATTGACATTTAAAAAAATTGTAACCCAGGACCGATTATTATTATTATTATTATTATTATTATTATTAAAATAATAATAATATTCAAGCGAAGCTATATTTTTTTTTGCATAAACGAAGTTTCGGAGACTAAGACTCAACCCCATTTGCATTGTTTTATGTGCTTGAGTCATTTTTCTATAAAATTCATAATGGCTGAAAAATCTAATAAATCTGCAGGAAGATCGAGGAAGCCAGTGGAGAAATTGAATAAGTCCGTGCTCAAGTATGAATTCCAAGGAATCATTCCTCCCAGTTCCATCAAGTCGACATACGATAATATCACTGATACAAATTTGGGTCACATCAATGTGTAACAATTCTGCGATCGGGTGAAAGTTGAAGGCAAAACCATATTCTCGGATAGGCTTTACCATAGTGGTCTACCCCAAGCAATGCGGCATTTCTGGTCTCAGTGCAATGCCCAAAGCTGGTTATCGCTTGCGCGGAGCATTATGATCCCGAGAGATGAGGAATTTTTAAAGATAATCGTGATCCTTTCCTCTTAATCACACCAGAGTACATTGAGGAGTTATTCAACATACGTGACTTCCCTGAGAATGTATATATCACTCGAAAGTCAACACAATAATTTTGGGATAAAGAACCCCTCAGGTGGAGCAAGATGGTTAATAACAATTGGTTAGTGACCAAGAGGCCTCAAGTTGATTGGCTTCCTAAAGAGTTGTACCGCATTGAGTTCGTGGAAGAAATTGGGGACATGATTACTCTCTTGAGTCGAGTCTTTGGTTTACCCTCTGCCAGGATTTTCCACCCACAAATGTATCAGTTTATTTGTATTATCCTTTCCAAGAGAGAGTTTTGGATTGGGCCACCATCATTAGTGATACCCTTCACAAACAATTGATCAAAGTGAAGATGACTGGATGTTTCTACATGACATCATACTTGACTTATGCAATGGCTAGAAGAAATCTATTTTGGGACTCAAAACGAGAGGAGTCATGGGTCCATCAAATAATGTCTTCCATTATTATCTCGCAACTAAGTTTCAAAAATAGCTCTCATCATTTTAGAAGAGTTAACGATGCATTCACCTTCCGTGTGATTGAAACTGAATCGAAATACAGAGGAAATATTTTCTAAAGAGGCCATGGATGTCATTTCCCAATGGGGAACATGGTTTATTCAATTTTCATCCTTTTCCTACATTCACGTAAGTGGATTTGTAGGTACTCCATGGAAGCTTCCTAAGTACATCAGTGACAAGTGGGCATTAATAGAGCTTGCATGACAACTATTCCAAGTTCATTGTCTTCTCAGTGAAAAGCATCACTCAAGAATTAATTTCCCAATCCAAATCAAGGAATATCGGTGTCCAAATATGTTCATTGCATAACTCATGGAGAAATAGTTTTCCCTCATCACTATTCATCCATATGTGAAGAGATCTCAATTTGATATCAATGGATATATGTAGAATATTCTTGGAGAAAAGTATCAACATAACCCTACCATGGAAGATTTATGGGATTCTGTTTAGACGAACATGAAGTAAGAAGATGAGAGTTTTCTGCCTAACCCTTGCTTATATCAAGGCCTTTCACATCAGAAACCTCTAGATTTATTTAGATGATGATGAAGATGTTATTGATCCTTCATATGATGCAATTTATTTTACCCCATTGCCAAATTGATTGGACCAAAAGAGATGAATTTTCTCTTGATAGCAAGAATCAACCGATTCTTGAAAGAAGCATATCCTGGTATGAAAGAGAACTTGCCAAATTACAATCAATTCAAGATCATACCTCAGGATCACAAAAATTGCCAACTCGAGGAGGTCTCCAGTTAACCAAAGCTCCTTCTCAATCAACCTTCGTGCCATCTAGTCATATGCAACAAGTAAGAAAGGAGTGGTTTCCAAAATCCACTTCATCAAGAATGTGTCACGAGGTGAAAAATCTAAGGGTCCTAGCCCTAGTGAAGGAAGAGAGCATGTATCGGGATTTTCCACTTCAAGTAGAAATTATTCTACTCACATTGTTGATAGTTCTCAGAAGCTCATTACAAACAATCCTTAGCCATGCCTTGCACAAGAGTCCACTCAAGTGTAGGTAGTCCAAATATCAAATGCTTCGGAACCTATAGTTCACGAAGAGATTTCCCAAAATCTCCCAAATGATCAAGAGGTAGATATCGAGGTTATTTCTCCTAAAATCGAGGTCATGGAAAGGATTCTAATGATGTCGAGAACAATGAGAATATTGCTTCGAGATCTAGGCTTTTGTATGCGGAAGTAGTGAATGATGCTCCTTTTTGGGTTAATTGTGTTGGCATAGCCTGAATAACACGATGAGATCCCTCTCCACCATCAGTTCAAGCTTTTGGTGTGACGGAAAATCGTTTGGTATCAGAGCCAGGCAGTTAAGCGCGCCAACCCTAGAGTAGTGTGGTGATGGGTGACCTCCCGGGAAATTCCCGGTGTCACTGCCTCCTAATGTTGTTGGGCCGATTGGGTGTATACCCGGCTCCATCGTGCGGGAGGGTGTTGGCGTAGCAGCTGATTAACACGATGAGATCCCACCAATAGATTGTGAAATCAAGAAAATGAAGAGGGGTTGTTAAGGAAATTTACATTGAATTTGATTTCCTTTTCAAACTTTCAAATGATGTCATTCCCAAGAAGCTTAAAGTTCTCTCCCGATAATGGTAGATGATGATGGGAACAGATTTACATTACTTGCCATCCCATAAGTTGACAAGGAGAGTAATGCCATGACATCTTCTTATTATGAAGTTTCCGGACTTGGACTTGGGAAGTCCACATTGGAAAGTGACATGGCGATGGCCCGAGATTCAATTAATATCGTGCTAAAGAGACTTGAGAAATATAAGTCTTAGAACTCTCAGCTGAAGGCTGAAAAGATTCAATTGGTGGAATATGTTCAACATCTGATAAATTCCATATCATCCACTTTCCCAGTACCCGATGTAGTGGTTTCCCCTGATGAAGAAACTATCAATTTATCAAAAGAAATAAACACATTGGGCCATGTCACTAAAACTTGGATTTCAAAGATTCTCATTTTAGGCCAAGAGATGATCAAAATAATTGTTAAGCTCCATGAAGATATTAGTGGCTAGTCTAAAAGAGATGACAAGTATGGAGTCTTCAACTTTAGCCATTGAAGGAATTATTGAATTTGAATATCGAGGGACACATTTTCTTTGGTGTCTACATCTCAAATCAAGAAAGACACTTCTCGAGGATTCTATGATCCATTATGAGAATGTATGTAATGAGGCCTTTGCTTCACTCACCTTGATTCAAGAATTCATAGCTGAGATCCCTTGCAACCTCGTAAATGAGAAAAATCAAAGGTATTCATCGAAACATATGGAAGAGCAATTTTCACAATTGTTTAAGGACATGTATACTCTTGCCATCAATTTATCTTCAACTTCAATGGAGCGTTGCATCAAATTAAAGAACTTGTTTGAGAATGCTCAATCAAAGATGGTCAATCTGAATGATATGCCAGGTAGGATCTTGGAATTATAGGTATTTTGTGAGGCTATTCTTCAACCAAATGAACCTCTAGAAGAAGAAAAGATGTTTGAAACATTGGGAAGGTTCAGATCCTTTCAATTGGTGAAGGCAGTGAATCCTAATTTCACTGATGGGGGAAGGAGACATTTTTCTTGTTATCTAACAAAGTGGGAGAGTCCATTTATCATACGTTTGAGATAGGCGGACCCCATTTTAATGGATAAGACACTTGGTTATTGTCATATGTTTTAAAAGTGAAATGTTTTAAAAAGGATGTTATTATTGAGCTTACTTTTGGAAAACTGTGGATAACTTTAGTGGTTTCTATTTTTAGTTGCTTTTTAATAAAGTTGGTTGAAAAAGTCAAAGTCACATAAGTTCCTTATTTAATAATCATGTAAACCCTAACTACTTTGTAACCAACTTTTGGGGTATAAAAGGAAGTCGGGGCTCATTTGTAAGGTGGGTTTGAGAGAGGAGAAGAAAATAATTTTGTGTGCAAGCTTTGTTTCAGGAAAGAAATTTTGTGTTATTTTGTGAAGACATTTTGGAGTTAATTAAATATGAACTTTTTGTCCCATTCATTACCTCTTGTAGCATTTGATGTTCTTATGTTCATTATATGTTAGATGTTTAAATCTTACATGTAAATATTGTCTTTGATCTTATTGTCAACACTATTAATATGTTGTTCTAGTTCACAATGAACAAGCTTTGATTATCTACTTGCTCATGTGTGTTCCCTTTTACTTATTCTTGTATAGATGATTCAAAATCTACTTTATTTGTGTTAGTTATTCATTGTTCTTCTCCATGCAATATTAGGCTCTACTTTTACCTAACTCTTGCATGTTCCTTCCATTCATTCCTTTCCATTCCTTTCCTTCATTCCATTCCATCTGCCTCATTCAATTTTCTTTCCATTGATGTTCCAAAACACCCCCCACATACAATATTGAATGTGCATGTGTAAATATAGCTTTGTTTTTCAATAAAGGAAGCCTCGCCTTCATTGAGGAGGGACTTCATTCCCACACTATTGCATGTCATTTGCATGTGTGTAAATCCATATGCTAACACTAGGTTGTGGTTTGTGAGCTCATATGAAAGTTGATATTTATCTCCGCGAGATGGTGAAATCACTTGAGAGGAAGAAGGAATTGAAATAGATATTGAATGTGCCGATTTTGGGCTACGAGAATTGATGGCAAAAGGCATGTCGCGAGTCCTAGCCAACAATATCCAATTTGTGTTTCACACGCCGGCTCATAAAGAATTCATGTATCGTAGGGACCAAATTTTATTATGCCTCCCACTTGCTCTGGGAGAGGCCATGGCCATAGAATATTAATCTCTTTCTCATATGTAATCCTTTATTTATTTTTGTGCATATAAACTATCAAGGGTAAGGCCCCTTTAATAGAACCCCATTTTCTTTACTGGGTGCATATTTCAATCATCCATTTTCCCCTTTTATATCGATTGAAGTTTTTTTATTTTGATTTAGAATTTTTAAGAGAAAATAATTCACTTCACATTCACATATATTTCACCTTAAAATGAACTTACACAATTTATTTCTTCAAATAATGCATGTTACTACATTCACAATTTAACAATTTGAAATCATTCTACAAGGAAAATCCACTACTAATCGCTTAATTAATCTTGTACCCCCACATAAAAAGATCAATTTTTTTCCCTACACTTTTAACATACGCCGAAGCATATAAAAGGATATCAAATATTAATCGACTGCAAGACCGAGCACCTATGTCCATGATGAAATTTCCAATTAACACTTGATTAAAAAAGGTAAAGTAAAATGTAAAATTAACTCTAGGTCTTGAGGTACTACCACGCTTCAGTTGACCAAACACACTTCTCTAGGCTTCAGAGTGAAATTGACACTTTGCATACTCTTGGGTGCATGAAACACGTTGACATTACTATCCCTTCTCTCGTCATCTACCTTATGTTTTTATTTTAAGCCGCAGGGTTAATTCTTAACCCATATTTAACACAAATGTCAAGAAATGCAAAATACATCCTTATGATTTTTTTATGGCCTCCTGACGCTCTGAAATATTTCCTTTTCATGGGTGCCATGAGGAAGTTTTATTTTACACTGAATACATCAATCCTGCAAATTCGACCAATTGTCCAGGTAACTCATAGAGATACCAACTGCCACTTACTTTGAATTTCTCGAAACATATACGCTTTGCACATGCATACAAATAAATAGGTCAATAACTCATGAGACGGGCATACGGAATTGCACAAAATTTTGGAAACATTGACATTGAGCATGGAACCAATTTTAAAAGGAGAACAAATCCATTGACATGGTTCCAAAATATGGCATGTCGATTATGGACACCAATAATGCCTTTCATCTCCTAAGTTATTATTTCCAATTTTTCATAGATCTCATGTGTCTAAAGGTAGTTCAAACCCCTGAAGCCTCATGAAAATAAGAGCATTAGAATCATAGTATGCATAAAATGATTTTGTTGAAATGGATATAAAAACCTTTAAGCAAATGCAATATGCAGAAGTTAAAGCCAAACGCCATACCTTAACTAACATTCTCTCTTCCCGAGAAAATGATAAGATATTTGAACACGGTATAAGCGCCCATCAATGAAGTAGTCATAATATGTGGGTATCCTCATGAAGCATGGCCATTTTTCAGCCAATGAAAGAACAAGTGTCCAACCCAACTAGTTCCCCTTTGTCAACGTTATCCCAAAGATGTGCCAAAATAGGTGTTTTGGGGCATGGTATATTCATCCATAAAATTATATTTGAAATTAATTATTTTTCATATGTTAGTAGTAGTGAAGCCTTGGAAAAAAATAATACGTGTGAGCATATGAAACATATGAGAACTTTTTGTCAAAACGTCTCAATAAAGTGTAGTCTATTGGAATGCGTTGATTTTTGTGTATACAAGGATAAGCTTGTATGAAAAAGAAACATAAACAATTCAGTAAACATTTCCTCTAATATGAAAAATAGATGTGGTCACATGGAATGTGGTGTTTCGGGATATGCAAAAATGGGCATGTTGGAAGGGCCGTGGTAGAAGGAAATGCAATTTTTCAAGGTTCGAGATAATTCCAAACCATTTCGAGAGAAAGGTGTATGGATACTATTTGACATTTGCGGGTTTACTTAGAGCATAGAAATACAAGGAAACATGTGCAAGCATGTGAACTATTTGTTAAAATTCCTTAAAGTAATGTGATCTCTTGGAGCGTGATGAGGAGAAGGACATGTATACTCCCGCCATCAATTTATCTTCAACTTCAATGGAACGTTGCATCAAATTAAAGAACTTGTTTGAGAATGCTCAATCAAAGATGGTCAATCTGAATGATATGCCAGGTAGGATCTTGGAATTGTAGGTATTTTGTGAGGCTATTCTTCGACCAAATGAACCTCCAGAAGAAGAAAATATGTTTGAAACATTGGGAAGGTTCAGATCCTTTCAATTGGCGAAAGCGATGGATCCTAATTACACCGATGGGACAAGGAGATAGTTTTTTTGGTATCTAACGAAGTGGGAGAGTCAATCTATCATACGTTTGAGATAGGTGGACCCCATTTTAATGGATACGACATCTTTGTTATTGTCATATGTTTTAAAAGTGAAATTTTAAAAAAGGATGTTATTATTGAGCTTACTTTTGGAAAATTCTGGATAACTTTAGTGGTTTCTATTTTTAGTTGCTTTTTAATAAAGTTGGTTGAAAAAGTCAAAGTCACTTAAGGGCCTTATTTAATAATCATGTAAACCCTAACTACTTTGTAACCAAATTTTGGGGTATAAAAGGAAGTCGGGGCTCATTTGTAAGGTGGGTTTGAGAGAGGAGAAGAAAATAATTTTGTGTGCAAGTTTTTTTAGGAAAGAAATTTTGTGTTATTTTGTGAAGACATTTTGGAGTTAATTAAATATGAACTTTTTGTCCCATTCATTATCTCTTGTAGCATTTGATGTTCTTATGTTCATTATATGTTAGATGTTTAAATATTACATGTAAATATTGTCTTTGATCTTATTGTCTACACTATTAATATGTTGTTCTAGTTCACAATGAACAAGCTCGATTATCTACTTGCTCATGTGTGTTCCCTTTTACTTATTCTTATATAGATGATTCAAAATCTACTTTATTTGTGTTATTTATTTATTGTTCTTCTCCATGCAATATTAGGCTCTACTTTTACCTAACTCTTGTATGTTACTTCCATTCATTCCTTTCCATTCCTTTCCTTCATTCCATTCCATCTCCCTCATTCAATTTTCTTTCCATTGATGTTCCAAACACCCCCACATACAATTTTCAATGTGCATGTGTAACTATAGTTTTGGTTTTCAATAAAGGAAGCCTCGCCTTCATTGAGGAGGGACTTCGTTCCCACACTATTGCATGTCATTTTCATGTGTGTAAATCCATATGCTAACACCAGTCGTGGTTTGTGAGCATATATGAAAGTGGATATTTATCTCTGCAAGATGGTGAAATCACTCGAGAGGAAGAAGGAATTGAACTAGATATTAAATGGGCCAGGTTTGGGCTACGAGAAATGATGGCAAAAGGCACGTCGTAGGTCCTAGCTAGTGACATCCAATTTGTGTTTCGCACATTGGCTCATAAAGAATTCATGTATCGCAGGGACCAAATTTTATCGTGCCTCACACTTGCTCCGGGAGAGGCCATGGTCATAGAATATTAATCTCTTTCTCATATGTAATATTTTATTTATTTTTGTGCATATAAACTATCAAGGGCAGGGCCCTTTAATAGAACCCCATTTTCTTTACAGGGGCACATAGTTTCAATCTATCCATTTTCCCCTTTTATATTGATTGAAGTTTTATTTTGATTTAGCATTTTTAAGAGAAAATAATTCACTTCACATTCACATATATTTCACCTTAAAATGAACTTGCACAATTTATTTCTTCAAATAATGCATGTTACTACATTCACAATTTAACAATTTGGGATCGTTCTGCAAGGAAAATCCACTACTAACTGCTCAATTAATCTTGTACCCCCACATAAAAAGATCAATTTTTTTCCCTACACTTTTAACATACGCCGAAGCATATAAAAGTATATTAAATATTAATCGACTGCAAGATCGAGAACCTATGTCTATGATGAAATTTCCAATTAACACTTGAATAAAAAAAGGTAAAGCAAAATGTAAAATTAACTCTGGGTCTTGAGGTACTGCCACGTTTCAGGTTGACCAAACACACTTCTCTAGGCTTCAGAGTGAAATTGACACTTTGCATACTCTTGGGTGCATGAAACACGTTGACATTACCATCCCTTCTCTCATTCATCTACCTTACGTTTTTATTTTAAGCCGTGGGGTTAATTCTTAACCCATATTTAACACAAATCCTGAAGAAATCCAAAATGCATCCTTATGATTTTTTTATGGCCTCCGGACCCTCCAAAATATTTCCTTTTCATGGGTGCCAGTGAGGAAATTTTATTTTACACAGAATACATCAATCCTGCAAAGTCGACCAATTGTCCCGTAACTCGAGAGATACCAACTGCCACTTACTTTGAATTTCTCAAACATATACACTTTACACATGCATACAAATAAATAGGCCGATAACTCATAGACGAGCATAAGGAATTGTATGAAATTTTGGAAACATTGACATTGAGCATGGAACCAATTTTAAAAAGGAGAACAAATACATTGACATGGTGCCAAAATATGGCATGCCGATTATGGACACCAACAACGCCTTTCATCTCCTAAGATATTATTTCCAATTTTTCATAGATCTCATGTGTCTAAAGGTAGTTCAAACCCCGCCAAGCCTCATGAAAATAAGAGCATTATAATCATAGGATGCATAAAATGATTTTGTTGAAATGGATATAAAAACCTTTAAGCAAATGCAATATGCAGGGTTAAAACCAAATGCCATACCTTAACTAACATTCTCTCTTCCTGAAAAAATGATAAGATATTTGAACACGGTATAAGTGCCCATCAATGAAGCAATCGTAATATGTGGGTATCCTCATGAAGCATGGCCATTTTTCAGCCAATGAAAGAACAAGTGTCCAACCCAACTAGTTCCCTTTGTCAACGTTATCCCAACATGTGCCAAAATAGGTGTTTTGGGGCATGGTATATTCATCCATAAAATTATATTTGAAATTAATTATTTTTCATATGTTAGTAGCGGTGAAGCCTTGGAAAAAATAATAATACGTGTGAGCATATGAAACATATGAGAACTTTTTGTCAAAACGTCTCAATAAAGTGTAGTCTCTTGGAATGCGTTGATTGTTGTGTATACAAGGATAAGCTTGTATGAAAAAGAAACATAAACAATTTAGTAAACATTTCCTCTAATATGAAAAATAGATGTGGTCACATGGAATGTGGTGTTTCTAGGGTATGCAAAAATGGGCATGTTGGAAGGGCCGTGGTAGAAGGAAATGCAATTTTTTCAAGGTTCGAGATAATTCCAAACCATTTCGAGAGAAAGGCGTATGGATACTATTTGACATTTGCGGGTTTACTTAGAGCATAGAAATACAAGGAAACATGTGCAAGCATGTGAACTATTTGTTAAAATTCCTTAAAGTAATGTGATCTCTTGGAGCGTGATGAGGAGAAGGTATTTTCATCTTTACCAATATACTTCCAACCTATGAAAAATAAGATCTTTGAAATGAGATATATGTGTTGAATGTGAGAGCATATATTTGGTAGGATAAGTGTTTGATAGGGTTTTTGAAAGAAATGTAATCTCCTAGACAACGATGTTAGCTTGGAAGGTGAAAAATGAAGTTTTATGAATGCTTGTAAACCATTTGACGAAATGTGTAGTGCCCCACATTTTTTAGGGTCTTTTCAATGATGTTCTTATATAAAAATAAAATAAAAATAATCTATATATATATAATATATTTTCAAATTGAGTGAATAAAATAAATAAATCAATCAATAATTAAATGATTGTTTTTTTGGGGAGAATCGATAGTGTTCGGTGGAGGAGTGGGTGAGAGATCTTATCTCTTGTCATCTTCCTTACATAATAAAACAAGCACTTTGTTCAAGATCCATAGGAGTAACCACATTAGAACCCAAGTTAACATTGTAAATTTTAGCAAGTAATAAGATAGTTATATTGAATACAAACATTATAGGGGACTGTGGCTGTTGCTTGGTTGGAGGTATAACGATTTGATGGATTTTATGAAAAGTTCATTTGTTTAGTGGAGCTCATCGTGTTTAGTGAGATAGTGCATACGTGGCCTTGGATGTCATTTTGAATGATATAAATGGAGGGTTGTGGGTGCATGTGAACTGTTTGACATAATGCTAAAAGAGAGTTGGAGCCTTGTAGAATGCAGGTAAACCCACCTGGAGCACCATTTGCACTACGGAAGCTAGTATTGCTAGGAATGGTCTCCTTTACCTTCATCCTTTATAATTTTCATATTTTTGGTTCTTCATTTGTAATTTAATAGAAATAGTAAACCATTAGATAATCATACAATTGGATATTTAACCAACCTTAGATAGTGTAAAACAAAAAAACTCCATTATGTGAATTATGTAACCAATTTACACCTTGACCATCAACCGTGATCGCTACCAAAATCTTATACGTTGCTAACCTAGAGTATTATAAATAGGTGCTCATGTCCGTGGTTACTGGTGGGAGTTAGATGATTCATCAACTAAACACAACCTTTTTCGTTTACTTGCAAAGTTAGAAAAACACCACATTCAGAGACTTGCAAAACAACATTATAAGCCCCATAAAAGAGATGTCAAACGTCATATGTGTTCCTTGTTATGTGGAGAGTCACATCAAGCATTAGATTGACCTCGATTGACCATTTTTATCTCTTCACCGCCCTTCTAAGAGTCATGTTACCCCATTTTGTAGTTTTAGGAGCTGTTAAAAAACGAAAAGTTGGTTTTTGTTTCATTTCACCATTTGGACCTTAAGTGAAGGAACACTTTTCCGCTTTCGAAAACCCCTACTATTTCTACCATACAATTGTTTGTAACCTTTAGTTTGGGGAAAACAAATTTGTAAAATTTTTGGCAAAATATTTTTGTAGGCCTTCGGTTCTTTATGTAACTAGGTCAAGTGGACCAATTACGACCGGTGGCTCTGGAAAACCCATCGTCATTTATAACCCGTTTGCTTTAGTTCTCGGTTTTGTCAACTTCGGTGAATTCTCCATATATAGGAGAGCATGTAGGAAATTTTCGTTGCATGTTCTTATATCAAAAATCATTTTTGGGATGATGTTTCTTAGCCCTTGAGCTAAAATTGGTTGTTTTGCAACTAGGCCAATTACAAGCGATGTCCCTAGAAAACTAGCCGCAAATTGTAAACTGTTTGCTAGTTTTGAATTCTACCGATTCTTGTAAATTCTTGGTACAAAGGAGTACTTGTAGGAACTTAATTATTGTGCAGTTTTCCATCGGAAGACATTTTTCAAATGTGATTCCTTAGCCTCCGAGCTAAAATTAGGCATTTTTGCAGCTAGTAGGAAAATTTTAAATAAGGTCATATGACCTTAGTCAAGACAATAAACCGTCATGAAAAATTATTGAAACTTATAAATAATTGTATGAAACTCTCCCTTATGGCTTGTTGTGTGAAATGTGACTTTTGGAAAAATAATGTTTCTCTTTATTCTCTCTCTTCCCTATCTCTTTCTCTCTCCTCCCTTGGATAAGAAATAAAATGAAATGAAAAGAATATATGTACCTAACCCTCTCTTGTTGCATGTGCATTATTGTTATTATGTAAACAAAAACTAGAAATGATGATTGTACTAGATTTAGGTGGATGAAATGTGGACGATTTTCATTGAATCATGCTCACATGGTTTTACAAGGTACAAATAAGATGGCGAAATGGCGTGGTTGTAATTTTGGAACTATTGTTAAATGTCACATACACTTGAATGATGTCAACATTCGAAGAAAATTAAAATGATTTTTATAATAAATAAAAATAAAACGATGCCTCATTAATGATCTTTCAACCTAGTAAATGGGGAAAATTTCAACACGTAAGGGTTGAATATAATCACCACCCCTTTAATGTAGTTTAAACAATAGTATAAATGATTAAAATTAAGAAAATAAAAAATAAAAAATTTGAGGATTGACCCTTTTGACTCGAGGCAAATCCTTTATTGTGTATCATGATCATTGTAAACTAAGGGAAGTAGTTAGAATGTACGGTTAGTGTAATAACTTAAAGAAAAATAGTGTAACTCTAGTGCTTAAATGTTATTATGAAAGGAACACATAATCTATTTACTCTTAAACTAATAAACTTCCTTTGTTTCATGTGAACCTTCCTTGTTGCAACTAAGATAAATTGCAAAACCAAACAACATGCAACTTAGAAAAAAATCCTTAAAACAAACACTAATAGCCTCATGTGGGCACATATGTTCCTATCAACAATCAGGCTACATCATTCTATTGCGATAAGGGAAACAAGAAAAATTAGAGGGAATCATTACAAGTGAAATGTCAAGTAAAATAAAGATAATGTAGTCTAGTTTAAAGATGAATGAAGGATTGCATGATAAGTGATTTTCAAATAATTAAGGTCAATAACGAAATATGAAGGTAATAAATATGTAAACCAGGAAAGTGTTGTGTCATGGATGGTGCCTATACGGGAAGTTATACTGTAGTTGAATTATTATGTTGTGCCTTGTCATTTAGGGAAAGGTGGCCTTGATGTGCATCATGTATTTTTCATGTTATCCACAACCTTAACCATTTTTGCTTCCTCCGGGGGACGGTCTTTCTACCTTTGTCCTTCATAATTTTGTATTTTTAGTTCTTCCTTTACTGCAACACAAAAAAATATTAACCCTTGGAATATGTTATACTTTTAGTTATTTAAAATGAAATTGTAGTGCAAAATAATAAAACTTTACCTCATGTTTTACGTAACCCAAATTACTTTTGGTTTGTCAACCATACTCTTAAACCCCCATTCTAATATGTTTTGAAAACTTACGTGGCCAAGCAGATAGCTACTGACCCCCTTTTATTGACAAGTTGAGTTTTATTTTCCTTTACACCTATCAATCATTCCCTTATAAAAGTTAGTAAATTATGATTTTCATTGACGCATGAAATACCTCTCTGAAACCCCCACCCGAATTTTAGGGTTTGACCTTGTTCTTTGTCATCATGAGATGCCACAAAAAAATTTACAACACCCAAAATTGACCGTTTGATTGTTTAATGTATCATGTTAGGAGCCATGTTTGCAGCATTGGGTAGTTGCAAAAAGTTAAAAGTTGGGTTTGGTTTTGGCTTTCTGTTTGGACCGTGAATGAAGAAATAAATATCTTTGTACGTAAGAATCTAATATTTTTAAATGAAAAATTATTGCAACCCATAGTTTTGATAAAAACACCTTGCCACTTAGTTTTGTAAAGGGGTTTTATAGGCCTTCATTCACTGTTTGACCAGGTCAAACTAGTCCAATTACGACCGGTGGCTCTTGAAAACTAGTCACCATATGTAACCCGTTCACTAGTTATAAGTTCTCTAAACTCATGTGAATTTTTGGTATATAGGTGAGCGTATAGGAATTTCCCCGTTGTTCATTCAACCATCGGAAGTCAATTTTTGATCATGGTTTCTTAGCCCTTGAGATAAAATTGGACGTTTTTTCAAACTAGTAGGAAGATGTGAAAAAATGTTGTAGGACCCTCGTCAAGTCAATTAATCGATGAGAAACTTGTAGACACTTATAACTGAATTTATGGAGCTCTATTTTGTGTCTTGTTTTGAGAAATTTAAATGTTAAGAAAATAGTGTTTCTCTCTCTCCTCTCTCTTCTCTCTCTCTTTCTCTCTCCTCTAGTTAAGAAATGAAGTGATAAAAATGAATGTATCTCTAACTCTCTCTTGTTGTGTGTGAAGTATTATGATAATGTGAATGGAAAACTAAAAACGTGAATTATGCTAGATTTTAGGTAAATGCCATACCAAATTAGTTGTCTTTGACCATGTGGTGTTTATAGGTCTTTGGGAGAAGGAGAAAGTGAAGTGTACTGGTGTTTTCATAGTAACATGTATTTTTTGGAACAATGTAATTGTATAGGATATATCAACAATACTATTATATATCAAATGTTAATTATTGAATTTTGTGATGAGTATGAAATTATTAGTGTTTTGGGGTGTTTGGAAAATGGGCATTTGGTCATGGGTGTTAACTTGATTCGGATTATGTATTGTTAAGAGGGTGGATGTTTATACTAACTAAAAATGAATTGATCTTTTATAGTGTGTTTTAGTGTGAAATTAATGATTAAATCTCTTGTGTATTGTACTATTTACTTGGAATTGTAGGAAAGGAAACTAAATAAATGGTCAAACTCATAGTAAAATTATTGTGTTGATTTACCCTTCTTGTACGATCACTTGCATAATGTAGAAGACTGAAAATTTAGGATGAGCCTAGTTCCTTATACTAGATGACATCTCCTAGCTTAAGGGAAATAAGAGCCCAAATTCAAGTTATCATCATAGCATGTACACTTAGTGACATTGTCATGAACATAGCAAGGATAATGATTAAACATTATTTTAAGTATGTGGCCTTCCTCCTAGGATTTGTTTTCATGTGTGTAAAAAGGTGAGTAGGTTATCTTAAACTAGTACCTCAATATAATCTGATTTGAAACCTAATGCAAACCCTCTTGAGCTGACATATTCAAGTAAAATGAAGGGTTCTAGGTGACAAAGATCGAGTTTCTTTTGAAAGACATTTTGAGGATTTGGATTATGGATGAATTCCATTCCTAATTTTCAGTTATCAATTTGGTTTTCTATAATACAATATTAAGAGTTAATTGTGGAAAATAACAAAATTGTAATTTATGCTTAGTCTTTGAAAGTGTAATCATGAGATGTTGTTCTAGGAGAAAAGTGAAATTTAGATCTTTCTTGTAACTTGATTAAGCCTTCTTATGTTGTGAAAAATAACTCATGTCGTGTAAAAGTTAATATGAACCTAATCAATTATTAAAGTATAAATAAAAGAGAGAATCATGAACCTTAATCCTTTAAACTATAGACTTTTTCCCTCTTGATCTCACACTAGTTCTTATTGCGTAATGAAAGTATGACGCTAAACCAAGTAAACATGTTCCTTAGAAACAGATCCTTAGGATAAGAACTAGTAGCCTCATGTGTATATAAATGTCCCTATTAACAATTGAGTTATACAAGTTAATTACAATAAGGTATATGAACCAAATTAAATGAAACCATTTTAAGTTAAATGTTAAACAATATAAAGGAAATTTAGTCTAAAAAGAGGGAATGTATTTCCATATGTTAAGTTTTCTTCAAATCCTTAAGATTAATTATTGAAACATGATTGTAATAAATATGTATCCATGAAAGTGTTGTGTCATGGGTAGTGCCATTCGTAAGTTTGTATTGTAGTTGGATCATTGTTGTCCTTTATAATTTAGGAAAATGTAGTTATGATGTGCATCATGTGTTTCGTGTGGTTATGTTATCTTCTTGTTGGGGTGAGGTTTCATCATTGATTATTTAGAGGAATAAGGTGTAGCTAGTGAAGGGATGAATAAGGGAAATGTGTGTTTGTCTTGAAGGAACCAAAGGAATTCGTGGCTAGTCTTAGTGGAGGGATAAACACATGTTATAATGGAGGGATAAGGGGCTGTCATCAAAGTTTATGTGGTGTGTATGATTTGGAGGAACCAAAGGCTATCCAGATTCCTTCTTGGAGTAATAAGGGGTAGTTGCAATGATGACCTCTCCCCTATGTAAGCCTCTTAGGTAGGATTGGTTATGTGTGTGGTCTTTCCTTGTGAAGTGTTATCCCATTTTTGAGTTTATCGAGAAAATAGAGATAACCAATCAAAAATTTATTGGTGAGCGTATTTTGAATCATATTTTCATCCAAGAGTTACTTTGAAGATACCTTGTTTGCCTTTTGGATTGGATTTCAGGGTTTCCTTAACATAATGCATCTTTCATGCAAAGTGTTTTTGCTTTCAAAACCTGAATCAATTCGAGCTTTCATATTTTAGGTTCCAAGTGCATCAAAACATTACACCATCAGAACATATGTAATGTGCTCCATGCTTCCTGAACCTGAGACCGACACACTGCCATACTTTGAGTTTTGGGTTTTCCCGCATAGGGTCATGGGGATGATTTAAATGTTGTATGATATGTGTTTACCAAACCCAAATCCTGACCCATTGGTGAAATCCTTTGTATCGGGTTTTCAGGACCCAATTGCATGACCACATGAAATGACAGATGCAATTTCTGCTCCCGAAGTCAACATAATTAATTTCAGGATGGAAGTTGATGATCCACGCGTGTTGGCCTATGTGTAATCAATGTTAGGTTATTTATAAATAGAATGGGTTTTCCTCATGATTGGTACTTTTGTCCTCCCTCAGCCACTCGGATTTATCTCTTGTTATTACACTCCCAAAACCTGATTCACGTTTTCTTGGTGTTTTCATCTTACGGTGAGTAAACTTTCCTCTGGATATTATTTTTGTGCTTTTTAAAGATGGCTTTGGCTTGCATTAAGTGGAAGGATTTTATTTTACGATTTTCAAATACTTTATGATCCTTCTCCTTCGAGTTTGTTGTTTTTATTGATCAAGGGGAAGTGGGGAGTATTTTTGGGTTCTTTGTTTGCTCATTTTTTGATAAGGGCTTCAAGATTAACAAAATGAAAATGACCACCTAGTGGATTTATGTCTAAAAATATGTTTCTTGTTTTCTACGTGTTGTAACAGGTGATTTTCTAACAAAGTGTTTTGAATTTCCCCACCGAAGGACAATCCATATCTTTCGAAGTATATCAGGTTTCTCGAAGTCCCGAACATGATTGATTTTCGTAGTGTGTTAGGTTTTCCCACCTGAAGGACAAGCCATATCTTCCATAGTATATTGGGTTTCTCGAAGTTGCTAACAAGGTCGAGTTTCCACATTATACCTTGTAGATACAAACAACATCTCGCATATGTTTCTCTTTTTCCTCCTTCTTATCCTTTGTTCTCTTCACCACCATTTGTATCTTCCATGGTGAGTGATTTCTCATCCTTGTCCCCTCTTTTGAGTGGAATAGGATTGACTTTGGGATTTCCACCAGTCACTTTTGGAATTCTAGTTTCCATTCCCATTCCTCCTCCGTGTCTTCTATCATCGTTACATATTATTTCCACCCCTTCGTCTCTCCGGGTCACTACTTTGCTTACTCCTATAGGTTCAACACTAATGATTACAACCCCTCCTCTGAGGCACCCTCCTTTTTAGTTCCCTCTTGGTTAACCATCAGGACTCGAAAAAAGAGGAATTTTTTTCCTCCCAAGGCCTTCGATTTTAGTTCTTTAAAGTGAGCACCTTCTAGATCAACCAAGAAACCCAAGACCATCTCACGTATCTCTGTTGACATATCTCGGTCAAAGTTTTGTTAAGAATGTTATGATCGCCACAAATATAACCAAAGAAGACATTACAAATGTTGATTATCAAATTAAAAATATTGATCTTGGGAATATCACTGTTGAAGGTGCTCAACAAGATATGCAGTTGTTATGAATAAAATTTTCCGAATCTCGGGAGACTAAGGCTTCCACGAGATGAACTAAAAGATAGGGATCAACAATTGACATATGTTCGATAAAGTTCTCAAATCCTAAGCGATTCAAATCTCCTCTCCTATTCCTACTCCAATCCATTTTGATTTATCTTTCGTATTACAATGATATCAATGATGAATTTTCAAGAATCGTGGTGAAAGTTCTGGATGATTGTTTAAATATTTTTCCTGCGGATGAATTATCAAGGCCTTTCAGGATCTGGTTGAGAAGGAATCGATAGTGGAAGATGACTCGTGCAGGGAGCTATTGACAAATTGGTTCTATGTGAAAGTGTTCTTAGTAACTTGACTAAGTATATCAAGAAATATCAAAAGCTTCAAGGGAGTATCGACAATACATATGAAACATGTGAAGTACTAAATCGTTACTCTTGCGGACCAAAAAAAAAGAATCCCAAGAAATGATTCAAAAGTTTCAATAATTCTAATCCAGACAAGTTGAACAGGAGGAAGAAAAAGACGAGTCTGAATGATGGAATTATCATGTCGTTTTTGTTTTTCAGTGGACATGTCTTTTTCAAGATTTTTTTAACATGCTCTTAATGTGCAAGTTTGACTTGGTCTTTTTCCAAGAACTAGTAAAAGGAACTCTTAATTCGTTTTTACTATTTTTAGTTATATATCGAGTTAACTATTCCCTTATTTTTCTCCTCCACTTCTCTATAAATGTGAAATGTTGTGACATTGAAAGGGGTTGGATATTTTTGTATGACATTGAGCTTAGAGTTGGAAAAGAAAAAGACTTTCTTTTTCTTTCAAATCATCAAAGATTATTAAAGATATCTATTTCAAACTTTGTGTTGTGGGAATATCTTTCACATTCAAGGTTTTGTTCTTATATTCAATGCATTAAATTGTTCTCTCCTTTAAATATATAGTTCATCGAATCTACAACAAGTTATTATAGTTTAATCGTGTGTCATTATCTTTTGATCTACATTTAATTAAGAAAAATCACGTTCTCTATCTATTATTCTTCTATTCTAATAATCTTTCTCCTTTTCTCTTCTCTACTTCTACTTACATATATTCTCTCCCGAAAGGATAAACCGAATGGGATGAGATCCCAACCCCAATGGTTAGAATAGTGTAAATATTGTACATATCTTTTGGTGTGTTTAGATTAGTAATAAACATGGTGTCCACCCTTTAATCGAGGAGGGACTTTATCACATATATTGTGGATGGCATTCGGGGTAACATTCTCATTTTGTTAGAGGACCATATCGATGAAACCTTATTTTCCACGAGGTATGAATTTTACTTACATGTCATTATTACATAGCATGCCATTGAGGACCTCATGACTTGTGTTGAAATCCATATTCGAGTCAAGATGACGATATCATTAGTGATATATGATAATCTTTTTCCCTCGTGGCTAGTTATATATGATACTTTGATTACATTTCAATTTTATTTCATTAGTTGGAACCCTCACTTTCTCTTTGGCTTTTGGCCCCTACTTGGGTTATACACAAATACCTTTTTCTCTCGCTTGGGTTCTCAATCCACCCTTGGTTTTTACACAAGATTCCTAAATATCTCACTAGGTACTTGCTTATGCCTATGGCTTTGCTTGTATTTATTTACCCAATCAAGCTTTAACATCTTACCTTTGGATGTCTTGGCCTTGTTCCATCTCTTTGCCTCTTCACATTGCGTGGGTTGGGCTATACTATCAATCCCATTCCCTCCTATTTTATTTATCTAATCACATTATCAGTTTTCCTCATTGCGTGGGTTGGGCTATACTATCAATCCCATTCCCTCCTATTTTATTTATCTAATCACATTATCAGTTTTCCTAAGTACCATTGGTATCTTTACATACATACATGTGGAAAGTAAGAAAATGATAATCCAATCAACATACACAACAAATATCAAACACCTAAATACCATATAAAATTATAATATATACCTCAAATAGTTTTATACATTGATAAAATCATACAAAATGGTTTTGGCCCATTTATAAGTGACTCAAGGACCCTCACCCAATGTGGGGCGTCTCTAGATGCTTTAGTCGATAAGACCATGGTGGCATCTCCTTTTTCTCTCACCAACTATGTATCCATTGATGTAATGCATTCCACATCTCTCTAGGAATCAATTAGGTGAGCTACCTACTCCTATACCTAGGCCTCTTGCACCTTCAATAAACCCTAGAACATAACATCTATGATGTTGGTAGAGGCTAGTTCTTTTGCATCCCGATATATCCGTAATATCCTATATGCCCCCGGACTAGCCAAAATGAGCTCATTGAATCTCCAAAACAATGTTGTTAGATACACTTCCACACTGCAGTTTCGATACTAGATCTAGGATCTCATGGTGGGAACACACTATCAAGGAGTGTCAATCCTCCTCCATCTTCCCTGAAAAAACCAAAATTGAAAAAATTTACTCACAATAATCCATATGGAACAAATCCATTTTGTAAAAATATCTAAATAATATAACGACACACATACCTATATTTTCGGGCCTCTCCATGATGGTCTTGCCATCTACATAGCTAGCTAAAAATTCCTCCTCATTATCACGATGATGAATCTCCCCTACATGTTGCTCCCACATGTCTCGGGAATGAATATAATATCCCCTCTAGGTTGTGGTTTGCATCTCTGTCTCAAGTGCATGACCATCTATACCCCGATCGGTGTCAATTTTCCTTCTCCTAGCCTTCATATCTTGTGCTCCCTCGGTCATGGTGTTGGATTCTATGTTGCTCTTCTTGTGTTAGGAATAACTTTTCTTGCACCCTCGACTTGTGAAATTGTATCCGCAAATGCCTCCTCTCGTACTACTCACTATTATGACTTGTAGTGGTCCTTGAGCATCCCCACCGCGTTTGTGATTCCTGCAACCATACTCACCCATTGCTCGTATCATGTAGGGTCGTAATGTTGGTACTCTCACATCTACCCCTACAACTTCGTGGTATGACAACACTTGCAAGGTGGCAAGGTTGTATCACCACAGCGCGTCGCTTATCCAAATTACCTCGTAACCCTACTCACTTTATGGGTCTCCACCTAATAAACATAATGCCCTATCAAATCAGTCATGTTATATTAAAACTACACTTTGGGCTAAGAAGGCCACCGATCCACATTCCTTATGTAGGGTTACCATATAACATCATCTGGATCCACTTGTTCTAGTGGCCAATACTTTCAAAGCTAGCCCATGTGCCGACTAATGTAATCTTGGGGCATCTTCCACCACTACCTTTGGTGTACCTACCGACATGTACATCGAAAACCTCTCATATATCTAGGTTGTCAATAATATCAAGGGTCTCATAACTCTCTAGCCTCTACATCGACCCTATATAAATCATATCCTAACTTCACCCATATGGTGGTGCTTCAACCGAAAAAAACCCATGATCAAAAACATATATGCATATAACTAAAAAAACAATGGGATGGGTCCATCTTCCTTATAGTGCACTATATGTGCGACCATGATATCCATCACTACTTTCCACATATCTAGAATACGTGTAGCCTGCTTTGTGTTGAGTCGGATAATAACATATTATTGTTGTATGTCTCACTACTAGTAACCATATGGCTAAGGGTATCCGCTTTACAACATTTGATCTCGAATCACTATACATAAAGGTTCCCCCAATGGGTAACCCCATAATTCCATGAACATCCTCCAAGGTCCATGTCATATCCATGGTATCTCATCCCGTCCACCACCGAAAGGTGTTGGACTTGGTCTCCCACACGGCTAAAAACATCTTTAATAAATCTAAATCCACTTATATCTTTGACATCTACAGGATTCCCCCAAATCCCCAACCCTGGAGTTAGGTCACCTCTTCCTGACTTAATCTGTAAATAATACCACTGAGATACGATACATCTACCCTTCGTCATATGCAAATCCTTTGTTCTTCTTGCATTCACAAAAACAAATATTAAAATTCTTAAATATCAATTTGGAGCAAAATATTAAAGTGTACAACTTATTCCTACAACTTTCCTATGCCATCACCCTTGGAAAAACATTCCAACCATCGCGATGCCATCGATCCTCCTATTGCAAAGGGTTGATGGCGTTTGGCCAAAAAGCTATTGTGACATTCAAAATGTGAGAAAACAACAAAATAAAAATTAAATCCCTCCCAAACCCACTTGTATTTCATCCTAACTTACTCGACGATGCAATTTTGTACAAAAATTATGCCTTAATGACTTTGAAAAAGACAAAAGATGAAATAACACCCAATTTACTAAACAACATTAAATGCACTGACTTACCCGTGGTCGTGCCCCACTTTGCATGCTTTTCCTCATTTTCATTTATCACCACCTCGTAATCATGCCATGATGTTAAAATCCACTAAAATTTGGAATTCTATAGCTCATTTTTGTCAATTCCAAAAATAGAAGTAAGAAAATCTAAATCTAAATCACTATATAAAACTCACATTTCTATTCAAATTCGGTCGCGAACAATCTAAATCTTCAAATGAGAGTCATTTTCACTCCTGAACTCCACAACATGCATCGTTTGTTGCATCTTGACCATAATCTCATGCCATTTATTGACCTATTACAAACATAATTTTGACGATATTTGATTATTACCTAATTTGATACCATGCAACATCACAACAATATGAAGTGACATCCTTCCTATGGGCCCTTAAGAAGTTCATTTATGCCTTATTTACTGATGATAGCTTATTGTTTGCTTTCAGTTGTACTTTTTCAGGGCTCTTACAACATGGATATCGCCCACATGTGGCGGGATGAGAGACACTATCAATTATACATTGGTGGGTATATTTAATTCTAGCTAGTCCTTTATGTTCTCACTTTCAATATCTATCTTCTATTTTGGTGTTACGAATGTTTCTTTCCATTGACCACCCCATGTTTTGTTATTTCGACATGTGGTTATCAATGGTTGGGGAATATGTATATACCTAATTTTTCACTTTTCATATTTCATACATGTTACTAATAATATCCTTCTACATATAAGGGTCACTGATGCATGGGAATGGGGAATGGTTATTAACATAAATGTTATGGGTTTGAGACACTACATAGAGAGAGTATCAATATTTGGTCACAATCTTAGTTGTTGATTGATTCCTGATAATTGATTCAAAATGGAGAGAAACTTATTGACATGTTGAACCATATTGTCATTTTCTCCCATCTTAAGCTAAAATAATTTTTTCTTTAGCTTATGCATCCTTCATCTGCAGTGAAACTTACTTTCCCATTTCGTTGGTTCATCTACTTCCTTCGGATTTTTATTTTTTTTTATTAAAAATGTCCCATAGGTATTTATCATTCAATTGTAGTTGAGTTCAGACTTTTCATGTATGGAAGTCTTTGCCTTCAAATCTTTCCACAAGAATAATTTAATCCATTTTTCACACCTTAAAAATTCACTTTAAAAAATGACCAAATACAAATAACCATTTTAATAGGGAAACACTTCCTAAGCAATATTATAATAACGACATGACATAAAAAAATCAACTTAACTCCAAATAATATTGGATGGTGTTGTATGTCCGCATCAATGATTGAAGGGTGGAAACTGGGTGAGTTCTTTGTGGACATGTTGTATCAACCATAAAGAAGATAATTTTGAAAAAAATCAGTCACCAAACAGGTCTTACGGACTGCAAACATTCATGGCACTATCTCCTACCAAGCAAGGGGTTACCATAGCTATCGATCAAGACATTGATGCCCGCAATCGTAAAGAACGAGAAAAATTACACAACTCTATCTTTACAAGAATGAGAGAATGCTCTGATGAATGTATACACATTGAATATTTATCACTGTGTGGGAGTGATTATATTAAAATTCCATGAGTAACGTGCAGCAACAGTGGCGAGATATCTGATGAAGCGGTGTAGTGCATGGTGGCACACGTTCTGTCGCTCATCTGAAAGAAAATGGTATGATATGGACACCTTGGCACAAAAACATCAAATCATGTCATTTTTTTAATTCATGCTTTCGATCATAAATAAAAATCTCAATACATACATGTAAATAAAACCAAGAGAGGTAGAGACAGGTCCCCATGTAATAAAATACCAACATAACAAGCCAGATCCTAGTCAGGCAAAATAGTGTAAGTAATTATTGTTAGGAATTTGAATAATTTGATCTTATGGAAAAGGAAAAATGCTAATGATTTTGGTGTTTGAAGAGCGAGAGGTTTATTCCGCATGGATGTTTGATGGATTTAGATGTAGCTCGTGTGAATCTGAATGATGAGGAAAAAGAAAACAACATTTACCCTAACAGCTTAATATATGTCCAAGAAGCACCTCTCTGCAAAAATGTTTCCCAAATCAAGGATTCTTACTTTCCAAAGCAAGTCCCCTCCTGCCTCAGGAACCATACACAATAATACCCTTTACTTTTCTGATCCGACTCATCCTCTACCCATGTCTTCCATATCACAACGTTATATTCCACGAGTGCAAGCTAGAGGGAGAGTACTATTTGTGTCGATTTTCTTGCATTTTTATTTACCCGTATGCAGAGGAAGATGTTTTTGGAATAAATTTATTAAAAGAGGATGTGGTCGAGCAATAAATAGTTATGGTCTACACATACCAAAGACCACTATTGGGCCTCGGGAATTATTGGCTAAGTACAAGAAGGCGCATGGGCATGCTTTGAGCATATGTAAAGACAGTGTGTAGGATAGGGTTTTAGGAGGGTTTAGAAGAACCCATGGTGCGCACTCAAGGCAGAGTCGTGGTTCTCGGGACTTAGCCATATTCGACACCCCAAGAAGAGTAAGAGGAAAGCATGACCCGATCGCGCATGCGGAATGGATAAGGTGCCACTGGTGACATGGTGGCCCAGAAGGAATATTCCTTGCGATAGAAGGCTTCTTTAAGAACATCATTACATAAGATGGAAAGCTCAAACCAGGATGAGCATGCTCCATTGGAGGACCACTTAGACACTTGGCAGCTGATCTATCACTTCAAGAAGGCATGGTCATGAACACAAAAGCTATATATAGAGGTTCTTGGATAGAAGGAAAGTGGAGAGTATGAGGGATGTGTATTGTATGTGCATTATGTGTGTATGAAGCATCCATGCGCTTTTCCTAGAAAGGTGTACTCAAAGAGGCGAAGCCCTGCAAAATGCTAATAGATTTTGTAGGATTGGAGGACTGTAGAGATGATGTTATATTTTAGGGGATGGATCTGAGCTTATTCAAATGTAAGGGAGGGCATAATCTAGGTTTCTAATGTATGAATATGATCTACATTAGCATACTACCCTGTTATGGATGTGATAATTGTGATGTGATTACCAACTAAGATCAATATGGAATATATGTTTTGTTCTCGTATATCTTGTGTTTGGGTGTAAACCCTCATGTATTTCTTATATTATGGATCAGATATGATACTTAGGTGATATTTCCTTTATGTCTAAATCTGAATGTATGCGTTGATAAATCACTTGATCTCTCAACATGAATGTATTAATCTTTTACTTATGTTACACCTAGGTCTTTGTCACAAGTAATGCATTCCCACAAGACTCACATAAAAGAGAGACTCGATGCCCACGTGTGCATCGGGTGAGCACCCGAAAGCCCACCGGGATGATAAAAATGTCTACATCTTGGTTCCGGGTATGAAAAATGGCTACATCTTGGTTCCGTTCCTAGGACCTCTTTGTGAAGTCGTGAAGAATGACATTACATCATGATTCTGTTGAAAGAAATGATGCATACATCTTTGTCCCAGTGATGTGTGATGACAGAGCATTTGACATTGGAGAGTGTTGAAGAATGGTTCAAGAGCATAGAGGATGAGTTTTCTCAGAGATTCAACACTGGAACTGAGTTTGATACACGCAGATGGGTAGAAGAGAACTCGTACCATGAGTTGTATGAGACATTATTTTATTGTTTTCCAGTAGAGTTGCATGGATGGATCTCGACGTATAATCTAGGTCAAGCTGGTATTATAGACCACGTGTGTGGCCCAAGATTATTATCAGAGGTTGCGGGATATATATCCGACTTAGACGTGCGATATTGATCATTGGTAGAGAGGAGTGCTCACTAGCTATACCCTAGAGTACACCATTTCTATGTATTCATGTTCGGAGGTTCTTGAGTTTGAGTTCCTAAGGGAACCTAGAGGATCATTTCTACATGATATTCCCTTGGTGATGAAGATCTTGATCATTACCTTGAGTCTTGAGGAATTTCCTATGTCCGACTAAAGCTTCTCTGAGCCCTGGATGAGGAATCTAGGGTGGAAGAAGATGGCGGACATTGCCGCTGAAAAGGAAAGGGAAGAAAGTGACTCAAGTATATTTAAGCTCATGAAAGGGAGATGGATAGACAACGTGAGGTTACTAGTGTGATGGATTTATGGAGGTAGACATTACAAGAAGAGTTAAGGTTCACGCAGAGGACATGGAACCTGAGCAGTCTGTGTTACCCCATCTTGGAAAGCGTGGGAGAGAATCCCCTTCAGCTTCTGATGAGATTTCATCACATGGATAAAGGAGAGATGTCAGCACGCATCTGAACCCACATAGCAACCCACTCCTGACACTTGGTTGTATAGATCAAGGTAGAAGTATTGTAAACCTAGTTGGTGTTGGTGGGAGAAACTAGTCCGCACCGAGAAGATATAATTTCTCATTTGGAACTCCTTTGGACGCACAATCAATTCCTATGTTTGGAGGGATCTTTGGGAAGACTGCAAGTATGCATAGCTTGGGTATCATGTCTAGGAGAGGCGCGGGGTACACAACTAGCAGCGAGATGATATCACACTAAATTAATGTATATTTCAATGGAATGTTGGGGAAACTAGGCGCGATGCCACTTCCGGCCCATTGCCAGCTACAGGGGGTGGATCTAGTGGACCTAGAGGCATAGGACTAGGGGGATCCAATGGATTTGGTGGTGGAGGAAACACCATAGGGAACCAAGGATCCGGATAAGGAGGGAAAGGGCCTTAGCTACCTCCACAAGTGTTCTTTGAGATGTCTCTACATTTGTCAGATTACATAGGAATTGAAGATGTTGTAGAACATGTACACAAATATGAGTTGCTTTGGCACACAAAGGGGATCACTACCCTGGAGCGAAAGGCAAGTCAATTTGCAACAATGTTGTAAGAGAGCATAATTGGTACACATAAGTATGACCTACACCAGACAGGTGGTGGATTATACCTCATTGAAAAACTCCTTCCTAGTGGAGTTCCACATCCCGAGTTTGAACAAAAGAGCATCATTGCTCTAAAGGAGATTTAAAAGGGGATGGCAGAGAGTGTGTGGGAGTATGATGTATGGTTCAAGACTCTCTTGTCAAAATTGTCTTATGACATCCACCCTTCTCAAAGCATGCTCAATGGTTTATTGGAGGATTGATAACCCCATTTATAAGAGCATTATCACATAAGACTTTCACGACCCATGAGAGGCATTAGAGGATGCCCTTTACACTGAAGATTTTGGAAGCATTGACACTAGTGTGAGCCCTTTTTGAAAGCTCGGATCGCTGCAATGGCAAAGTAATTAGAAACGCTTTCTTGAACTTCAGTACATGAGGGTCGTAGTGGACTGTGGTGCATACAATTGTGAAGTGGAGGGGCATACAAAGGGATAGTTGACCTCGGAGACCAGTACGGGCCATCTCGGTAGACTGTGAAATATGCCATGGGGACCATGATGCAAGTAGGTTCCCTTTACTGCAGCATGTAATCCGGTAAAATGTGTCTTGCTACTGCAAAATTTGCACCTCTATAACCCATGACACAAAGGATTATAGATTGATTGACTAGATTCATAGTTCCATTGACATTGGTGTACACCAATAATAGCCTTGTGAGAAGTTCTAAATGTGATGAATGCCATTATGAAGGGAACGTAGATGGAGGCGCTTGGAAGGGGTGTTCGCGTAGAGGATTTCATGGTCATGGTAATCGTGGAGAGAAGGAAGTGAGTTCCCACGTGGAAAATGTTAGAAGCGTGGGTCTACGGACCATTTATAAATGAGAGTGTTTTGATTTATTGTAATGCTCGTGGTGTGGGAAGAAACACAAGTATGAGGAGTTCCCTGAGCTATATGAACACATGAGCCAACAACACCGAAAGGAAAAGGGCACTGGGATGGTAAGTATCAAGAAGGACGATTCATAATGGATGTCAAGAGTGGTGCGTGAATCAATATTAGAACCTATGCTGATGACAACTAGAGCAGAGTCTACACACGCCGATAAATACCAAATCAAATAACTTTAGTTACAAGGAGGAAGTGGTACATGGAAAGTATCCAGACCTTGCCCATCAAAAAGAGGTGTACCAAGAAACCATGGATGTGATCTAGAGCTTGTAGGGAGAAATCTAGTGTTTAAAGGAGCAGTCAAGACAACTAGATCAGAGGAAGAGTGTTGAGGACTCCATAAAAGGATCTAGATGAGGTAAGAGAGGTATGCAATATGTTGAGGCAAGAGAACATTATTCTCTTGCTAGGAGAATGGTTGTTGGAAAAGGTACCACGTGCAGGAGGAGAGCGCAAGAGGTAGGTGTTGCATGCCAACCTTCCCCCGCATATCCTTGATTATGAAAAAGAAATCACATTAAATGTAGTCATTGATGGGTGGTTCCTTAGTAATATCCTCGTTTACATAGGAGCAGAAATCAATGTGATCACTCTAGATGCATGGCATCAGATGGGAAGGCCTACATTCCAGCCATCTTCGAATGTGTTGTATATAGAAAATAAGACAAAGGAAATGCCCATTGGAGTCCTAAAGGATGCATCCATCACTATCTAAGGGGAAATGTTCATTGTATATTTTGAGGTCTTAGTGCTTGGCCAAGGAAAATAACTTCCAAAGTTACTTGGGTGCCCTTGGTTCTACAATAACAATTCTAAATTAAGATTCAACAAGGGTTACATATGTTTTGAGAATAATGAGGAACGAGTCATCATCCCCTTGATAGATGGGAAGTCAACACCCTACACCGATACCTTTGGTGAAGGGGTCCTCGACCGGATCTATGTGTGCTCTATCGAGAGACCCTGAGATAATCCATCATATGAGGGGGTTATCTAGTTTGAAGATGCACAATCCATAAGTGATACTACCAACATTACATGTGACAATTGGGTGCACAGACTTATGAGTTGATTGGGAAGAAACTAAGGGGATATGTGAAAAAGGTGACAAAGGCACACTCGGTTAAGCACTTGGAGGAAAGAAGTTTCCAAACTACTCTAGAGGGGACAACCCTGAAGTGTTCCTACAAGAAATGGAGTCCCAGTGGAAAAATGAGGAAGAAAGAAGAGGGATGCTTAGCTATAACCTCGCTTGGGACCGCAGCATGCGCTAGTGGGGGCTACATATCGTGAGAACCTTCTAGAATGACATGAAATGAGAATCACATTCTTTGTAAGGTTCTCTAAGAGCAACGTGCCCATAGCCATTCAAGACTATCATAGCAAGGGCTCACCTCATTTCACATCCAAGCTTGTGAGAAGGTATGGATAGGAGCCGTGGAAGCTTTACCACCTTTGTTGTGGGTACATAAGCTATATTCCACCTTAAAAGGATGTGCACACACATGGTATATTCATTCGAAGATGCACCATCGATAGGAATTTGTTAGTAGGATTTGATAGCTGACCTCATCTAATTCTTTGAGTATCGAAGTAAAAACCCTCGAAGGATAGAGCATTGCAGGTTGTCAAGCACCTTACTATGGGGGATAGTGCAATGGTAGAGAAGATAGATTATTAGAGTTGCTTGGTGATCCTAGTTTGAAACACACTTTGATGAAGAAGAATCCAAAGAGATACAACTTGAGTGCATGTGTATGGAAAAGGAGAAGCGAAATTTGGTCTATGTGATCAACGGTGAGGAAGTGGAGAACCTAGATGTTAACCATTACAAGATGCGCACCAAGTTATGGATAGCATGGATGAGAAGGTGCCTGCCTACCATAGACCTTTAAAAATAAATAAATTCAACATTGGGTCAGAAATGGAGCCCAAGGAGGCTATCATTGGAGACTACTGGTCGGAGAAAGAAGTCTCCAAGATCATTGACTTGTTACGTGAGTTCCAAGATTTATTCCCGCAGGGGTACCATGAGCTTAAAGGCATCCACCAATCCTTGGGGGAAATGAGGATCAAGTTTGAAGGAAGATGTGCACCCAATCCGGAAGAGACCCTATTGAATGAATCCAAACTAGCACGTAAGAGTCAAGGAGGAGAGTGACAAAATGATAGTATCTGGCATCATTAAGGTTGTAGAAGAATTAGAATGGATAAGCCCAATGGTGATTAGCATCAAGAAGGATGAAAGGATAAGGATTTGTGTTGACTACATAGAATTAAATGTAGTATGCGTCATTGAACCTTTTCAAACCACCTTCACCGAAGAGATTCTGGAGGAGTAGTCGGGCACGAGGTCTACTCTTTCACATATGGGTTCTCGAGGATACCACCAGTCAAAATCGCAAAGGAGGACCGAGAAGAAGACAATTTTGCCACCGAGTGGGGAAATTTTGCCCATACAGCTTATGCCCTTTGGGTTGAAGAATGCGCTTTCTTGTGTTCTCGCATATTGTGGCACAAGTATTCTAGGATTTCATCCACAAATTTCTTCAAGTGTACCTAGATGATTGGACTCTGTATGGTCTAGTAAAATACCATTGTGATAATTGAGGTGATGTTTCAAACATGTCGGTAATTGAGGATATCCCTCTATATAAAGAAGTGTGTCTTTGTTACCCCATTTGGAACACTACTGGGGCATATTATATACAAGGAGGGATTATTGGTAGACCCCACAAATTTTTTTGTTATTGTAGGATTGGGAGAGCCTACTATCCAGAGCGCCATTCGCAGATTCCTTGGGCATACAAGGTTACTATAGAAAATTTATTAAGGGATATGCCAAGATTTTCGTGCCCTTGAGGATTTGTTGAAGCACAAGAGTGATTTCCATTAGGGAGAAGTGCAACAGAGGCATTCGACACTTTAAAGGATAGGCTTATTACTCTGCCCACACTACATTTTCCCTCTTAGGATAAGCCTTTCCATGTACATGTAGATGCCTCAGGGATGCCTATTGGAGCAAGATCGCACAACTTTGGTGAAGAGACTGTTGATCATCCCTTTTGTTTTGCAAGAAGAAAATTGACATCAATAGAACAAAACTATACCACTACTGAATGTAAAGCACTATCCATGATCTACGCACTACACAAATTTAGGCAGTATCTACTGGAGACACCATTTATATTCTATACAAATCACATGACATTAAATTACTTAATGAACAATCCCATTTTGTAAGGGCGCATATGCCGGTGGGTCTTGTTGTTCGAGAATTCGAGTTCACGATGGTCATCAAACCAGGAAAGAGCAATTCAAGACCTGATCACTTGTCTAGGATTGACTTAGGAGAGGACAAATAGAGCATAGAAGACACCATGCAAGATGCACAACTACTTAGGTTGTGGCGCGCACCCTTGGACTTGGAGGATATTGTAGTGTTCCTCAAGAAAGGCATAACACCTGAAGAAATGAAGGCTCTAGAAAGGAAACAATTGGCTATATGCATCGCACCCCTACATACTTTTGATTAGTGGGGATTTATACAAGTTAAGCCATGATGAAGTCTTGTGCCGGTGTGTATTAGAGCATGAGCGCATGGAATTATGGAAGAGGCACATGGTGGGATTGCAGGAGGACACTATGTAGGGAATTCCACCTCATGGAAGATTCTAATGGTAGGACTTTGGTGGGAGAGCATATATCAAGATTGTATTGAGTTTTGCAAGGCTTGTGACCATTGTCAGTGCCTTGGAAAACTTGGAAGGAGGATGAGATGCATTTCTGAGACCTATAGCCAAAGACTCTTGAGCCATTTGAAAAATGGGCGAGTTGACTTTATGGGACCAATTGCACCTCTCATACGAAGGACTAGTTCGCACTATATCATCACTTGCTTGACCGAATATTTGACAAGGTGGGAAGAGGAAACACCTACAAAATATTGTACTACAAACAACTATTAATTTCTATGGGAAAACATCATCAACATCTATGGATGTCCCTTGAGCTTGACCAAAGTGATAGGGGTACACATTTACTTAATGAAACGTCGAGGATTTTGTTGGCATAATTCATGGTGACACATCATAAGATGACCCCTTACCATCCTTAAGAAAATTGAACTGCTCGAGGCATTTAACAAAATACTAAGTCATACACTAACCAAGATTTGTGACGTTGGAAGACAAGACTGGGATGATAAGGTATCAACTATTCAGTGGGCATACAGAAAACATACAAAAGATTGAACAAGGCCACACCATTTCAATTGGTGTTTGCGTAGAGCTTTTTGCACATTGAATTCATGTTGTCATCACTACGTATAGCACATGCATGGAGGATTGATGATGAGAAAGCGCTTGAGGAACAAATTGATAAACTAATGTAATTGGAGAGAGGCGAAATCACTAGCTCAAATGGAGCGACAACTAAAAAGCTAGACAAAAGGCATGGCATGATCACTATATCAGAAACAAACAATTAAAGATTGGGAAGATGGTGTTTCTATATGATTCCAAGTTTTTGCGCACCACCCAGGAAAATTTAAATTTCATTGGTTGGGCCCTTATGCTATATCATATATCCTTGATTCAGGTGCATGCCGATTACAAGTACTGGATGGGAAAAAAATTACCTATACATTTCAATGGGAGTAGGCTGAAGCCCTACTATAAATAAGTCTTCCTTATGTATAAATAAGGCAAGTATTTCCAATTAGTTTAGGTTTTCCTTCATGCATTTCCCTTTTCTTGTGTTTCCCTTTCTCTTTGTTTGTCCCTTTCCTTTTGATTTGTTTTGCCTTGCGTTGGTGCACATTACTTTCAAGTTGTGTACACATTAATTTCGTGGGGGTGGAGTAGTGTGTAAAATGGCGATAAGATGTGTTAAAAGGCCTAGTTAAAGGATGAGGAGCGCATGAGGTTGAGAAAAGTGCATAAGGAAAAGGTGGACGTAAGGATGGGTTGGTGTCAAGGATAGCTTTACAAAAGACCATGTATATAGCAGGAAAACGTGCAGAAGCAACATGAGGTAAGGTGAAGGTAAAAATTAGGTTAAGGATAGAAGAAGTGCCTTCGGCACTGGAGGAGCGCACACAAGAGTCCTCACCAACTTTATTGGTTGCGTTTGAAGGTTGTAAAGGTTTTCGCGTAGGAGTGGGCATGTGGGTAAGGGTGCTTAAGGTCAGATTTATTGAAAAAATCTACATTTAATGCTAAGGTACATTGGTAGGTGGTGTAGCATTTATTGTTGGAGAGGAGGAAAATCTATAACTATGAATTCGAGCACATCATTGTTTTACCTTGCAAATACGAAGTAAAAGAGCTCTTGTGAACTAGGGAACACAAATATATTTGTGCAAAGAAGAATCGAGAGAGATCTAAGCACCGTGACTAGGGTAGATTTGAAAACTAGAGTGGAAGGAGTACATAAGGGCGTGGGGAAAGTTAGTTTAAGAGCACCATCTTGTGGAAGGATTTTCCTAGTTAGGGTTTGATAGCTAGGGCATGGAGATAGAAGGATTTGTTCACGAGATTGAGCTTTAGGGTTGAGCGAATAGTTGAGCAGTTAGTAGAGTAGAGCAAGGAGAAGGATTTTAAGTTTAGTCCACATAAAGAATGACACCAAAGAAGGTGACCATTTCACTAAAGAAACAAGAGCAAGGTCAAAGGAAAACAAGACACTACAATTTCTAGCTCTAATGAAGAGTGGTATGTAGAAATGCAGTACCACTGATGGAGTTTTTTGGGAAAAGAGTGGGTGTTGCATGACAAAAATGGTCGTGAGCGACTACAACCACAAAAATACAACAAAAATAGAAGGAGATAGCATTAGAGTTGGTTCATCTAATCGATAAAAGGACACCGAGAGTGGATGCCCATATACGTGATGAGGTCAAAGTTAAGTTGGGAAATCCCATATTACTACAAATGTATGAATTTCCCTACTTTGGAAAACCTAAGAAACTCTATCGGTGGATGATGTTGCGAGTACATGAAGGTCGCTTCTACTTTTAGGACACAAGATGTGTATAACACCTCGGTTGATATCCAAGATCACATGAATAATTTGTGAAGGAGAATCTATAGACAATGACTTGGAAGATAAGGAAGCCATCAAGGAGATAGTAGAAACTTATGACTATAAAAGGGTTCATGGTACTTTAACATTGCAGAAATTCCAAACCCTATCATGAGAATGGCACGCACCCGTCACTAAGTTGAATGACCAGGAAAGATGGACCCAAGTCAACAAGGCATGGTTGAATGTGTGCCAGAAGATCTCATCAGGTACCATCTACAACTTGTCTACTTACATCGTGGATGAAATCATTAGTAGCACATAGGAGGAGAGAAAATAATGTTCGAAACGTTCTCCTCACCATCATCTTCTCGGAGATTGGAGTGCCCGATGGGCCGAGAAAGTTTTGTGTGGGAGTACCCAGAGAATATCTCACCCCAAAGAGGTTTGAAAAATATACATGTGATACCATGACAATCACCCACAAGCGCAATTGGAGAAATGGTATAAGCGAATGCATGATGCATTCGAGGGTGGAATGGAGAATACCGAATAACTACCAAATCGCTGATGGGTGAAGAGCGAGTTCATTGTATACCAACACTTATGCATTGGAAGGTTCACTCTAACAAATGGGACTAAGATCCCATGGTGCAAATTACCATTTTCATTCACCACATAGTACTTCCAAGTAGGGGTCAACTGCTTCACGAAGCCAAGAGACTAAGTTTTGGCCTTAGTGAGGTGGATCATGACCATCGAGAGATACGCTAGAAACTCGTATACCCTAAGAAGTGAGTTTACTTGGAGAAGCATGTCTCCCACAAAGTACAAATGACGAATCCATTGATGGTGCCGATTTCCAAAAGGACCTCGACAAGGTGTATCTCACATAAGGCCAAACTTTGAAAAAGGAACCTATCTCGAGAATGACATATCCATCCAAGAAGATCACACATGGAGGAAGAAGGCCACACTAAGGAAGATGGAGAGAGAAGAGTTGTATGAGAAAAAGTCACCAAGTGTGTAGACAACACAATTAGTGGGTGTGCTGAGAGACAAGCGCTAAGCCGAGTACTTACATACGCGCGCAGAATAATTCTCCAATTAAGGAGAAGACCCCAAAGAGGAAGCGCCAGAACAAGAGGAGACCCCCATTCAAGAGGAATCACCAAGGAAGGAGTTACATGCGAAAGAAGAAGATAAGGAAGAATATCCTATAATGGAGTCACCCATTAGGAAGATGCGAAAGGTGGCAAAGGAGGAAGATTTAGAGGAAAAAAGAGCTTAGACACTTATATAGGTGAGAAAGATGATAATGAGTGCAAGGAAGCTCAAAACCATCCCATATACGAGGTGCATGACTAATGAAGAAGGGAAATGAGGAGAATAATGACAAGGAGGAAGCAGATGCTCAAGGTAGGGGGTGAGTGAAGAAGTGACACTAAGATCGAGAGGACCCCAAGCCTTACCAAAGAGAAAATCGAAGAATCCATGGAGAGAGAAGTAGCATGCATCATCAAAGACATGGTAGAGCAAGAAATGGACTGTAGCGTAGATGAAGTAATGAAGGAGGTGGAGGAAGAAGAAAGCATCGGAAAGAATATAGTAGCATGGGTGGATACCCCACTTGGTGGTGAGCTTCCCAAAGGATGCAAGAACAGGTGGGAAGAGTGTAGTAATAGCACAAGGACAAGGAATGGGATATATTAATGACCCAAGCAAGGTTTTACGCTCGCACTTCCAAAGCACCATGCCGACGAACAAATCTTGGTCATGACTTCATTTAATGAAGAGGGTGCATACCCACGGACAAGAAAATGCTATCTTGGGCATTCCAGTCCCACATTAATGAGACATAGTTTGAAGTAAGCCAAAGGGCACTAATGAAGGTACTTAAATTAAGGGAATAAACCCCTTAGTAAATGCTCAACAATTATCGAATGAACAGTTACAACACGCTCAACAAGGTTTCAGTTGAGATTGAGGCTAGACTTTTTGGGAGGAATGATAGGGTAAAATTCCTAGAGGCGCTGCTGGAGAAAAAGGAAGAGAAAATCCTTGAGAAAGAAAGGATTTGAATCAAGAGGAGTTGATCAACGTGCATTTAAGGCATGAACTAAATGAGGAGAAGGCAAGGGTGCGTGAAGTGTTCAAAAAGATAGAAATGATTACTGATGTTATTTTTTAAAGCATCCAGATTTAGCACCACCCGAGCAAAAATATGGGTCGACTTGCAATGTTTTGAGGATTTAACTCAAGTCCTCATAATGGAAAGGTGGCCACTTACATCGAGAATCCATAGAAGAGGCATTTGGTGTGCCAGAAAATAATAAAAGATTAAGGTGGTGGAGATTTTTCTCGTTACACCAAGCTCCTCAGATGTAAAGGCCACCGCACAAGTCTTTCTAATGCCTATGATAATTGCACCGACAGAGACAAAGTGGAAAGCATAGTAGTCGCCACTCACAAAACAGGTGAAATTCAAGGAGTTCCAAGAGAAGAATAAGGGGAACAGGGCTGAGTGAGACAAAATCCTAGCCGAAGTAGGAAAGAAATCGAAGGCCATAGAGACCTTACGGGGCTCAATCAAGAACCGGATGAAGGAGATATAACCCCAAATCACCCGAGGATGGATGCACTTGAAGATTTGGGCAAGCAATTGGAGGGGATTGTTGAGACAATGAGCGCCAAGGGAGAAGAGCTAAGCTTTGAAGAGGTGAGTGCCTTGGTAGGCGACCTCTTTCGATGCGCAAAACGAGGTAGATCTTGGGGAAGTTAGAGGCATACATAGGAAATTATTTCCCTCTCCTACTTCAACAATAAGCATGATTCCACATTATTTCATTCTTTTCCCCAATTCTTCACTCCATTCTTTATTCTACTTTTTATTCATTAAGGAGAAGTGTTTCCGAGGATGAAAAACATGTGTAATGTCGGGTGATGTTGCACCTCAGAATTATTGGCTAAGTAAAATAAGGCACGTGGGCATGCGGAGCATATGTAAAGAAGGGCACGCAGGTAGAAGGTGCGCAAGACAAGGTTTTATGAGGGTTTAACAGAACCCATGGAACGTTCGCAAGGTAGAGTCACGATTATGGGACTTAGCCATATTCGATACCCCAAAGAAGAGCACGAGGAAAGCATGACCCGACTATGCATGTGGAATGGATAAGGTACCATCTTGGCAACAAGGTGGCCTAGGAAGGAATATTCCTTGTGATAGAAGGCTCTAGAAGAACATCATTACATAACATGGAAAGCTCGGATCAGGATGAGCATGCTCCATTGGAAGACCACTTGGACACTTGGCAGCCGATCTATCAATTCAAGAAGGCATGGCGGTGAACACAAAATCTACATATAGAGGTGCTTACATAGAAGGAAAGAGGAGAGCATGAGGGATGTGTATCATATGTGCATTCTATGTGTATGAAGCATGTGTGCACTCTGCCTAGAAAGGGTGTACTCAAAGAGGTGAAGCCTGCGAAAATGCTAAAAGGTTCTGTAGGTTAGAGGACTGTAGAGATGATGTTATATTTTAGGGGATGGGTCTCGTGATCTTATTCAAATGTAAGGGAGGGCATAATTTATGTGTATAATGTATCAATATGATCTTCATTAGCATACTTGACTTGTTATGGTTGTGATAATTGTGATGTGATTACCAACTAAGATCAATATGAAATATATGTTCTATTCTCATTATATCTTGTTCTTGGGTGTAAAACCTCATGTATTTCCTTTATGTTATGGATCAGATCGATACTTAGGTGATATTTCCTTTGTAATCCGAATGTATGCCTTCATAAATCACTCGAGCTCTCAACATGAATTTATTAATCTCTTACTTCTATTACACTTAAGTCTCTCATCCCACAAGTAATGCATTCCCATGAAGACTCACATAAAAGAGAGACTTGGCACCCGCGCATGCCTCGAGTGAGTGCCCAACGCCCACTGGGTGATAGGCCGATGCGCATGGGACTAGACTTCGTTCTAGGGGTATGAAAAATGGCTACAGCCATAGACCAGATCTTCCAATATTTTATTCCACAAACCATCTAGATGCACAAAGATTAGAGAACTATCCATTTGTATTTTACTCCTCCATTGTAATCTATAAATACTATATGAATGAAATCCTTAGGCAACCAATTAAGTATATATTTTATTGTTTGTTTGTAGTCTAATATGTTATCAAAGATTGTTGTGAATTGGATAGGTATACGAAAGCCAACCTCCGATTATTCCTTTGGTAAAAAAGAGGACATTGTAAGGGAAATACGAGGTTGATGTGGTTGCCACAAGAGAGAAGGTTGTAAGATAAAAAAATTTGAATTAAAAGGGACACATGTAGTGTTGTTTTTTTAGTGTGACTTCTCTTAATTAAATTGAAGAATTATTTTTGGGTGAATGAAATCTGAGATTGAAACTTCTTGAATTATTTTTAGTGTGATGGATTCTTCAAGCATTCTAGTTCTTGACTGCAAATTAGATGGGAAGAATTACTCTTTATGGAAATAAAAAATAAAAAATGTATTGCTTGCAAAAGATTTGTGGGAATTTGTAGAAGAAAAGAAAGAAGCCCCTGCTGATTATAGAGAGTTAGCCCAATTTAAAAGAAAGAATAATGAAGCCTTAGCTATTATTGGTATGTTTGTTGCTGATGAAATCATCCCACAAATTCAAGATATTAATAATGCAAATGATGCTTGGAAAACACTTAAGGAAATATTTGAGAAGCCTACAAAGACTAGGATTTTTCATCTAAAAAGGAAATTACATAATTTAAGAATGAAAAATGATCAAGATGTGATAGATCATCTCACAAAATTAAAGGAGATAAATAATCAATTAGAGGCTATGGGAGAGAAAGTTGAAGAAAAATCATTAGTTGAGATAACTCTTAATAGTCTCCCCACAGTGTATGAATATCTAATCACATCCTTAGAAGTTGCTGATAAGATTGATACTCTAACATTTGAAGAATTAAGTGGTTACTTGTTGCAAGAAGAATAAAGAGTTAGAAGGAAGTTTGATGAAACTAACTCTATTGAGCAAGCCTACATTTCAAGAGGAAGATTCAAAGGTAACAAGATGCAAAGTCGAGACAAGATGGCTATAGAATCCAAGCAAAGGATGAACCAAGGAGAAGATAAAAGAAGGCAGCAAAAGCATAAGGTGAAGTGCTTCAATTGTGGTAAATTGGGCCATTTTCAATGGGAATGTACAAAAAGGAAGCTAGAGATGCACAATTGGTCTAGAAAGAAAACCAACAACATGACAAATCAAGTAGAAAGGGAAGGTAATCTCTTCATTGCATCCTTATCTGCTCAAGATACTTCAAATGATGTTTGGTATATAGATTCAAGAGCAAGTAAGCATATGGCTTTTAAGAAAGAAAGTTTCAAATCTATTGAAAAATATGAAGAATGTGAAAGTGAAAAGATATTTCTTGGTGACAATAATACTTATAATATAGAAGGTCATGGTGATGTTCCTATTAAAATGAATAATGGTGAAGTAAAATGTATTACTAATGTGATGTATGTACCTGGTTTAAAGAAGAATCTTCTTTCAGTTAGTCAAATCACAAAACAAGGTTTCAAAGTTGAATTTTATAAGGATAATTGTTTGATTAAGGATATGAAACATGGTTACAAAGTGATTGCATTAGGTACTTTAGATGGGGGAATATATAAATTTGATGTAGGAAGTACAGTACACATGCTCTTGTTGCATCACATGACAATACTAGTGTGTTATGGCATTTAAGATTTGGGCACCTTAATTATCAAAGTTTGGGTTTGAATAAATTGGACATAGTGTATGGTCTTTCAAAAATTCATTCAAATTCAAATGTGTGTGAAGGATGTTTGCATGTGAAAAAAAATAGATATATCTTTAAGAAGAATGGAGCATATAGAGCAAGAGAAAACTTTAGATAGTGCACATTTTAAAAGGAATTAATCAATTTTGGAATTTAGGAGCCGTAAAATTGATGTTGAGTTCCTCAGATCCTTGGAAATGTTTATAAGTGAAAATTTACCTCACCCATTTTTGGATCAAGTTTGGTATCAAAGCTGGTTTTAGCTCGATATTTTGCTTCCGTTTTAATTTGATTAACAATGATTGCTTCAGTTGGTACAGTTAGTTCAGTGGTCGAATATGTACAAGTGCGCTATGGGAAGTTACATATTTTGTCTGATGAGGCATTAGGTTGATAACTAATGGAAACTTCATCCAACAAACCATCCAAAGTATGGTAAGACAAGGTAAAGGAATTTTTGAACCACAGTTTTTAAATCAACCTCTATCCATTATTGAATCACTTATGAGTCCTGTTCAGTTTTGATACGGAGAATGTAGGCTCATGTGAGTTGGATAGACTTAATTTTGCAATGTAGTATTTGTTGAAAAGCATGCAAAACTATGCAGGGTAATTTTGTGGATTCCGGTGTATGCAGAAGGAATAATTCACATGTGTTTTTAATTACCTTGAAATTGGAAATTGGGGTCACCTGTAAGAGGATCTGGGAGACAGGTTTAAAATGCTCAAATTTAACTTCTTACTTTTTAAAGGATGACAATATACCATTTTCTATTTTTAGCAGTAATTATGCAGTTTCAGTGGGCATGTGGTGAATGATGTCTATTTTTGGAATGCATTTTTAATATTGTTGTTAAATGTCATTGTGCATTTTCTGTGACACTTGTTTGATTTTGTAGGTAATATACAAATCAATTATGTCTTCACAAGGTAATTACACATTCATGACAACCCTTATTTTTAGGGTGTTTATTTGTGACTACTCTGTGTAGTTACAATTGAAGTGTACATTATTTACACTAACAAACTAGTGTGCAGGTATGCCTAGTGATCATTTGCAACATTGAGCAGTTCACCGTTTTGGGTAAGCACAGTTATAGTTTGATCTATCCTTTTACAGATTCAGTGTGTATGGATAGAATTTGTAGATTCATGTTGATTCATATTTTGACTATAGCCATTTTTGAGCATTGATGGCTTATTTATTCTGGATAGTGAATATTTGCAGTTGTAATCGTCGGCATAATCACAAGTTGTCGATTGAATACTAACTTTCGATATAAATTGGGGTTATTATCTGACTTATTATTTTTGATGGCATTACAATGTTTTGGGTATATTCACGTGGATTTAGTTTTGTGACTATGTAGCTATTTTGGCGTTGATGGTCTAACTATACTAGATTGTGAATATTTGCATTTTTAAAATTTCAGATAGACAGGTAGACACTAGCTTGATTAGGGGGTAGTTTAGATGTCGATATCTTTTGATATGTGTTATGGAATTGTAATTTAAGTAATTGGTCGTATCACAAAGTGATAGTTGAACACTAGCTTAATTGGGTGTTATTATCTGGTCAGTTTTTTGTGATGGCATTACATGGGATTTGACAGTTCACAATTGTGTGTAGAGTTGACAGGGTTGCAACGTATCAGTTGGACACTAGCTTAATTGGGTGTTATTATTTGATCAGTTTATGTGACTAGATAATCAACTATTAACATTGATTAACCTATAATGATTTTTTGGGTTCCTGTATATGTTTGTGCAACTCCAGGAAAAGTAAGCATGTTGATGGGTTTATATACAACTTTTTGTGGACAAAAATCATTCCCAGTTGGGAGGAGTGATCGAAGGATTTTTCAGGTTTTGGAAGTTTCCAAAACCTCCCTAAATTATTACAAAACTATAGAGTGTTTTGATATCTTTCCGATGATGCCAAGAACATAAAAATGGAGATAGGATGCAAAAGATATCGCAGGTCAAAGTTTTTGTTTGAAAACGATCAAAGTCACAACCGACGAATCATGCGTTGACACATGGCAATTTTTGAAAAAAGTGAAAAAGGTTTTTTTTTTATTCGACCTTCGGTCTTTGAAAAATGGTTAAAAAATTGATGGACCCCACTATTTGGCACACTCTTTTGTAGGAGGGGTGCCTTTGTCGCCTTTTTTATTTCACATTGCTATTATCATTTTTATGATTTTATATGCCATTTATTCTCTAACATTTCCCATGTGGGATTATTATTTTGGAGAGTTCATATTGTGCATTGCGGGGTGAATATTTCTCGTGCAAGTTATATTTCTAGCTTGGTGGGGTGATCAACTCCCCACCGAGTTGATCAATTTGTTACCACATTGTTCAAGATTAACATTGCAATAACCAAGTTTTCCTTATGGTTCGGATTTGAAAACATTAATGTTTCACCAAGAAATCTACGAAACCTTATTTGGCCAAGAAAACATTCCTAAAATTTTCCCGATATATACACAAAGGTGATGTTCTCCCGCGATTTTCTAATTTGCGTATTTGTGAAGTAGTAGAAAGGGATTTAGTGAATCGGCATATTGCAATTTGCTTACAAATTTTCAAATAAATCTAGGTCTTGCCAATGCCCAGCTAGTGCATTGCAGTATACATCCTAGAAGCACATACTGCAGGTGAGTCCTCGGTCTATTTGAGACACATTTTCTTTCATGTCACATTGTTTTATCTGTGATTCCATATTTCTACGTTATTACAAATCCTGAACATCCTCATCCTCATAACTACTATGATTTTTTTGTCATCTAGAATAGTCCTCCACTTGCAGAGAATCATAACTAGTATTCCTATCTTAGATACATCTAGATTCTACATAATATATATATATATATATATATATATATATATATATATATATATATATTAAAAAAATCACTCCATGCATCTCCACGAGCTACTGCTATGTATATTCCTCGCTTTATCAATTCATCTTCTTTGAATCTTTTTGTTAATGTTCTCTCTTCTACAATATATATACATGTTGTGGTTTCACTTTCCATTTATTCCACGACCAATACCATGACCATTTATCACTGTCTGCTGACATTGCCTCGTCCCACAATGGACCCGAAGGATATATAAAATGTGGTACATTTCACAAGTTTCACGTTCGCTAGGGGCATTTCCTTGGGAGATTGACGGAATGGCGATGCGTGTCATAGACCTCTCCCGGAGACGGGACCCACTTCAGAATCGAAAACATATCAATTGCGGATCATTCCATGGGGTTCTCATCCACTGGGAGGATTTGGTCAAGAATGGGAGGTTAATGGAATGCTAACAAACAATAATGTATGAAATAGAGACCATAAAAAGATGTCTAAAATGAAAAATTCAAGAAATGCAAAAGGAGAAAAAGTAAAACAATGAACCAAAATCCAGATATTTAACATTTGTAAAAACAAAAGATAGAAAATAGCAATTGTGGGAAAAGTACGGACATATTTTCACAATCATGCTTCTTGTTACCACCATTTTCCTCATTGCGATATACTTCAAAAATTTCAAACAATGGAAGCATAATGTATTGAATGTACTCCAAGCATAGATTTCCTTTAACAATCTAAGGAGCACAAAATGTTTTTTTTTAATTATTGGCAAATAGTTTTTTGAAAGGGACTATACCCTTGAGAACAAAAGAAGGCCTAAGAGCCGGAATAAGAGTGAGAATCAGAGAGAATGGATCAAGATCCGAGTGTTACAATGAAGCTCGAAGTAGCCCAGAAACAGCTACTCAACCGAGACAAAACAACAAAATTACTGCAAAAAAGCAGTAAAGAGACCGCAAAAAAACAACATAAACATACCAGACGCAAAACATACCCAGAGTTGTCATGTGAGGAGCACAAAATGTTATCTTTATCTTCACATTCAATTCTGGCACTTCCTGTGAAAATAATTGTGTTATAAATCCATTAGAAACTGTATATTAATACTAATTCACTTTTATTAATGTTGAGGAAAAGTTGAAATCTATCTCTCCACAACAAGAATTTTCCAAAAAAATAATGTAGGGTTTAAACCAACTCTTCTTCCTCCATAGAGATTGCAGAAGTGGGATCGAGTCTTCAACATCTTTTCTTGTCCTTGTCGTAGTCCGGACAACATGTCTATAATATTTAATATAAAGAAAAACATCAACATCCAGGGATATTTTTAATTCTGCATCCTTCATGTTTCTTTAACTAATTTTCCAAGTAGGAACATGATAGTATACAAAGAATACCCTTATCATGATTATATCATATGTCAAACATCATATCAAATCATTCAAGATTCTCTAAAAATAATGATACTTTAAATGACTTTGACACATTGACATTTCATTGTCAAGCCAAAGAAACCCGCATACATTCTCAACCTTGAATTGAATCTCATACAACAATGAGTCATAGATGGAAGACCATATATTCTGTCTCAACTCCTTTGAAATGATGAACACTCTTGGTATTGGATAATGATAGACCTTATACCTCCGATGAATCAATAATTTCTTCATGAGCGGATGTGTTTTTGCCCTCAAAATCTCCCTCTTTTCCAAGTCAAATTCAAAAATTTGAGTTGGTGCTCGTTTGTAATTTCACCCTGTTGATTTAAAATCTTTCAGTCTTCGTGGTTTGATATATTTTCCGTTTTCCCGTATGGATGCGTGAAAATATTTAACTTTCATTTGGGTGTTATTGTCAATCTTTTCTATGGCCGTGGATCATGTTTAGCCTGGTTTTGTTTGTCATTTCTCTGTCCATGGAGAAACAATTTGAAATTCGGGCGTAAATGGAGTTTTTCCTTCGTTTTATCTTTTACGGGCATATTTTCCCCAACGCTCATAGGTATGCGGACAACTCTAATTGGATGAGGCGTGGCAGATCCTTTAGTGAACTCAAGCACCTTTTGTTTTTATTTGCAAAAGTGTCAAGTTGGTCCCATGGCCCGAAGGATTCTGATTGGCTACTTTTTGGTGGAAAGCGGAAACGCAGAGACTCTTTTTGTGCTTTGAGGCATTATGGTAGAAAAAGGACATAAAAGTATAAATGGATCCCAAGGCCTACAAAAGGACACGTGGCCATTTTAAATTCAAAAAGGAGAGGCGGGTTGTCATGACACTTTAGGAATTTTACCTTTTTTTCCAAAAGAAGACGTAAAGTTACAAAGTGATCCGCAACCCCGCTCATGCCTAGGTAACGCCACGTGTTAAGTCATGCATTGTAAATTCAAAGTAGGAAGGTGGATCGTTGGAGCATTTTGAAGTTTTTGTTTTTTATTGAAAAAGGGATTAAAGTTATAAAGTGAGCCACAACTCATTGGAGACCACATAAACTACATTGAAAAGTCAAAGTGGGGAAGCATGCGGTGGAGAAATTTAAGTTTTTGAGATTTTTGTTGGAAAAAGTTAAAATTGTAAAAGTGAGCCGCGACTCCATCGCCACTCAAGTAAAGCCACGTGTCAGGCCTGACAAATGGGTGGGCCAAAATGTCAAAAAATGACAAATCTCTATAAAGTCACAAAATACAAATGACACCCCAGGCCCATTTCAATTTTGATCTTTTCCACGTGGATGGCTCATATTTGAAGTTGTAAACAAGATTAACAGCTCATATTTGAAGTTGTAAAAATAGGTTTAACGACCACATTGCGAGCATCTTTTTCTGCTGCCATTAATGCTTCTTCACGAACGAGGAATCTGAAAGGTTGTGAATGATTGAAAGAAGTTGTAACCGCTTTCTTGAAGGTTATTTAATGGGCTCTCGATGCCATTGTAAAGGGTTGGAATTCTGATACTCTGCAAGTGTAATTTGAATTAAAAGAAATCAATACGTAGATTATCTCCTTCTATCTATCTTCTTCCATTCTCCCTTGTTTCTCACCCAAATCTGCGAATCATTTAATCTTTGTGATAAGAAACTTTGTGTTCTTGTTGATGCGATTTTAAGAAAGAACTTTGTGTCTATGGAATGGTGTTTTGTGCTTTGTGAATGTGAATGATTTTGTTATGTATCATCCTTGTCCAAGACGTATAAGGTTATAGTCTGCTCTATATTTCATGAAAGTACTTTGTTATATTCTACTCTTTCCTTTCCTCAATTCCTCTGCCTCCTTTTGTTCATAATCTTCCTGGTATAAAACACATTTCATGATATTATAAATCCACATTATGATGAAATTTTTACATTTGTACATAAGTTTTGCTGCTTGCTTTCAATAAGGGAACCTCTCCCATTAAAGAGGAGGGACTTGTTGTCCCCTGACTGTGGTTTGTTAAAAGTACAATTTTAAAACCCAATAGTTTTTGGTGACTCCGCTGGGGATTCATTTAAATGGATTCCTTTCTAAAAGAACAAATTCAAGATCATATTTGATCTGCGACTCTACGGTATACACGAGGGAAGAAAGCTCTTAGGGTAGAAGACTCCCATTTTCAACTCTTAGAGCAACAAAACTTCTCTCTTCTTCCAGCAAGAAGGAATAGAAGAACTCGTTCTACGAGCACACCTCTTGTTAAAGACAAAAGTTCCAAGGATAACACTTCTCAAGAAAAATTCAGTCCTAGTCTCCGTGCTTTGATACTTGTTGGTGTTTTAGTTCCCCTTCAGACAATATTCCCATAGATGGCAACACCTTTGCCTTGGGGACGATAGGTTGGGCCTCTTGCTCTTCCTTAGCATTTGCATGAGTTACCTAGGGGTAACAGAAAGAATTTTCCTAAATTCAGAGGTGATGGGAAAGTACACCCAGATGAACACATTGCAACCTTCATTTTTGCATGTGGGATGCTTGGGGTTGAACATGAAGATGTCTATGTCAAGATCTTTATGGAAACATTGCAGGAATAATGTTGCTGATTGGTTCTATCATCTTCCTGTTGGGTCAATCACTGATTGGACCTCCATGAAAACTCATTTTGAGAAGCGTTTCAAACCTGCTGAAGATATCATATCAAGAAGGAACCACATGAACCCATGAGGGATTTTTTGGCTAAATTCAACAAGCTGGTTCATAAAATCCCACAGAGCACTCGTCCTGTAGATCAAATCCAAAAGTTCTTCTTCCTCAATGCTTAGTTACCTAAAGTGAGTTATGCACTAAGGAGAGCTAACCTTACAACTCTAGATGTTGATCAAAGATTGGCTATCAGTGTTGAAGATGATCTTATCATGTCAGGGAAATTGAAAAGAGAACCTTCTAAATCTAAAGCATCTTCTTCTTCCTCTCCTAGAGCCAACTCAGATTAGTTAGTGCAGAAGTTGGCAAATGATCTCATTGCCATTAAAAATCAATTGGCTCAACATGCTCCTTACCAAGACATTCCAAGAAAGAATTTTCATCCTAGGAACCAGGTTGTTTGTTTCTCAAACTAGATTGGTTATTGAAGGTCCACCCTCAAGGTTCTAGTCAATGCAACTTGTGAAGTTCAAGAACCTGATGATGAGGAGGTTAATGAATACTATGCAGAAGAAGAAGAAGCTGATGAAGAACTGGAGGAGCCTGGTGGATCTAGAGTGCATTTCCTCACCACTGAAGGTATAGATGATGAAGATGAATATGATGAAGTAGTGGCAGATATGAATAGTGATTCATATGTCTTTGTTATGACTTGGGAGAAGAAAAATAGAAAAGAAAAAGTGGTGTAACTCTGCTAAGAAATCCAAAGAGTATCCTATAACTATTCCAATAGTTGCAAGAAGAGGAGCTCTTGTTCCCACTACCTCCACACAAAAGGTGAGTACTACTAATTCTTATCCTTCAATTCCTAAAAATGATAAGCCTAAAGTTCCCCAAGTTCCAAGTAATGATGCCCCATCCACCTCTGGATCTTTTGATATCATTGATCACCTCAAGAAGACCAAGATCCAAATCTCAGAAGCATAGTTTTACCAGACCCATCCAAAGGATTTTGCTAAAATGGTAAACTTTGTCAATTACAAATCCAAAGCTTCACCCCATACTTCTAAAGGTCTTTTGCCCACTCCCCTTCCTCACCTCAACCAAGTCTTGTGGCTGCAGTCACTTCCCCTAATGAGAAAATCAAACCATTTTATGTGACTCTCCTCATAGCTAGCCATAAACTCAAGCAATTGTGTTATAGACTTAGGAGCATCAGACAATGTAATGCCTGCAAAAGTAGCTCATGCTCTAGGCCTGACTCTAACACGTACCTTTGGTTCCTGCTATTCCATGGAGAGTAGAGAAGTGCCTTTGGTGGGAAGGATTAAAGATGCACAAGTAGCCTTCACGCTTTTCTAGAGAAAAGGGTTAAAGCCACTATTTTTGTTGTTGATATTCCTCCCTCCTATTATATGTTGTTGAGTAGAAATTTTACAAGTAGCCTTCGCTGCTTTTCTAGAGAAGAGGGTTAAAGCCACTATTTTGGTTGTTGATATTCCTCCCTCCTATGGTATGTTGTTGAGTAGAAATTTTTGTAAGGAGTTAGGAGGTGAAATTTAGATGGACTGGTCACATGCTTTGATCCCGGTCAATGGAAAAATAAAGAAGTTGCTGCCAGAGAAACAGACTGAGTATATTGTGCAAAAGACTCGATGATCCAAAAGCACAAATACTCTATGAAGATATAGGGCATGGAAACTACATGATTATGTCAGAAGATGAGGAAAATATTCCTAAGGGAGTGATTCATGATCCTAATGGCATTTGGACTCTGGAGTTTGATGGAAGTTGTTCTTCAGCTAGTTCTGGAGCTGGTGTGGTGTTGATCTCTCCTGAGGGGAAGATTCATCCTTTTTCATTCAAACTTCATTTTGAAAATACAAATAATAAAGCTGAGTATGAGGCTCTCATCTTGGATTTGAATGTGGAAAATAAATGGGACTGAAGAATATTTGTGCTCGTGGTGATGTTGAGTTAATTGTGAAGCATGTAAGGGATCTTTACCAGGTCAAGAATAGGAGATCAAACATTCTAGAAATCTTGCTTGGGATTCCATTGAGTTTCTTGATGCTTTCTGCATCGAAGCTATGCCAAGAGAAAGGAACACTAGAGCTGCTTCTCTAGTTGTCTCAAGGTCTCTGTTGATCCCTCACCCAACTTTCTCTTAGGAGAAATTTACTATTGAAATGATTCATAGGCCCAGTGTACCAGATAATGCAAGCAACTAGCAGGTTTTCAATAATGATCAACATTTTCTCTCTTTCTTGGAGCTTATGGATAATTTTGATTAGTTGTATTTTGAAGGAAGTGAAACTCTACCTAGAGAGTATGTGCCCTCTCATGAAGGAGATATCAAAGAAGAGACGGATCAAGATGGCTGTATTAAGTTGAAAGGTAACAAGATTCCCAAAGGGTCGGGTGAGTGTTATGAATAAAACTTAGCTTAATTCATCATAGTTGATATTTGAATAAATGTAATAAGTTAAAGTATTTAATTTAAATACTTTAAACTTATGTCAATAGATATTAGTTGTCCTTAGTTGTTAGTTAACTAAGTGATAGTGTTCTCATCCCAATGTTTGTGGGATCATGTTCTATCTTGTACATTTTGTTCCTAGATGATTTCCATGAGGGGCACTAGGGGCAGTTAGGGGCAATATGCTATTTCTGCATATTTTCTCGATTAGATGATTTGTTTCCATATATTGAGGATGAGATAGAAGTTTTCCAATATCTATAAATATTGCAGCTCTCTCATTTGGTTTGTAATGCTTGATTTTGATATTAATAAAATACACAAGCACCGTCTTGTTTCTGTGCAAAGCTACTTGTGTAAAATATTATTTTCAAGTGTTCTTTGTTTAGATTTGGTATCGAGCAAAGCATTCTAATCTAGAGAGGAGTGTAAGAAGTTTTAGGGAAGTTTAGGGAGATCTGGACAAATTACAGAGCTAGGAGGAGCCATAGATGCCCCACGCCATTTCACAGCCCCTACCCAAATCCACACCCTGGTTCAAGAGATTGATTTACAAAGAACACCCAGAGTGCAATCACAGGCCCTTGCAGACTTGGATGCAACTCTCAGTAAAAGGTGACATTGTTTCATTCTATGTATTTTTGAAAAAAATTTACCTCGTACTGTTATTTTTTTTTTCAAATTGGAAGCATTTAAAAAAATACATATACAATATTTTTGATCTGTGGGGACCCAAGATTTTCAAGCTCCCTGCATTACGTATTCTTCCTCTTCTCTATACTTTGTATTCTTCTTCCTCTTCTCTCGTATTTAAGCATTTAAAAGAAAGGAGATCCAATCAAACGTGGAAGTTTCTCTGTGAACCTGCATTTGCTAGAGGAGTAGAATGATCTCCAACGTGCTTGCACTCCAAAAGGAAGACTACAATTTGTGTGTGGAGAAGATTTGCAACCCGTAACAAAAAAGAAAGCTACGGTTTTTTGGAAAAAGGAAGAAAGAGTTGTGACCTAGAAGAAATACATGCGTATAAAGAGAAGCAATAATAAAGTTGCGCCAATGGTTATTATAACGCTTAGAAAAGCATTTGAACTGAGTTGAGCCTAAAATGCACTACGCATGCATGTAAGTCGTTAGTCAATGCGTTTGGTTTTTTAAAAAAATGTTTTTAAAGAAAAATCCATTTTGGACAAAGTATAATTTTTTTTTTCCATTTTTGGAAAAGGGCACGGAAAGATAACAAAATTACAATTTAAAAAGACCATAACTTTCAACTAATACCTCGGATTGAGGTACTATTTTTTTTGAAAGTGTGTGTTTTTGTGAGCTCTACATCTTGGTCTAGTTTTTAATCAGATTTGGAAAGATTTACTTTGTAAAAATTGCAAAAATAAGATTTTTGTATTTGAAAAGAGGCCAAAGAGTCTAAAATTTTATTTTATTTTTTGCAAATCAACCACATAGCCAAATTTGTAATAGGGCCAATAGTTCCAAAAATTCATTGTACATGGCCAAAAAGGAGCCCAAAATAAATAAAATAATATTTTTGGGGGTGTGCATGCTTTAAGGGGGAAAAGTGTTCATTTTTTCTTCTATTGTTTATCGGGTCTCCACAATCGCATGCAATTACGGCACAAAAATTATTTTTGCCAGATTCTCAACTTTTGTGTTCTGATAATTATCCAACATGGAAAACAAAAATTCGTGCACAACTTGATTTTGAAAATCTATGGTCCGTTGTTTCTAGTACATTAACAAGATCTATAACAGATGTTACACAACAAGCTACATTTGATCGTGCAAATAAAAAAGCAAAGTTAATAATATTGTTTAGTGTTTTAGATGAGGTACAACCTCATATTCGTAAGTCCACAACAATAAAAGAATCTTGGGATAAGTTGAAAACAATATATGAGTCAAAAAATAAGAACACAATACTTCATCTCCAAAGTCAACTATTAAACTTGAAAATGCAACCAACTGAGAAATTTGAAATGTTTTTTAGAAGAGTGGCAACTTTGCGTGCATCACTTCAAGCTTTGGAAGAAGAAGTAATTGACAAATCACTCGTGCCTATAGTATTGAGAGCTCTTCCTCCTTATAGGATTTTGTGACCACGTTAAACATAATTGGTCAAACAACAAATTTTGAAGAGTTAGTGAATATGCTACAACAAGAGGAAGTTATTCACTCAACTACTGAAATTGAAGAGCAGGCACTTGCTTCTAATCAAAAAGGAAAAAAACAGGCTAAGTCTAATAAACAGCCTCAAAAGCAAGGTAATACTCAACAAGGCCAAAATGACCAACAAAAATGTCTTATTTGTGGTTGAAAAGGACATGAGTTAAAGAATTGTTGGTATAACACATTCCAACAAGGATCATCAAGTGGTAAAAATATTAATTACCAACAAACAAAATATGGCCAACAACAAAGTAAACAGGAAAAAATAATCAAAAGTGGAAGAAGAAACCAACTCAACAAGGAAATGTAGTCAAACAGAAGATCAATTTGATGATGATGACTTCCTATATTCTGCATAGTCAAATGAAGTATCCAATTCTACAAATAAAATTTGGTATGTCGACTTGGGTGCAACTCGACACATGATAGGAAAGAAAGATTGGTTCTTCACAATGAGTAAAACACCCACCAAAAATCATGTCTCTTTGGGTGATGATACATCATATAGTGTTGAAGGCATTGGTTCCATTTCACTACCACTGGGAAACATAATTGTAAAATTAAAGATGTTCTTTATGTCCCTATTTTAACAAAAAAATTGTTATCTGTGAGTCAATTATTAGATCACAATCTCAAAATTGACTTTGATTGTAAAGGCGGTAAAAATATGTGCCTAATTCGAGATAAGTCACGAAGCTCCAAAATTGTTGCAAAAGCTTCAAATGTGGGAAGAATGTTTCAGTTGGATTTTGTTCAACGAAATGATCAAGCACTTGTAGCCAAGGATACATCATCAGCTCAACTATGGCATCGAAGACTTGGACATGTGAGTTTTGGCTATCTTGACACACTTCGTCGATATGACATGGTTAGGGGTTTACCACCTCTAAAAAGGGTATAGATAAATGTCAACATTGTTTGGCAGAAAACAAATAGAGCACCATTCAAACATAGTAAATTTCGGGCTAAGGCAAAACTTGACTTGGTGCATACCGATCTGTGGGACCAATGAGACCTAGCCACTCTAGGTTTCAATATTTCATGCTCTTTGTTGATGATTTTTCAAGAAAAATGTGGATATACTGTCTTTCTAAAAAGACCAATCTTTTGAAACTTTCAAGAAGTTTAAAGCCCTTGTTGAAACAGATTCTGGTAGGAAAATAAAAACACTCTTCTCAGATCGAGGGGGAGAATACACTAGCAATGAGTTCAACGATTTTTTGAAAAGCATGACATTCGTCGTCAAATGGCTCCTCCTCACACACTGCAACAAAATGGTGTTGTTGAAAGGAAAAATTGTACTATTATGGAAATGGTGTGATGTATGATTGATGATGCAGGTTTATCAAAAACATTTTGGGCCGAAGCAGCTAAAACGGTAGTCTATTTACTAAACAGAGTTCCCACTGCAGCTCTTGATGGAGTAACACCTCAGGAAGCATGGTCAGGGCATAAGCCATCTATTTCACACCTTAGAGTTTTTGGATGTAAAGCAAGTATGCACATTCCTAAGAAACAAAGAACTAAGCTTGATATGAAATTAGAAAAACTTATCTTCTTGGGATATAGTGATGAAGCACTTGGCTATAGACTTATGGATCCAAAAATAAGGAGGGTATACACTAGTCGGGATGTTGAGTTCTTTGAGAAGAAAGAAGCAGATGCTCCTTCCATATACTCACATGATGAAAAAATCATCCCTACAGTGAAAACAAAGGATGGTAATCACTTTGATGATGATAGTGATGATGGGGAAGATGGTGAAATTCAACCTCCCACAGAACCACAAAAAGTATGCCTAAATGGTATACAAGTATGATTAGAGATGCAAAATTGGATAGCGTCCCCACACATGTACCACTAAAATGAGTACTCGCAGTATGGCTCAAAAAGAGGTCAATTTAGCCTTAATGGGTAAAGTTGTTGAAACTATTGAGCCATCCTCAGTTTTAGAAGCCCTACAGTCTAAACCTTGGAAAGATGCTATGGATGCAAAATATAAGTCACTTATGAAAAATAATACATGGCAACTTACAGATCTTCCACCATGGGAAAAATTTGATTGGATGCAGATGGATCTTCAAAACGAAGTACAAAGCAGATGGAAAAATTGATAAACATAAGGCTAGACTAGTTGCTAAGGGATATGCTAAAAAAGAAGGCATTGATTATGAGGAGACTTTTGCTCCCACAACTAAGATAAAAACTTTCAGGTTAATCTTTTCTCTAGTTGCACAATTTGGTTGGAAAATACACCAAATGGATGTGAAAAGTGCCTTTCTTAATGGTGATTTATAGGAAGAAGTTTACATGACTCAACCAGAAGGTTTTGTCATACCAGGTAAAGAGGAAAAGGTATGTAAACTCATAAAATCACTATATGGTCTAAAGCAGTCTCCCAGGGCATGGTACATAAAAATCGACGAGCATCTCATTCAACATGGATTCAACAGAGTCCATACGATCCTAATCTCTATCTCAAAAAGAAAGGGGGAGATAGTGATCGTTGTAGTATATGTCGATGATCTAGTCATCACTAGAGGATCAGTGAGGATGATTGAGTCAACAAAGAAAGATCTAACATGATCATTTGACATGACCAATCTCGGCTTCGCATTATTGTCTTGGACTTGAAGTTTGGCAAAGAGAAAATCATATCTTTGTGTCACAATTGAAATACACCAAGACAACACTCAAGAAATTCAATATGATGGATTGTAAGCCATTTTCCACACCTATGGCGACAAGACTTCAACTGTCTCAAATAGATCCATCACCATAAGTAAATGTAACTCTCTATCGGCGTTGATGATCGTGTCTCATCTACTTGACTTACACTAGGCCGGATATCGCCTATGCTATGCAATGCTATCTTTCACGGTTCATGCAAGAACCAAGGGTTTCTCACTGGAAAGCAAAGCAAAGTGGATACTGAGGTACATTAGAGGAACTATGGACTATGGCCTAGAATGTAAGAAGAATAATAAATTCTTCTTGACAGGATATTTAGATTCAGATCATGCAGGAAACATAGATGATAGGAAATCCACTTCAGGATTTGTATTCTTTTTGGGATCTAGACTGATATCATGGGGAGTAAGAAGCAGACTTGTGTTTTAAGATCCTCCACATAATCAGAATATCGTGCAGTAGGTGGAGCTGTATGTGAAGTGATATGGCTCCAACGTATACTTGAAGGATTGGGAATACCACAGAAATATCCAACTATCCTACATGTTGATAACGAAGGAGTAGTAAAACTTGTTCGAATCTATTTTTTCATGAGTGCACCAAACACGTTGAGGTGCGGTACATTTCATTTACTGAACATGTTCATAACAACAACATCCACTCTAATATTGCCCAATAGATATGCAACGTGCAGATCTCTTCACAAAGTCACTTGCTTGAGGTAAATTTGAGGGTTTTAGAGAATTTCTCTCTTGTTCACTTGAGACCATGCTAAATTAAGGGGGAATGTTAAGAATAAAACTTAGCTTAATTAATCATTAGTTGATATTTGAATAAATGTAATAAGTTAAAGTATTTAATTTAAATACTTTAAACTTATGTCAATAGATATTAGTTGTCCTTAGTTTTTAGTTAACTAAGTGACGGTGTTCTCATCCCAATTTTTGTGGGATCATGTTCTATCTTGTACATTTTGTTCCTAGATGATTTCCATGAGGGGCAATAGGGGCGCTTAGGGGCAATATGTTATTTCTACATATTTTCTCAAATTAGATTATTTGTTTCCATATATTGAGGATGAGATAGAATCTATCCAATATCTATAAATATTACACTCTCTCATTTGGTTTGTAATGCCTGATTTTGATATTAATAAAATACACAAGCACCATCTTGTTTATGTGCAAAACTACTGTAAAATATTATTTTCAAGTATTCTTTGTTTAGAGTGAGTCTAGAAGATTTGTTTGATAAGCATGATAGGTTTATCAAATCTAAGGCTTCTCAAGGGGCTCAACAATCTACTGAAACTGAAAAGGTGAATATTGGAAGTCCTGATGAACCCAAGATGGTAAACATTGGAAAATGCTGCACTCAAGAAGAAAGGAAGAAAGCAGTGAAACATGTTAAAAAAGTATGATGATGTTCTTGCCTATTCATATGACAATCTTAAGGATTTTCAACTAAAGGAGATGAAACACTATATCCCTCTGAGACCTGGGATCAAACCTTTCAAGAAGAAGCAAAGGCAATACAATCCCAAGATTGCTGATACCATTTTTCAAGAGATCTAGAAGCTGCTGAAAGCAAAGATCATTTTCCCTATACACCATTCAACATGGATTGCCAACATTGTGCATGTGAGGAAGAAGAATGGTGAGATTCACATTTGTGTGGATTTTAGGAATTTAAATCAGGCCTCTCTAGAAATACAACTATCCTCTCCCCATGATGGATCAAGTTTTGTAAGTTGTCTCAGGCTCTGAAATGTTGTCTATGTTAGATGGATTCTCTGGATACAATCAGGTGGAAGTTAGTACTCCAGATCAGCACAAACTGCTTTCACTACTCCTTGGGAAACTTTGCCTACAAGAGAATGCCATTTGGTCTTATCAATGTTGGTGCCACTTTTCAGAGGGCCATGGACTTGGCTTTTGGTATCCTAAAGGGAAAATGCATTGTTTTGTATCTTGATGATTTGATTGTGTTTTCTAAAAAAGAGCAGATCACTTTCAACACCTTGAAACAGTCCTCCAAAAGTGCAGAGAACATGGATTTTCTCTCAATCCTAAGAAGTTTGTCTTCTGTGTTACTGAAGGTAATTTGTTGGGACATATTTTCTAAAAGGAAGGAATCAAGATAGATCTAGAAAGAGTTCAAGCAATCCAGTAGATTCCTCTTCCCACAAGCAAGAAAGGTGTTCACTCTTTCTTTGGCAAGATTAATTTCTTGAGGAGATTCATTCCAGACTTTGTAGAGCTGACTATGAGCATTTCTCAGATGATGAAAGGAAAGGAAGGCTTTGGTTAGAATTCTGAAGGTAAATAAGCTTTTGAGGGTATTAAGAAAGCCATTGCTAAGACTCCCATCTTAGCATGCCCCGATTTCGAAAAATATTTCATCATCTATTACTATGCTACAGAGAGTACCTTGGCTGCTGTGCTAACTTAGAAAATTTTTGAGGACCATGAACTTCCAATTTCCTTCATGAGCAATGTCTTGAAATCACATGAATTGAAGTATACTTTGATGGAGAAACATGATTTTACAGTGGTCAAAGTTGTTAAGCAGTTTCGATTCTATATTCTTAACTCTCACTTTGTTGTGCTTGTACCTGATACAACCATCAAGTCTATTCTTACACAACAGGAGTTTGGAACTAAGAGGGGCAACTGGGTAGCTAAGGTTCAAGAATATGACCTTGATATCAAGCCAACTAAACTAATCTAGGATAAAGGCTTGTGTGAGCTTATTGTTGAAGGAGCTGGTGAAGAGTTGTCCACAAAAGTAGTTGGTGTTCATGTTGTCCTCTTTCTCAGTTCAACATATGAGTGGTATGCTGATATTGCACATTTTCTTACCTATGGATAATTTCCATCCCACTTGAGTGCTGAGGAGAAGAGGGCTATCAAGCTAAGGTTTGCACAGTATGTCTTATGGGAAAATTCTTTATTCAAAAGAGGCATAGATGGAAGATTCTTGAAATGTGTGGACAAAGAGCAACAAAAGAAGTTGTTTTCAGCTTTTCATGATCAAGCCTATGGAGGATATTTCTCTTATTGTCACTTGCTCATAAGATCCTTCCCGCACAAGACTATTGGCCCACTTTGTTCGAGATGCATCCAAATGGGTGGGTAAATGTGAAGCATGTAAGACTTTTGTTGGGAGACCTAAGTTGGCTGCTTTACCACTCAAACTAGTAATGATTGATGAGCCTTTTCAACAATAGGGATTGGATTTCATTGGAACTCTTAAACCACCTTCCAGTGTTGGAAATACTCACGTGCTAATTACTACAGATTACTTCACAAAGTGGGTAGAGGCTATTCCAGTCAAAAGCACTACTTCTGAGGTGGTGTGTAATTTCATCAAAGAGAACATCTTGATAAGGTTTTGGGGTGCCAAACAAAATTGTAACTGATAATGCTTCTAATTTTTCTTCTTCTGAGATGATGGATTTTTGCTATGGCTATGGAATTTCCCTTTCTCATTCTTCATATTATTATCCTCAAGGGAATGGACAAGCATAATCAACAAATAAAAATCTGGTAACCATTGTTCGGAAGCTTGTCAATGACTCCCAGAGGAATTGGCATAAGAAGCTATATGATGCTCTCTGGGCAGATATGATTACACCCAAAAGAGCAATTGGAATGTCTCCATTCTAGGTGGTGTATGGTGTTGAAGCTCAGTTGCCAGTAACAGTGGAATTGTCAGCCTTGCACTTAATGAAGGCCATTGAGGATGTTAGCTTCATCATTTCTTTGGACAAGAGGATCATCTATCTTCAGAAGTTGGATGAAGACATGATGCAAGTTTTTGACAAGATTTCATCTCATCAATAAAAGGTGAAATCCTTGTTTGATAAGAAGGCCAAACCAAGAGAGTTTCAAGTGGGAGACATTGTTTTGCTATGGGACAAAATTCATGAACCTCGAGGAAGCCATGGTAAGTTTGATTCTCTTTGGCGTGGGTCCTTTCAAAATCGACATTTTGCTGAGAAAAGTATTTCTACTTAGATTGCATGGATGGATATTCTCTCCCACTTCCTTAAAGTGGGAAATATTTGAAGTTGTTCAAGTCCTAGGTGATTAGGTAGTCCTTATGTATATTGTGTATAGTGTTTTGGTTTTTGGATTTTCCTTTTTGTTTTGTTTTTGGTCTTTCTTTTGGTTTATTTCTTTTCCCATTGTGTGTGTGTTGTCTTCTGTATTGGTTTTTCTTTTAACTCTATTTTCCCAATGGATAAGGCACTGGTCTTCTTTCCCAAAGTTTTTCTACAGTTCTTGATCTTGCCTTGTTTATTTTTTCCAAGCCAAGTCATCCCCAGAAAGAGCCACTATTGTCGCCCTCAAAATCTCCCTCTTTTCCAAGTCAAATTCAAAAATTTTGAGTTGGTGCTCGTTTGAAATTTCACCTTGTTGATTTAAAATCTTTCGGTCTTCGTGGTTTGATATATTTTCCGTTTTCCCGTATGGATGCATGAAAATATTTAACTTTCATTTGGGTGTTATTGTCAATCTTTTCTATGACCATGGATCGTGTTTAGCCTAGTTTTGTTTTCCATTTCTCTATCCATGGAGAAACAATTTGAAATTCGGGTGTAAATGGAGTTTTTCCCCTTCGTTTTATCTTTTTACGTGTATTTTCCCTGTCAAGTTTTGCCCCAACGCCCGTAGGTACGTGGATAGCTCTAATTGGATGAGGCGTGGCGGATCCTTTTGCAAACTTAACAACTTTTGTTATTTTTGCAAAAGTGTCAAGTTGGTCTCTTGGCCCGAAGGATCCTGATTGGCTACTTTTTGGTGGAAAGCGGAAAGGTGGACTCTTTTTGTGCTTTGAGGCATTATAGCAGAAAAAGGGCGTAAAAGTATAAATGGATCCCAAGGCCCGCAAAAGGACATGTGGCCATTTTTAATTCAAAAGCGGAGAGGTGGGTCGTCGGGACACTTTAGGAATTTTACCTTTATTTCCAAAAGAAGGCGTAAAGTTATAAAGTGAGCCACGACCCCGCTCATGCCCAAGTAATGCCACGTGTTAAGTCATGCATTGAAAATTCAAAGCAGGAAGGCAGATCGTCAGAGCGTTTTGAATTTTTGTGATTTTTATTGAAAAAGGGATTAAAGTTATAAAGTGAGCCGTAGCTCCGCTGGAGACCAGATAAACTACGTTGAAAAGTCAAAGCGGGAAGCGGGCCGGCGGAGAACTTTAAGTTTTTGAGCTTTTTGTTGGAAAAAGTTAAAATTTTAAAAGTGAGCCGCGACTCCGCCCACTCAAGTAAAGCCACGTGTCGGGCCCGATAAATGGGTGGGCCAAAATGTCAAAAAATGACAAATCTCTATAAAGTCACAAAATGCAAATGACACCCCAGGCCCATTTCAATTTTGATCTTTTCCACGTGGATGGCTCATATTTGAAGTTGTAAACAAGGTTAACAACTCATATTTGAAGTTGAAAAAAATAGGTTTAACGACCGCATTGCAGAGCATCTTTTTCTCACTGCCATTAACGCTTCTTCACGAACCGGAATCAAAGGTTGTGAATGATTGAAAGAATTTAAATCGCTTTCTTGAAGGTTATTTAATGGGCTCTTGACGCCATTGTAAAGGGTTGGAATTCTGATACTCTGCAAGTGTAATTTGAATTGAAAGAAATCAATACAGAAGATTTTCTCCTTCTCTCTATCTTCTTCCATTCTCCCTTCTTTCTCACCCAAATCTGCAAATCATTTAATCTTTGTGATAAGAAACTTTGTGTTCTTGTTGATACGATTTCTAGAACTTTGTGTCTATGGAATGGTGTTTTGTGCTGTGAATGTGAATGATTATGTTCTGTATCATCCTTGCCCAGTATGTATAAGGTTATACTCTGCTATCTATATTTCCTGAAAGTACTGTTATATTCTACTCTTTCCTTTCCTCAATTCCTCTGTTCTTTTGTGTTGATAATCTTCCTGGTATAAAACACATTTCATGATATCATAAATCCACATTATGATGAAAGTTGTACATTTGTACATAATTTTTTGTTTTGCTTTCAATAAGGGAACCTCTCCCATTAAAGAGGAGGGACTTGTTGTCCCTTGAATGTGGTTTGTTAAAAGTAAAATTTTAAAACCCGACAAGATGCACACCTTATTTGGCTTGATGACAACATTTAGAACCTCTATACAACAGAAAAACCTCTATACATTATGACAGAGCTCGGTCATCAAGACTTGTTTATTAATCAACTAAAGACATATCATACCTTGGATGAATCAATGAACTCGAGTCCTTTATGAGAAGATACATACTATACTTTGATTTCAAACTGAGCACGAGACCTTGAGATCACATATTTCATGTTTGATTAGCTACAAGAGACTTCTTATCATTAGAGCCTCTTATCATTATAGTGTCTTTGACATGCTCAACAAATCATTTATAATTTAAAATTGCTTGTTATCTTCTCAAACCTCGATACATCTTCGCTTTTCTTGATGTATACTCTAATTATTATTATAATAATGTAACACTCTTATAAAGAGTAGTACATGTTAAGTGACACAACATTATTTTTCTTTATACATATTTCTCATGTTGAGATGTCTATGCACATATCAATATCATTTAGTCTAACATGTTGTATCTTTTTCTTTCAATTCTACAGGATTCACTAATTCAACAAAATGGCACCTAAAAAGGGAAGCTTAGCCTCAAGCAAAAATGTTATTCCAACCCCTTCTAGTAGTGGTACTGAATTTGAAAAATTGCATCTCATTTTGAGAAACCATCTAAGGAAACCCATCCTTCTCTAGCAGGACCATCACAATCAAGGGATAATGATTACATTCAAAATGAAACTCGGAATAATGAGAATGTGTTCATTTTTTTATTTTCCGATGTTGTCAATGACAACAACAATGAAATGCCTCCCCTTGAAGACATTTCATTGAATGATGTTGATTTTGACACTGTGCCACCTTCCCAATTGAATGAAGATGGCACTGCATCACCTGCCAGTGCCCAAGATAATTTTTGAGGTGAAAATTCTGGCAGTGGCAGTCAATGAAGTATAAATTCCACCAAGGAAAATACTCAGCGGACACCTATTTATAGAAGAAAGAGAAAAGAAATAAAATGGGACTTGGGAAGGAGTTTCAGGTTAGAGTGGGTTTCTAAGTTTATATTTATTGAACTGTTGAAAATGAGAGTAAATTTGAACCTCCCAAAGAATGTAAATGTACAATCTGTAAATGGAGATCGGTAGGGACAAGACAACGCAACTTAAGTTGGTTACTATTGAGAAGCATGTAGGAAAGATATATGAAAAGATAATTGTAGGTGGTGTTGAGAAGAATAAAGCCGATGGAAAATTGCATATGATTGTTTGCATATTAGGTATGAAAAATAATTTGAAGAGCACAAGAGAAATGAAAGAATAGTTACAACGAATGGAGGGACAATTACCTCTCAATTCAAAAAGATCGTTCAAAACAGTCTTTTGGGTAAAACAATTCAGCTAGCTACTGTTTTTCACATTTTGAAAAGAGACCATCCTATAACAGGTTTTACTGAACAAAAGAAGATGTTGTCTTTCTCTGGTGTCCCACACTTTCCTCATTCTCACCGGTTAGAAAGTAGTGGTTGGGATTGGGAAAAATGCCTAGCTATGGTTGAGAAAGAATACTTGAAAAAGAAACTCGAACTCTGCATGATACATATATTTGTCTATTGATGAGGTTACAACAAAGTGGATAATACTACTTATGTTTGTATGCATGTGTATATTGTTGAGAATTCTATGATATAACCTCACTTACTTTCCATTCACAAGATGAGAGAGAAATCCAATGTTGAAAACCTTTTGAGTTGGTAATAAATTTTTTGAAGGAGATCGGTGACATGGATGGTGCTTATAATTACATCAAAGATGGTATGTTTCAGGGCATATGGGGCATCCGTAATGAAAGGTCATCATAATGTCTTGTGTGTAAGACTCCAAATATATCATTTCCTTATATGAGTGTCATTCATTGAATGGATCATAGAATGAACCTAGCTTACAAAATAGTTGGCAAATTTAAACCCGTCAGAGAAAAGTTGAAGACTTTGTTTGAGAGGTGCATGCTTATTTTTGTCGTAGTCCTAAAAGGTTCATGAAATTCCAAATATTTGCAAAAGGACTAAAAATGGGCATAAACTATTAAAAGATGTTGACACCAGGTGGATCTCATTGTACCAACCGGTTCGTAGGGTGTACGAAGAGTATCAATCCTTATTAGGAGTGATGTGGCAGAATCGCATGGAAGTGGAAAAGGCCCGTGGATTTGATACATCGTTTGAATGATATAGAGTCATTTCTGATGTTGTGTGGTCTCCTTCCCATGTTGGAAGAAATGCATCGTTTAATTAAACAAGCACATGAAAGAACTATCTATATTGTTGATTTTTCTAGTTTGAGGAAACGAGTTTGTGTGACAATAGAATATTTGCATCTCAATGAAACTACTTTTACATGTCCAACGTTTCATAGTTAGAATGATTTGATAAATATTGGAAATTCAAGTAGCTTTAAGCTTAAAGTTTTGGGGAAGTATGTGCTTCTCTACGTGGATATGAGATACCGATGTACATGTTTAAAGTAGTAGCCGGTAAGGTTGAGGAGGTAAAAGTCACAAGTTTGTTGTTTGATAACATTGTATCGTCAACAAGGGTGAGGTTAAGAGAAATTTCAATGTCCCTACTAGAAGAAATAAGGGAGTGATTTAGAAGGGATGCTTTACTTGAAGCAATGGCGATAGTAAATGTGTCCTTTTGGAATCCCGTCCAAAATGAAATACATATGCGGAAGACTACTTCAAGAGGTTGAATACATTGATTCAACATTTTTATAACCATGTTGACATCAATGGAATGAATATTGCAGTATTTTAGGAAAGGACATTTTGATTGCTAAATCTCATGAATTCGCCACTACAATGATTCAACAATTCAAAGAATTAGACAATCCCTTACGGTGTGGAGCAATAACCCAACTATGGAAAAAGTTGGGGTGAGTACTATTTTACAGCAAACCATGTCCGAGTTTTTCTCATTGGCTGATCTATGTCGAACAATGATTTTGGGTTCAGTTGAAGATGAGATAATTTTTAGTGCCTTGGCATTTATAAAGTCAAAATTGTGAAACAAGCTTGAAAAAAATTTGGACAATTGTTTGATAATTAATACATCACGGTACAAAGTGCATAACTTTCCCTATGATAGGGCTCGACAGATGGAAGTCAATTCTCAAAGGAAAGGGGTTGAAAAATGGCACAAATACAGAGATGACCCTATTGTAGCAATTGATTGTCAAGAAAGAGAGAGTCAGTCTCAGATATCTGGTGAATCAAATGATAGAGATGATCTAGGTCCATCAAGTTGGAAGCTTCCATTGGTGGATATCCCATGATATAGATGTTCATATAATAATTAATATATTCAAATATTCAATAAATTATTTTGAATCTCAAATAAGGATTAGCACTCACCCCAAAGTTACATGTGCCTAAAGGTAATCATATTTATTCCATTTCCATTTTGATTGCGTAAATATTACAAAGTCATGTTTTAATGAGTATTTAATATATTTTCACATACAATGTTGTTGATCTCTTTAATAGAAATCATACACCGCAAACTGGTTGGCTATTAAACCACAATGCATTTACATTATTATATACTTTAGGCATATAAGAGTTGTGGTGCTTAATTCGAGATAGAATAAGTGGTTTTCTTGAATCATTACCGAAATAAAAATTTAAAAATAACACTATTCCTCATTCAATTTTCTTGAGACATGCCTTGTATGAAAAAATTGAAGATTGTCATTGCAACAAAATGGAACAATTTTAAAAATGGATCTAAATACACTAAAGAGTAAATCCATGCACATATATATTTAACTCACCTCTTTGTAAAAGTTTTCTTCAACCAAAAGCAACCTAAATATCACATGTTTATTAATACAATAAACATAAAGATAACTCTAGTCTATTAATAAGACAATTTACTAAAGAGGACTTGTTGGTCAGAGTGGGAAAGATGGAAAAGGAAATTCAAGAACTAAAGAGTGTTATCAGAGATATGGAAAAAGCTAAGGGAAAAAGGAAACTGCAAAATGATGAAGAGGAGGATATCACTGCTGAAATTTTCAAGAAGCTTCAATCTCTGGATGGCAGACTTGGAAATGCAAAAGGTCGTAACGACTGTATCCTCTCTTGCCCTTAAAAGTATCTACAATTTCATCGAACAACATGTTCGTAGTATTTGCAGTCTCAATGGGGATTATTGAGGATATTTGGGGCTCTAAGGAGAAAACAGATATTGCAATTGCTCAAGCGGATTTGAAAGACCCTTCCCATGCCACGCTTATCATTGCATTCTTTGTCTCGCTTCAAATGATCAAAGCCAAGATTGACCGGGCTATCAAGTGATGCGAGCTCTGTCTTGCATCTTGTTTGTGAAGTTCTTGACCGATTGGCGGTTTTTGTGTTGTTTTTTTGGTGAGATGACCAATGATGGTTATCTCTTGTTCATTTTTTGTCTCTTCTGCTTTTATTCGGATCATTGTACGTCTTGATCCTATTTTATTACTTTGTTGTATTATCTGGCTATTGAGCCCTATGATGTTTGATGTTTTGCTCTTTTTGGGCTGTTTTTACCTCTTTTGATTTCTGGATTTTGAGCCTTTCTGTATACAAGGTATAGTCCCTTCAAAACTATTTACCCATAATAAAACCAAATATCCATAGATTTAAGATGAGAATAGATCAAAGAAAGTATTTCTATGAATAAAATCAAATGTTGCTTAATATTATTTACTATATGAATTGAAATAACTAAAAAAATGTTGTTTTTAAATAGAATTCAGAATTATTGATGTCATTACTAATGAAATATAGTGTTTTCACATTTATATAGTGTTTTCAAAATTATTTTTAGATGTTATATATTTCATAATTTTGACATTTTTTCATATTTATTTTATTAAAATTAATCGATATATATTGAAAGAAAATTAACATTTTCATTTTTCTCTGTTGAAGGGTAACGTGTTTTCTAATATCTCATTTACAACGGGTAAAGCTTAACCTAGCCAGTCAAATTAAAGTATGGGGAGCCCTTCAAATTTGATCACTGAATGCAATGATGGTCGTTTCAATATATTTTGCAGGAAAGTGCCCTTTTCATAAAGCTTAGTAACTTTTGAATATACATATTTATTAAATATGTCACTTTTATGAAATAAGTCTTTTCCATATTTATTAAATATCTCGTTTCCTAGACCTTCATGCTAGAAAATATAACATCACCAAGAATTAAAATTGATAAGACATTTATTAACTATGAGGGTACCAATTAAATCTCTGGCGGCACACTTTACATGTGTCATGAATAGGTAAATTGTAATTAATTTCATATAAAACTCAGGTCAAGGGCCGAGGCTATCAATAATTGCTCACCGACGTCACTATCATGATAAAAGGACGTTTAAAAGGCATGTGGAAGAATGTGGGATAGTGACACCAGTTTTAATGTGAATGTTTTGCCATGATTTGCATTTAATATTAATTGTCAATTCAATTCTCACAATTTACCTTATATAGCATTACCAGATTCTTAATGTTATGGAGAGAGCTCTAGATTTAACTTATAAATATCAATAAAAACTTTAATCCATAAGCTCACAATTTAACTTTAAAACACGTCACACAGGACATACTAACCTACCCAAAATTAGGAATTGAACAAGTTGGTATTATAGGGGATCATTTTACCCGCACAGTAGTTCCAGAAAACTGTGTAATAAAATTAAAGAGAAATTTGTTTGTAGGTGTTGTAGAGGTGTTGTCGAGGTTTCCCATCCCTATATAGAACCTTTAAATGTAATGGTTCACATTGCATTGTACACATGGAATTGCTAGTATGACAAATATTCTATAGCTTATGATATCTTGTTTGAGGTGCACACAAAATGCCACTTCTTGTTAACTTAATAAAGTTTGATTTATCAACCGCTTTTTATATATAGTTCTTATATAATTCTATATATGAACTTATCTCGAATTATCATCATTGTCATTATCCCTATTTAGAACTCAGTAATGGTTCACATTGCATCGCATACACATGCAATTGCTAGTATGACAAATATTTTATAGCTTATGATATTATGTTTGAGGTACACACAAAATGCCACTTCTTGTTAACTTAACAAAGTTTGATTTATCAATCGCTTTTTATATATAGTTTTAATATAATTTTATATATGAACTTATCTCGAATTATCATCACTGTCATTATCCCTATATAGAACATTTAAATGTAATAGTTCACATTGCATTGTACACATGCTATTGCTAGTATGATAAATATTCTATAACTTATGATATCATGTTTGAGGTACACACAAAATGCCACTTCCTGTTAACTTAACAAAGTTTGATTTATCAACCGCTTTTTATATATAGTTCTTATATAATTCTATATATGAACTTATCGAATTATCATCATTGTCATTATGAGGTAGCTACAAGTTTAGATTATAATTACATGTTATCTGATCCTTTTTTCTAGGTTTACATGTTGACTCTACTCATAACATAATATTTATCTGAAGTAGTATTCTTTGCGGTTAATGTCACCTTAACATGACGAAACTTATTTTTAATGATCAAGTTTACAATTTAACATCTTGCTAAAGGATAATATTTCCTGTTATTAATGTTTAGATTTTTACACATAAGTAAGTAAACCATGGGAAAACAAAATCACCTATCTCCTCACTTAAAAGAATTGGTAGATTCTTCCCATGGTTATTTCAAAGCTTCGTGTTTAAATATACATAGATATAAATTCGGAGAAGGATTTTAGTTTATGATTGGGCACATAGGCCTAAATTTTTGTATCCATTTATATGACATTAACTAAATAATTCCTTCTAATTTTAAGATGGAGACCATATCCTTACACGTGAGTCTCCAATTTTCCATATTGTATAATTGCAAGTGGGTCTCTGTTTTTTATACATTTATATATCATTACTAAAGTGATTCCATCTAAATATGACTTGTCATGAATTTATATATCTAAGGATGACTTGCCAAGAATCTAGGAAAGTCCATGTTAATCTCTAAGTAAGGACTTTTAACCCCATACTCCTTAGGTTAGTCCATTCTTACTAGTTGCTCGAGCACAATTCTCAATTTTTGGAAAAGATCTTCAATAGGTGATACACACCATTCGCTCTAGAAAGAGATCCCAATGAACCAAAGTTGCACATAATTATAGGAATAAACACCATAGCCCTAAGAGCAATAATTCAAAAAATTGTAAGGCCTTAACTCAACACCATTGTTCATAGTAAAAAAAAAACATTGATATGAATTAAATTGATCCAAACAAACACTCAGAAACAAAATTGATTCCAGTTCTATACCAAGTCACCAATTTTTGCTATTCCCAACCCCCGCACATTCAAAACATATGTGCATGGTAAAAATAATGTGGTAACGGTGTACAAGCATACTCACCTACCCAAAATCAGGAATTGAACAAGTTGGTAGCGAATGGAATTGTAAAATGTTATATTACAGAGCTTTTTGTCAAACATTTCACATGCCTTTGCATGCTTCCCCATTTCACATACATATCTGTCACTAGAAAGACGCTTCAACATTTTGTAATGGCATTGAAGATCCAATACTAATACGAATAATGAGAAGCCATAAAAAATTATAGAAATAACATGTTTACAAAACCTTGCATGATTATAGATTTGTACCGTTCAAATCATCCAAAGGCATTAGTAAATATCATAACAAAACAACTAAACACTTGACTGCAAAATTACACTCTTCACAGAACATAAATACTTTGTTCCTACCAACTACACCCTTCACAAATACTTTGTTTGTACCCAACGAAATTAAGGACAAAATAGAGTTCTAAGTATTCAAAATAAAAGACAATCAATAAATTTTAAACTGGGATGATAGATGAACATGCTATGTGAGTTAACCCGCCATCAATGCATGATCTAAAAATAGATTTTTACTACTCATGACCAAAAACTACAGCAAAAGCTACTATATTTAACTCCAAAATACCTCTAAGAATGCATTCTAGATGAAACTCAGAGTTGGGTACAAGTTGGGAAGTGAGGAGTTTCTTAATGTAATGTAGAATCCTTTTTACTATATGGAATGAATATCTATAACACACAACATGTGGATGATACAAGAAGGATTTTCACCCAAACAGACTACAACCATTGGGTATTTTTTTCTTACCTGTTTGAAGAGAAGGCTTAGGGCACACTTTGAAGAAGACTGGTTTCTGTAAACATCACCTTCCATCTTGGTTTGAGTGGGGCTTTCAGACTGAAAAATGATTCAAGATACTATCAAATTGGTTCATATACGAGGATTTTCCTAGTCCTGGACAGAATTTAAAGCAATTTTCAAATTAACAAAGATATCATTCAATACGAAAAACTATGATTATTGACTATGACGAATAACTAACTTTTTGAAAAATTATAGTATAGTTGTGATTTGTATTCATACCTAATTTAGGTACTAGTATGTCCCCTTGGATACCTGATGACAACCAGATCAACAAATGATTCCAGAAGATCCTCTCCAAGTTTCTTAAGAAAATCCTTCTACGCCCGCAACAATACCCAAACTAGCCGTAAAATAGTACCATGGCAATTCAAGGAAATAATTTCCATATTCCGTAGAGAACTTTGAGTATATTGTGTGTTGTTCCCCACCAAATAAACATTATGGGGGTTGTCATGTCATTTTATTGTTATCTTCTTCTTTGTTTGCATTTTACTTGATGTTAAGAGTATTAGTTCAAACTTTTAAGTACTCTTGTATGTTCAATGTGATATCAAACCACCAATCCTTCCTTTCAATGTATTTTGAATTTTTGTCTCGGGTTTCCTCCTATTTTGTTAAAACGATAAAAACCTACCAGATTTTGTTTAAACAAAAACATTAAAATACAAACCCTAGTGCCTTCATCCATACTTATGAATGGTTATGTATCAAAACTTCCAGTGAGTGTTTTCATAATAACTTGTGCTCAAAACTGAACTGTTCACTACGCCTACCTCTGTCATGGCTCTGCCTCTTCCATTGCATCTATTCCTTCCTCTTCTCCACTCAATCTTTGATCCTTCATCGACAAGCAGTCCCACTACTCCACCGAAAAATGGTTCCTTGTGTTGTCATTACCGATATGCACAAGGAGGTGACAAAATTGTTCCATAATATGAGCAGACTGTTCAAGATGACAATAAAATGCTTTTTATCCTCTAGTGGTGCACTCGATTGCCAGAATTTTTCTGATTTCTTTAATCTTTTAAATATGATCTACTACCGAGACCCATTTAGATATGTTAGGTTGGTCGCCTTGGTTCCAAGTGGTAAAATACTCAATTTATATTTGGTTTATACAATGACTAATGTTTTTCCCAAGCATTTATGGAAAAACTACAGCTCCTTATATGCGCCAAAATTTCATTCACAACAACAACTCGAATGAAATCCAAGGCATATATCTATTTTTTTTTTCAATTAGCTTCATGGTTAGGAGGACATCGAACTCCACTTTCTTTTCCATGCGGCGTTATTTTTCCCACTTGACTATGGGGAATCGGACATCATAAGATTTATGTATATTTCATAATAGTAGACATGTTTCGGCCCTAGTTTCTTTCTATATTCGGGATGTTTGTCTTCCGACCTAATTTACGGAATTTAAAACGATCCCCATTATTGCGTTTTTGGATCCAACATCCTTAAGCAAACATGAAAAATAGGCCTCGAATCTAAGCAAGGAAATAATCAATTAGATAAAATCCTCCAAAGATATCCTTGAGTAAATTAATAAGCTTCCTTAAAACCATTTATCCGGTATTAAAATAAGCCCTTAATTGTCAAGCAACGAAAAAGACACTTGTAAAATCCTATATCCAAAAGATAACAATAAGTTCACGGTTTCACTGATTTCTTACCACTTCGTGACCTGAGTTTGAAAATTAGCTGCAGTATTAGAATCTTAAGCACCAAAATGTATAAATATAGCATACAGGCCCAAAGTTTGCAACTCAGAGATTGAACAAATGTCCTGCTATTCCCTATTCTGCCTCCAATTTCCTTAAAGCAAATATGAAAAATAGGCCTCGAATCTTTAGGCAACGAATAGAGAAACCCATAAAACTCTTAATCCAGTCTAAACCTAAACGTCGGAGCATTTACCAATTTTTTAAAGTACAAAAGCATGAAAAGAACAGCTGCGAGCAATACCTGTTGGAGAATTTGTGGGGCTGGGACGAATCCTTGTTGCTAAATTTTTTATCCGGTGATGGAATTCGAGCCATTACCATTCAACATGCATAGATATATACCCGACAGAATTGCTAAATATACCGCATGCAAGTGCTAAAAATGGAAAAACTAAAAAGAAAACGGCTAAAAACAACCAAAAAGCAAAAATGTCACAACGCCCATTGAAACCGTCAAAACGCCCATCAAAATTAATCACCTGTCAAAAACGTCAAAACAGCCATCAAAATTAAGTTAGTTCTTTGAACGACCGGAGAGGCCTTTCCCATAGGGGAATGCCTTCGGCATAATTACACATGCCGTTTTCCACATCTGCACCAAAAATTATATATTGATTGAAATTTACCATTTTCTAATCTTATACTAGCTCCTAGTGTATCATTGTTGCAAAAATTGAAATTTTTACGTGCGAATATTCTTTTGCATAGTTCTCTTGTTTCTGGTATGAGGTTTATGAAATGCACATTTCATAGAAAGAATAATACTACCATTCTCTTTGCTCCACATGTAGTTTCTGTTAATACAATTTACTAAGGCACCCATCTAACTATTCTATTTGGCAATAGATTTCTTCCCTTCTGTGTGACCAGTTACAAACTTACAAGTGCCAGGAACAACAATAGAAGCCATTACCAAATAATCATATTGCAAAAGCCTTGTTACAGATACTTAATACCTAACAAGGCAAACGTCTTTGTATAAATAATGTGATACCCAACCAACAAATGCAATTTTGTAAGTGATAAAACCAACCTATGAATACATCCAACTTCTTCAAGCCAAAAGAATGGTTAAAATGCTGGTCAATTTTCTATTTGTAATATTTACAACTGCAATCAAAGGAGGTTGATCACTTGGTTCAACTTAAAAGCTTGCGAGTTTGACATTTTAAAAATTGAATGAGATTTGGTAGCGTAGTTAAAAGGAGGATGGCCATTTGTGCAACCTAAAGCTTATGAATTCAATCTGAAACTTTTAAAAAGAGTCTAATCAGACCTCAGTAACTTAGTCAAAGGTGAGTGAATAAAAGTTTGTGCTCAATCTCATCCTTCCAAAACAAAACTAAATCAGAGCTCGGAAACTTAGCTAGATTAGGTTGATCCTTTACACAACCTGAAGGCTTGTGAGTTCATTCACAACCTTTCCAAAATTTTGAATTTGAATTGGTTGTTGCCAGCTTAGCCAAAGGAATCAGGTCATTGGTGCAACACAAAGTTTGTGAGTTCATTTTCAACCTGTCAAAAAAATTAACTCAGACTTTGGCAGCTTAGTCAAAGGAGGTTGATCATTCAGGAAACCTGTAAACTTGTGAGTTCATCCTCATCCTTTTGAAACACTAGAATCAGACCTTGGCAGCTTAGCCAAAGAAGGTGCGGGCATTCATAGGATTTAAAATCTTGCAGGCTAATTACAAAATCAGAACTTGGCAGCTTAGCTCAAGGAGGTCAGCCATTCGTGTGATGGGAAAGTTTTTGGGTTCATTCTGAACCCGAAAAAAACTGAAGATAAAAGAGGAGAAAGAAATCTAAAATGGACGGGGAGCATACAGACACAATTGATGACCATGGAGAGGGAAGTTTAGATATTCAAGGAGTTACATTCATAAGGCTCTTCTGTTTTGCAGATGCATATGACTGTCTGCTCATGATTATTGGAACTGTTGGATCAGTGGTCCATGGTCTTGTTTAGCCAACTTTCGTCTTCTTATTTGGAGATATGGTCAATTCCTTTGGTAAAAATCAAGAGTTTCCTTCTCAGATGGCCACAAGAGTTGCAAAGGCAGGAAATGGACTCTATTTTAAATAAAATTATCTTTTAGGAAATCCTTTCCACCTTTCTTGTTTAAGAATTTTATATCTGCACAGCTAGGCTAGTCTTAATATCAATAGTTCTTGAGTAGTGGACTCCATCACTTTTTCTCAATTTAGTTTTCTTCACAAGCTGATAAATTCTATACCAGACCATTTTTTTGCATGTACTGTTACAGTTCAGTATGGACCTTCTTTACGTGGGGGCTGTAGCTTTTGTGACCTCATGGGCAGGTAAGATCTTTGTTTTCACTTTAAGATTGGATGAAAGAAAGATTAAAATTATATTAATGTCTACAAATGACAAAAATAGGTCAATCAAACTGTAAAAGTTCAGCTAGCTTACAATAGACGAGAGTTGTCAATGCAGCTCTAATAACCATAATAGAAAATATATGAAATCAGAAAAATGTTCATCTACAACATGTAGAGAGTGCAGATAATAGAATAGCAAGATGAGAGAGATAAAAGTCAACCGTTATCATTCTTTAGGCCAAATTGCTCTGTAGGACCTGACAATGTTCCTGTTGTGGTAATATTGATTATGGCAGAAGTGACATGATGGATGCATACTGGGAAATGACAAGTTGCAAGGGTGAGGTATAAGTATTTTGAAGACATATTGAGATGTGATGTGGCCTTCTATGATATGGATGTTAGGACTGGAGAAATAGTACAGAGCATTTCTGCAGATACTTTGCTCTTCCAAGAGGCCATCAGTGAGAAGGTGAGTAATGTCTCTTCCGTTTTTTTCTCTCTTTACTTATTTTTCATTTTCATTCTCCTTAAATAAACTGCACTTAGTTGTTAGGTCCAAGGGGTTTCTATTCCACCAAAGTCCCCATGGGTTTGTAACCTATCTTTTCTTTTGCTTTATCTCAAGTTTAAGGGTTGTAGTGGTCACGAGTATAAGAATATATTTCCTGCCAAAATTGCCCCATGGACGGCAGAGCAGCCTCTTAAACTTGCCAAAATTGCCCCATGGAGGGCAGAGCAGGATCTTGTCATTATATTTCAGATTCGGCGAAGTCGATTTGTATGCTTGGCACCTAGTGTCAAAGGAAAAAAAAAAGATAGGCTGCCCAACTACAAAGTGCTTCACTTGCTCCCATGCCTTCTAAATTGACTGGAGAATAAAGGACCCACGAGGAGCAAGAAGAAAGCCCCCAAATATCAAGTCAACCAAATTAAGTACTTCTCATCTCTCTTGACCCTTCAGAGCCTATTGGAAATATTGAATCTCACATGAACTTTCCAAGGTTCAACTCTAGTGAAAGCCCTCAAGTTTTATTTATTTATTTGCACTTAAAAATAACCGCAAAGGTTCTAAAGTCACTTTGTTTGCAATCTTTGCACAGCCTGGCTTCAAAGAGAAACCATTTGTGCCATTATTTTGTTGAATCAACTATCCCTGTGCAATTTATATGCAATTTTCAGCAGATTATGAGTTAATTGGATCTTCTATGATCATCCTATATTTACAGTCAAAATTTTCAATCATGATTTAAGTTTCGTATCTGCATCCAAGATTACATATGCATGACTTCACCTGTCATGCACGAAAACGCCGACCCTTCTTATAGCATGGCAGGCTGTAGCTCAAATAGCTTTGAATGTTTTGAGTCTTTTGACTGACAAGTGCCTTTTATGTTTTTACGGATGGCCTCTGAGTTTCATAACTATATTTTAACAGAGCAACTCGTGTCTTCTTTTCTTGAGTGTCTTATTTTAACAAACTAAATAACATTATCCTCACTGGCATAACTTGCAACTTATTTGTAATTGCTAGTTAGACCACCGCAAGGACATAGGATGGGGTGCTTATGCATAAGACTTCCTCAAAACTTTGACTGTGAAAAATTAAAGTTGAAAACAAAAAACAAAATATTGAAATTACTCAAATATGGAGAGTGGCAGGGGATGTTACTAAGAACTGCAGTTACAGTGATCGCACTTCCGCATCTCTGCTGGCAAAGTAGTAATTCTTTTCTTTTTCCTAATTTTTATTTTTATTTTAACAGACACAAATTATGAATTTCACATCCACAACATCAAACAACTTCACTTAATATATGTAAATGTATCTGCCTCTCGACATAATGAGTGGATAGAGGGAAGTGGCTGAGAGCAGAATGAAATGGCATAGTCCATATATGGCTTTTTAGATGTAATTTAAAGAGTGGTTTTGTTCATTTTTATTTTTTGCCGGTAGGCATCCACCTTTGAAGATGCCCCTGTTGGAAAGTGTCAAATTCCGGCGGCTCCAAATTACAAGTTGCCAGATTTTAGATATTTTTGTACAGTCCTAGATATTTACTATCCTAGATATTCATCTACAACTCCACATCCTTTAAATTGATATTATGCAATTGGCAAATGGCCATTCTCTCGTGCCCTTGTTTTTGGGAGTGAGACCATCATGGGTGAAATCTATGCAGGGGAGGTGGGAGTTATGGGCGATATTGAGGAGGGTGTTCCACAGTCGCAGGTCCAAATGGTCACGACAGACATTTGATCCAGTTATACACAAGCGAGATTCATTGGTGTTGGCGTTGGCTGATTTTTTTGGAAGGAAATTCTGCCAAGTTATCTACAGCTCGGAACATCATCCTTTCCTCACCGTCGTCTTCTTTTTCCAGATTGCTTGCAGCCAACTGGCGGAACAGGGGATGCATCTTGCATTTTCGGACTCTGCCCAGAGAATCAGCTTCCACTCCCTCCACTACACACCAATTTATCATTGTATCCAACAACAGTCGGCCGTAAGCATCAAACTTGGAAGGGATTTCGGCTTGAATTAGCCTCTCTGCAGTCCACATATCAATCAAATCTGTCGTTCGTACCACATGATTTTAGGGAAACGTTGCGAAGTAGAGAAACGCTTTTCTAAGGGTTAGAGATAGAGATTCATAACTGGGGCGGAGACACCGTAAAATTCGGCGTCTTGCATCAGTATGATTGCTAAAGAAACTGGCATTATTTGGCCCTTTCAAAGCTAGCTGTCATTGCCAAGGATCTCTTTTTCCGGCCATGGCCACGCCATATGCCTTGAGAGCCAAAGGGTGTACATGGCATTTGCTTGCTGTCTAATTTGTAGTCTGCAATACCTCTGGCGAAATAGGCGATTTGCTGCTTCTAAAATCATATCTCTCAAACAACTTCCAACTGTCTGTGTCTGATAAGCGATCGATGTCGAACAAAGTCATATCCACTTTTATTTTTGTGAGATCTAATCTTTTCTATGAGAGATCACAACAATCTTAGATACGTTTTGATTAATGAGCGACACTTTTATTTTTGTGAGATTTAATCTTTTCTACGAGAGATCATGTAACAATCTTGGCCAACACTCCGTCCAACATCATTAGGAACTTTCTGCCTTCAATACACCTAAAGATTTCAGCTTTGCCCGCAGGGGTTAAATTTGACGGCCACGTATGCGTGTCAAACAATTTTTAGGTTACGACCATTTCTAAATATTACGGTTTTCAAAAATTTAAAACAATGTTATTTGTATACTTTTAAAAATATATATAGAAGATTATTCTATATATACAAGTATATATATATATATATATATATATATAAAAACTAACTATTTTTAAATTATATTTGTATAGTTTTTATATAAATATATATATAAATTAATGGCCATACTTAAATTATGAAAGTCGCGTGTGACGGTTATTTCAAATATTTACATGTATTTTATGGCTAAGCGAGTGTGGAGGCGGTGTGTCCAAACCTCATGTCATGTGTTGACATCCTTGCCTTGGCTACCGGATATGCTTTGTTGAATTGGTAAGCGCTCCGAATAAATAGGGTGTTATGGAGGGGCTTCAATGCCTATTTTTTTTTTTTATTAAAGGTTATGCACAATATAGGTATGTTAAAAAGGTGCTAGCAAACTTTGAAGCAATGGAATTGGAAGGTGTGAAACTAGACTCCACAACCTTTGCTCGCATACTCGACTGTGTGCTGAAATGGGAGCTTCAGAGCGGTGGTATGGACAGATAGAATTATATTGGAAAGGGGTATTTTGTTAGACGTTGTAGTTGCAAATTCTCTAATTGAATGATTGGTTTTTTCATTTTGTTTTTATGCAAAAACGGGATTATACACAAGGCATGTGAACTGTTTGACAAATTGTCTACTAGAGGAGCATTCACATAACATTTTTTTACTTTTGGCTTATTATAAAAAGAATCAAAGGTTCGACTTTCATTTGGTTTTGTGTTTGTGGTTTCTCATTAAAAACTCGGGATTAATAGTAACTTGTCGTCTTTGAGAGAAAATGTGTTTGGAATTTGTAGATCATCCATTAAAAATTGAATTGAGCATGCAATGTTGGAAGGAACTAAATAGATGTTTCAAAGTGGATTTTTTTGTGGCTTCCCATTAAAATAATTATTTATTCTTTAACTATCACGAGAGATGTGATTGGTTCTGCACAAATCCATACACCACAACCTCCCCGAAGACGAAAAAAACTTATTTTATGAATATGTTGCAATCACTACCGCATTTCTTTTTTATATTTAGTCAAACAAAAATATGGCAATGATTGCAAAAAAATTCAACAAGATTGTAGAAATGCCATAGGGGGTAGAAATTTTCCCGAAAAGTGCTTCATGCAGTTTGAGAATTATACCTTTGTTAATACTAGATAAATCCAAAAATATTATTTCTCCAATTCACAGGGTTTCACAAACCCCGATGTCCTTACCATAGCCATTTAGGGGTTAAAAACTCTCACAACAAGCAGATTTGAACCAACACTACGCTCTGCCTTCATGTCTTTTGCATGTCATATGCTAGCATCCTCTAACCCTTTGCTGAAATGGGAGCTTTACAACTGGATGTGGACATGCATCAAAGAATTATGGAAAAGGATTTTCCACACGAGTTGCAGTTGGAAATGTTTAGGTAGTTATGTATACAAAATATGGAACCATAGTCTTAACTCGAGTCAAAATAAGAGCTCGAGTAGGGTATGGGCATCCATTAAAGCATAATGAAATTGGTTGTCGATGTTGTAGTTGCAGGTGCCCTCCTCTCGCATTCCATTGTATGTACTTTGTTTGGTGATGCAGTTTCTATGATTCTAAAAATACACATTCAATAAAAAAATCAATCCTACTTTAGTACGCGGCTAGTCTATAGTAATATATTACAATCTTTATGCTAATAGGGGTGAAGTTGCATTGGAGGCAACTCTCTCACTAATTTTGAAATTGTTTCAATGACTCTATAAACCCGTATATTTAACTAATGGCGTAACATTATAACCCCTTTTAGTACAAGTGCTAGTATACATTTGTGGATATGTAGGTGTGGGTCGTGCCATGACTTGTTCAAACATGTATACATTTTATAATTTAAAATTTGATATGAACATGTAGTTATTCGGTCTACACAAAAATACCATAATTTGAAAAAAAAATAACACTTTGAATTTTTGGCATTGCCAATCAGATTGTTCACATTACCAATCAAATTTTTATCCATTGGGCTCCTAATGGTATTTGATCTAAGCTCAATCTTTTTCAAATATTTCCCACTCAACTATAGCCCTTAGGCATTATGCGGACCAAGTATTTACATTGAGTTACAATAAAAAAAACAACAAAAGATAAAAACAAAAAGAATCATGTAGCGGTCAGTTCTTGCATCATATGTGTTGTTAGATTCGAGTTAAAATCAGTGTTATGCATGGATGCGTCCCTCCTAAAAATTAGACATCCCTGACGTTCTGCGGATGATGAGACGAGGGAACGTCCCACATGTTTCCTAAAGGGCTAGAAAAAAGGGGGACATTCTTGAATATCAAGGGACGTTTCCTCAAATATGCACAATCAGAAAGGATGAAATATATCATAGATCTAGACACTTCTGCCCTTGCAAGTATAACTTGCTATGCTCCTTCAATGACTTTCATTATGAAGAAATCTGCACTCCTTAAGTAGCATCAAATACAATTACAATCTACACTATTCGGAAACCTCCGTTTTAGCATCTTGACATGTTGAATTATTTGTCAGCTAAAGTGCACTGCACGGCTGTTTTGTTTACAGTAGCAGAAATCACGATGTTTCAGAGAAGTCAAGTGGGTAAAATGAATGCTAAATGCTAGCAAAGCTATATTCTGACCAAGGTTTGTACTTTTCATTCAGGCGGGATGTATTATTGCATCTTGTCAAGTTGAATTATTTGTCAGCTAAAGCGCTTAGCTTTCGCTGTTCTAGATTGTTTACTATATATTTTAATCACTAATAAGAGAACATTTTTTCTAGGGTTCTGCTTCAAATCTCAAAAGGGTGTTATGCACGGTTGCAACACAGTCTCCATTAGCAAAATCTGTAGAAGCAGAAATGGAGGCTCCTAAGGAGATCTTCGTTGCAGATTACAAGATGCTTACTTATTACTTTGACATGGTAAGAGTGTAGCTTATGCCTATTATATTATGAGTGGATTTCTATCACACTTTATTGCTATATTTTTAGACTATGATGGGTAGACGACTTGTTAGATAATATTGAATTATGGTTTACCTATTCCAAGTAGAAGATTATGGTTTTTGTTCAAAGGCACCCTTGATACAATGAAGGCAGAATTGTTGAAACAGTTGAATGCCTCTCATGTAAACAAATTTATCGACATTGAGATCTCTTGATCTGCTGCAATATCAGACTGGGTTCTCTCAATCCCGCCATATTTGTTCACATGGTCTCATTAACTTCAAAAATTGAATATATGAAATGGTTAGTACATTTAACACTGAGTTATAGACCTTATGTCCAATGCCTTGCAATAATTTTCATGCCAATTTTTTTCCTGTATTCATGTACACCACTGGAAAGAATAAAAAGAATTCCTGGATACTATACATTCAATATGTAGTCCTGATTGTGATTTAACCAATTTCAAAGGAACTGAAATCTTCTTAGATAGTCACTATTAACGTAGGGAGGGCTAGTAGAAATCTGCAGAAGTGAGATGCCGATTTCCAAGAAGCCTGACCACACAAATACTATGGTGGGAGTTCGTCCACAACTGTCCAAGAGTCCTGACTCCTGATTGTGATTATAACCAAATTTCAGGGGAACTGAAATCTCCTTAGATGGTTCACTATTAGCATTGGGAGGGCTAAAAGAAACCCATAGAAGTGAGATTGTCATTGCGAACAATCTGACCACACAAATACTATAGTGGGTGTTCATCCTCTCCTTCCCATGAGCCCCTTGGCAAAAGGATAGAGATGGCAAAGCACCCAGAAACTGAAGAAGACACCACCCAAAACCTTGCTCCACCGTGGAATTTCACCGTAAATAGTCCATGACATTCCCACTGCTATGGCAATTATGTTGACCATATGATTGTGATGGGAGGGATCATGAGGCAGCTCCACTCAACCATGTAAAGCTATGCGAATGCATCTTCATTGTCATCATTTTCCAATTTGGAGGTAAGTGTGAAAGATATATCTATTGATTCTATTCCTGCCACCACCTTTAACACGCCTTGTAAAACTGCCGCAGGGTGAGCACTGTTACCTCCTATCAGCCAAAACTGCTCATTTCTCCACCATTCTTCCAATGTAATTCAAGACCATTTCATTTCAAGAATTGCAAGCAGGCAGAGTGTGACAGTGATGCTAAGCAAAAAGGCAAGGAATGTAACGTTAAGTGTCTGTACTATAAACTGTCCAATAAAAAGGGATAGTGCAGGTAGAAAGCAGTAAACCATAAGACAAATGGATGGAAAGGATAGATGCCAACGTTTATGTAGGCTATTTTCTGCAAAAACTTCATCCTGCTGCTGCCAACGCAAGCATTGTTACGAGCAAAGAAAATCTCCACTGGCCCAGTAGCCCATCTGAGGACCTGATGTAAACGATCAGTCAAAATGATTGGACCAGTGCCTCTGAATGCATCTCTCTGTCACACATACATTGATCTCCATCCCCTGTTATGCATTCTATATCCAGTGACAACATCTTCTGTTAGTGATCCATAGATCCAACCTACCCTTTGTCCCCATTCAGTCTTATTCTCGTACCAGCAAGATATAACATTGATTGCTTCAGCTACAGTGGCTGCATTCACTAGGGCCTATTAGAGCCCCTGCAGGACGGCCAGTCTTTACACCTTGCTGATCTACAAGAGGCCTTCCCTGATACTCTGCAATAGGTATAGATGCAGAAGTCTTGGTTGGTGTAAAATTTTAAACACATACCAGAATTTAACAAATCATCACACTATATTTTTGATCAGATGGCTTCTGTGTATATTGTACATAATGGGTTCTATCTTCGGGGTATTATGGTCACAAGATATGCACAAAATGGTGTTTCTTGACAAGAGAGTCTTGCTTGGTGTAAAGTTTTAAACACATATCAGAACATAACAAGGCATCATACTCTATTTTTTATCAATGGCTTCTGCGTATATTGTACATAATGGGTTTGTTGGAAAGGCCGCCATAAAAAAACAATTGGCAAGTTTAAAACTAGGTAAAATAAAACTCTACCTTTTACAGATTTCGTAGGCAAATCACTGCAATTATGGACACTTAATTTTTATGTGTATATTCAAGTAATGGATTCTCAATCTGGGAAAGATGATTCACATAAATTATCTTTGGCTGGAGATGGATTTAATATTGTCATCAAGGATAAGCAGGGTGTGGAAGCGGTGTGTCCAAACCTCATGTTTTCCCAAACTGAATAGCTGAATACCCTGTCTTACCAAACTGACATGACTGCTCTGTCAGTTAACTATAGGCTTCTTTCTGTTAAATCTATTCATTCAATCATAGATTTGTTAATATGTTGGAGGATACGTTGAAAGACAACGACAATGATGGGTGGACTTCCAGGGATTTTGATCGAAAGTGGTGCAGGTTCTGAAGCATCTGAAACACGATGGCCCTTCTATCCTCACAATCTAGACTGCTGACTGGTGCAGGAATAACTTCCACCGCTATCTGGACTGTGGTCTCATGGACTGCCATGCACAATATGGGTTTGTTGAAAAGGTGTTAGGAAACTGCAATTAGGAGGTGTGAAGCTATACTCCACAACCTTTGCCTGCATACTCCTCATCTGTGCTGAAATGGGAGGTGCAGAGCATGGTCTGGACATAGGAAAAATTATATAAACCAATCTTACAATTTGGCAAGGGTATGTTGTCAAATTATTTCTTCTGAAATGAAGAAAAATGGGTCTTGAAGACTGAATTAGAAAATACTGCATTGAGAAAGAAGCTAAAACCAATTGCATAAAAGGTAATATGAATCTCCAATTTGGGATAAATTAGTAGAGTAATAGGAGCTTCATTATTATTCAAATATGCACAATCCCAGCTTTATAAAACTTGAAGTTGTCAAGCAATCTTGGATATACTTCAACGCCAATCCAGTGTTGTTCGTCCTCATCAATGGTGGCTTGGATTGTTGGAAGACGATAGATGAAGCAAATCATGTTCCCCAATTGTCGCAACCACACACGAAAACTTTTTCTCCATACATAGCAACCTCATGTTCTTCTGCTTTCTCACACAGAGTGTCTTGGTAATCTTTGATACTGCACTGATCACAGTCAAAGAGCAACTACTTGGTGCTTCTGCGGGCCCAAAGTGTTCTGGATTGTCATCTCCATGAAAAGGAGGCCAACAATGGGGTTATTGAACTACCAACAACAGTGCATTAAAAAATTGTAGTGCTCCGCCAAGCAACCCATAATCGACCGTCGTTAGATCAGGGTACATGATGGCATTGTTGGAGTAAAACCAATTACGCCGAAGGCATTCCCCCTATGGGAAAGGGTTTTGCGGACATTCATGGGACTGTCAAATTCGACAGCCTAAATGACGGTTTTGTTATTTTTAAGAATTTTACTTTTCTGATTTTGCATGCTGCTTTGGGTTTGCTATTTTTAAATTTTATTTTATAGCTTTTGCATGCATTAACCTTTAAATACTGGTCACTAACACTATAATTTCATTCTTCAGGCTCTCGAAGTTCCAGTCAATCCCATGCGTTAAATTGAATTCTGCGCAGTATGCATTTAAATTCTTTTGTTTGGATAGGCATGTTTCGTTATATTATTTGTTTGGCTTTTATGACGATGTAGGACCTGAAACTTCCCGTTAATAATAAGAATCAAGTTTTGCTAACTTTGTACGATTGCATCTTGTACATCCTACAAACATTCTAATAACAGAGTCAATCTCCTTCATTGCTTCTCTCATGCCATACGCTGCGCGCCTCTATCCAAGTAGATTTACCAACCACATACTCGAGTAATTGCCTTCATAAGTTTTAGATACACCCATATCTGTCTTAACTATTTTTGTGCAAAGTTGGTCAAGAAAAGCTCATGTAAGTGAGAAACAATCACCATAGGCACATCTTGATTATTCGGATAACCTTTCAAAGAACTCTATAGTGTCGAGGTCGAGGTGATTTGTTGGCTCAAGGAAGTCAAAGTTCATTCTATAGATTTAAGTAGGTCTAGAGGCGATTTATATGTGGAGATAGTAGGTTTATGGAAAGTGGAGTGGTCATTACCTTTAAAACCAAAGAGACCAATTACTTGCTTTGTAAACAATTCAGCTTGGTTTATACTTGAGCGAAGATACAAAATTTAAACATAATGTTTAATGGTGATGTTTATGGTTATTTCAGGGGTCGAGATATTGTAGAATCCCAAGAGTAAGTTGAATTTTTCCAGCCATGAAAATTTCCATTGTCGAGGATGAAAGAGATTTAATATGTTATTGTTAAATTTCGGCATGGTTTGTGATTGTCAATGAAAGAGATTTAATGTGTTATTGCTAAATTTCGGGCATGGTCATGATTATCGATGAAATAAATTTAATATGTTATAAAATATTTGTAAATGGCGGGTCGATCCGAGGGCGTTTACACGTTTTTACGCAACTTCATGCATGGCGGAGTCAATCTGGGGCCATATTAACAAACTGAAATCTTACCAACTAAAGCAAATTTGAGTCATTGTCAGCAACTCCAGAAGAACAATTACAGAACTTTATACATTAGTTTTCTCATTAAGCCTTGATGTTTGATGTTTTGAATGGTACAGACCTATAATTATGCATAATAACATTACTGAACCCAAATAGATGCAAACAATTGCCAGTTTTAAGATGGACGATGTTCACTTTCCTCATAATGGACTTTCTGAAGGGAGTGATTAAACTTATGTTTGATATTATTATTTTTCTTTCTGAACAAACTAGGTTGCAACACTTATTTCCTTTTTTTCATAAAGTAGTTAGAAATCCTATGTCATACTTTGTCTTTCCACCAATAAGATGCAGGAAAACATGGAATTTTTGATAAATCCTGTAGATATTTCGCACAAGAATATTTTTTCAAATCTTTTAGTGTAAAGCCACACTCAAACGCCTTCTACTCTACTCGAATGCTCACTATAAGTGAACAAAACTTTCTCAATAAATTTAGCCAATGTAATGTGCAAGGATTACCTGAAAAGGGTTGCATTCTATGCGGTAGATGGGGTTGGATTGAATCTAAAACTACATTGAAGCCCATTTAGGCCAAGGCCATTAAAAATTTCAATGTCGCAAGTACCCTCAAAAGCCAATTATACTTGCGTGCATATATATATATATATATATATATTACAGACAATGTTGCAACAATATTTCTCTTCCTAATTTTGGTATACCCAAAAACATCCCATGTTCCAAAGCTCATATTTTGACATTGTATGGGAATATAATGCTCTCCCAACATCAAAGTTTAATATGAATTTCTTATTGAGAGAGAAGATTCCACCTCCGTCGTGAATATATATGCCTTCATTCCACATATTTGAATATATGGGTAAATAGCTACATGCATATATGCTTCGAATGAGGGTTATGGCTTTGTTCGGAGTAGTATATGTAAAATATGGTAGGATTGAGGATGGGTGCCAAGTGTTTGACAAAATACCTTGAAGCAAAAATCTATAAATTTGTAGTCTTCTTGCCACGATAATTGGGCATTTTGCTGTAATATTTCCTTATGATTTCTTACTAACCTATCATTGTTGTTCTTTGCTTTGTGATTTAATGCGGGGAAGAATTTATGGGCATAACAGATCTGTGGGGAAACAGGCGTGGAACGTCAAACTTCTTGCCATAATGTTCCCTCTTTAATCATGTTCCTCTCCTAGCATGTCAAGCTTTCTCTTCCTCCATATTCACTCTCTACTTATGAGGCATAGAGATTTGATCACCTGTCACACTAGGATGTTCATCCAACAGCATTGGACACTTCTGCACTTAAGACAAAACCATAACCACATTTCTTCTAAGAAAATTAATTAGTCTCCAAATAACCCAATTTAGAAATTCTACAGTCTATTAGTCATAGATTTTGTTGGCATTGAGTTGCATTCCAAGTATTTGAAAAGTTCCGAGATTGTTAAGAAAGAAGATAAAGAGAGTGATACTCATCATCCTGGACACACTGCAGCTTATTTTCCATATTTGCAAATGGTGGTGTGATTGTCTTCATCATTGATATTGTAGTGAGGTGTTGAGTATTTCTTTTAGAGATTTTATTACTTGATCCCGGAAGAACTCGTAAACTCCTCAATTTGAAACGGAAGACAACATAAACACCAAGAGGAAACAAAATAATAAAGCCTCCATTACCGAGTAAGTTGAATTTTGAATTTTGTTGGTCCGAAAATCTGTCGGGTGGGCAGATCTATGGATAAACGAGCCAACAGTGTGCAGGGCATAGCCCCTCTTTGAGACAACAAAGCGAAACTGGTTTATTGCTATTCTACCAGTAGGAATTTTTGCAAGTCTCACAATATTCTGCCTTCGGGGGTCTAGGATCTCATCCCAAAGAGGGGGGTGTTTCCAACTGTGAAAAGAAAGGAATGAAGGGAAAGACGAAGATAGGATAGATCTGAAGGGAGAAAAGAAATGAATTCCAAAGCAGAAAAGTCAGAAGGTCTATGTTTTGGGATTGGTAATAAATGGAGCCAAACCTACTTGCATAAACGAACAAAGCAATACTGATGAACAAATGACAAAAAAGTAGAGTTAGATTCAACAGAATAAACATACAGATCTAACATAAGAAAGTTCTGATGCATAACACAGGTATTCAGCACAAAGTCTCAATATTGTATTAATATTTTCTTTTGTTACAAAAAGTACAAAGCCTTTTCTCCTCACTTCTATTTTTCATCTAAAAAGTGTCCACCTCCTGAATACAACAAGTATCCAAGTATATATAGAAGAAGGAGAAGAGAGAAGGCAAAAAGAAACCAACAACTAATTACAAAATATCTAAAAGTCAACTGTTGACTTAGGGCAACTTGGTGGATGACAACATCCCATGGTGCAACATGGATGATGTCATCGTTTATGCCAACATACTTTTAAATATTACAAAAAGAAAGCCAAGAGGAGGAAGGCTATTCGTCGTCGTCCCACGGCTGGAAGGGAGTATCCTGCTGCTTTACTCAGGAGAGGCAATGTGGAATTGAGTCCGATACTCCATGAATTTGCTGATCATCGGTTGGAGTAGATCCCGGCGGGACCCTCGGTGTGATCGCCGATGACTTCACATGTCTCCCGCTTCATCTCTCGAGTTTTTGGGAGCGTGAAGTATTCATTACTGCCTCCATCAGTACCACTATAAAATCGCGGCAAGCCAGAAGGTTATTGATGGATTCAATGTCAAAAGTGGCTTCTGGCCCTAGCCCTTGTGAGACGATCTCTTGAAGATCCGGATGGTTTCATCTGCCTTCCTCAAGGTGAATGACGGAGTGAGCAAGCCCGGAGACATCCTTAGGATAATTTTCTCCATTTGATGCATTGCATCTAGGGCTTCCTCCTTGACCTTATCTATCTTCTCCAAGACAAATTCCATCTGATCGACCCGGTAGTCCAAAGCAGCAAGGATTTTGTTGGGTGCTCTGGGGTGATCGAAGACACCGAATTTAACTAAATCTTCGACTGAACATTCAAGCATCTTTTGGAATGTCTCATGTTGCAACCTAGCATGGTCCAACTCTTCGGAGATATGTCCCGCAATCACCTAGAGTTCCTTGTTCGCCTGACCAATGTTTTGATACAGCTCGGTGAACTTAATGATTACTCCTTCACTTTCTTTGAGGATCTAGTCTCTCCAGGTGGATACTGCCATGCCTTGTTCACCAATCTTGGCGTATTCGTTTATCTTATCCTGACTAAGGGTCTCAGGAGTTTCAGTGGCAGTTGTAGGAGGTGCACTACCCATTTTTGCAGGGCGTGGAGAACATGTTTATTTTTCTCTTTCAGTAGCCTCTTCTCTTCCTTTTCTTCTTGAAGCTTCTTGCAAAGGGAATCCACTTAGATAGGGCCTCTCCTTGAAGGCTCTCGGATGACGTTCCCATTGTGACCTGCGTCACCGTATAATCTATAGGGGACAGATCCTTTTTATCCTTTGAGGGATTGGGATACGCGATCTCCATTACTCTTTCTCCCGATTCACTCTGAGAGAAACGGGTTATCAGCTTTTTCTTTATAGCCCCTTTTGCTTTGGGATGACGGAGAAGTCCATTGGTGCAATGGGGACTTTCCTCTTATGTTGACTCAGGTGCTGGGAGATCCATGCTGGACTTAAGGGAGTGGGACCAGAGGTGGAAGAGGGAGCGGCTGCAGTGGACGAGGGGAAATGCGTTGAGACACTTGGTGGCGACATTGAGAGAGAGGCCAAGAAAGTGCTCACGGGAGGGGGAGACAACTGCAGGGGGGTATTTGTGGGAGTGGAAGGGAGATGAGAGATGAGAGAAGAAATGGTGGGGGACAGCTCTATGAGGGAAGAGAAGATGGAGGAAGAGGAAGGGGGAACAACGAGAAGACGGGGAGAAGAAACAACCAAAGGAATGGTTGGTTGAGCGATGGGAGGAGGGGAAGGAGGAGGGGGGAGAAGGGACAGTGGGAACCTCCATGGTTGTAAGCGGGGCAACATCCTGAGTGGATGTGCCCATTGGAACATTCTCTGCCGCTTCTTTCTCTGGAGATACCAGGGTTACAACCTGTTCTTGTGCGGCGGAAGGAGGGCTCTCAGGAGCTTCTTCTTGAGTGGTGCTTGATTCTCCCTCCTTATCTTTACCTTTGCCCTTCGGAAAATTCTTGATCTGGGCCTCAAGAGTGCGCACCGCCCAAAGGGGACGTGGTGAAATCTACCCCGAGGTAGATGAGCCCGTTATATCTGCACCAATGCTCTGTGGCACCTGTAATGTGCCCTTAACCCTCTCCTCAATGGTCTGAGGTGCCTTTGTCCTGTCAATCTCAGCAAACGGCCAATTGTCCCCATCCGTGTCTAGATATACCTAATCAACTTCTTGATCGGTTGTTTGGAAACCTTTTGGAATGATGGCCACGCCATATTGAATGATTTCCGCTAGGGCCAGGCGGGAGTGATCCTTTCTTCTGAGTTTGACCTCATGATACAGGTCGATGTAGATGTCCTCGATTTGTGGAACGTGGATCGGATCGAGTTTTGCCTTTGGGAGGCAATTTCTTGGATCAAAGGTGGGCCTTGCCGGGAAATTTTGCTTTAGGTTAAGCAGTTCCAGCTCTGCGAACATTTCCTGGGCTTTAGTGTGAGAAGTGCAGGTGTACCTACCCACTGTGAGGGGGAAAGGAGTTCCACCCTTCTTCCTTTTCAGAACTTCTCGTGATATGTTATGAGCTGCCTGGACAGTTCCAATAGGATCAACTTAGGGCCTGCATACCTTGGTAACTTGGTGGGATCCCCCAAGAAGTTGGCCGCTCTGAGATAGGTGAAAGCAGGGAATTGCGTAAATAACGCCCCCCACTTCTTAGTCGCGGTGACTATGCTCTTGGTCATCCGACCATGGGTCATATTGGGCCTCAAAAGGTAGATGATGCCGTAGATGAAGGCATCATTGATCTTGGACACCTCGCATCGGCTCGCCATTGGATAGTCTCTCTCGAGGTGCAGCGTAGACTACGTAGGAGTTCATGTAGAACCTCCCGTTATGGTGAGTTGTTGGAGTTGCTCGAGAGATGGTGCTTGTTAATGATTTCGCCCACTCAAAATGCCGATCGGGCACGTTCTTAATCATCATTTCCAGATACCTGAGCATCCATTTGTGGAAGTAATGGGCATCAGAAAGCCCAAATACTCTGCTTAGGAATGTGATGGTATCGCTCAGTTCCTCAGAGAAGTCGCTGCGGTGAATAACCTGTGGCCACCTGGTTATTACCTTTTTATTTTTCAAGTACACCTCGTTCATCAACTGCATGCATTTGTCTTCATTTTCTTCCCATGCCTTGATGCAGTCTTCCTGGCTTATAGCCACAAAATGCCGGTGGTGGGGAATACCTAGCATGATCTTGAAGTGCCAGGCAGTGAGGTTGATTATGACCTCGCCCTTTTCGTTCTCGACACACCTTGTGTCTTTGTTATAACAGTGGGCCACCACCATCATAAATTCATTATTCACCGCACTAACGGGATTCCCCCAGTGAAATGCAGACCACTGCCCACCAACTTGTCCATCCAAGGACTGCATGTGACCCTTTTGGTTCTGGCCCAAAAATCTTCCATGTTGATGTGGCCAAGCTCGGAATCCCTGATGTCTAGGTCACATTCTGCCTGGGACTCGAGCATTCTGACCCTTTGATATTTGTATTTCATCTCTTCCTCTATGAGTTTGGCCTTGCCCTTTGACTTGGTTGGTCTTTTGCTTGAGGTAGACATATGAGAATCTGAGTTCAGTTGCTGATCTGCGAGAAGAAGGAGCGAAGTCCAACGCCGAAGAGCCATGTTAGCTGTTAGATCTTCCATCAAAGCTTTACAGAATGAGGAGTTAGCAATTTAAAATCCTTTGGGCGCAGGGCACAAGAAAATTGCAGGTGCGGGTCAAAAGGTCAAAAGTATGGCGCATCCGAGCGAAGTGTTGCAAGGAAGAAAACAACACCAAAGGGCGCAGGGCGCAGGAAATTTACACATAACATAAATGTTATTGTAGACAAATGCGCCTGTGCCATTATATAAGGTTTTAAAATGGGCGCAAATAAGTTTGGTGTTGCATGGGAGTAGGATGCGCCAATGGCGCAGATATGGGACATGTTGCAGGGAATTTTGGTGCGCCAAGGGGTGCAACATGAAAGGGTGTATCACTGACTTTATATGCACCAAGGGGACTTGGTCACGGTGCGGGAAGAGCTTGCATGACACTTTTGTTTTTGTAAGCGGGATTGCGCCAGCGCCTGAGAAAGGATTTTCTTAGTTTTGTATGGCGTAGGAAGGATGCGTGCTGCAATCAGGGACAGTGCACCTTCTTGGCGTGACTATGTTTTATGTAACAGGAATGGCGTTTGCGCCAAAGGAAAACCATGGGTGGAAATGATAACTTTTAGGTTTTCTTTCCTCTGTGAGTTTGTGATTTTTCGGTTTTATCGACATGATTCGACAGTGAGGGGAACATAGCAAAGAGATCTGGGTTCATTTTTTGAGACAGAGCCCTCCAGGCCAGCAGATCTGGAAGGAGGGGAAGACTAGTTTTGGTGGAAGCCACTTAGGTTTATCTATTTATCCAACAACAAGCAAAACCACAAAGAAAACAACAAGCAAAACTCACAAGAAAAGTAAGGACCACTTACCGAGAGATATATAGGCTGAGAGGAACGAAGTGGGGTCCACGAATGCGACACGAGGATGACAGGAGCGCTGACAGGTGCAGAGAAATAAATTTTTCACGTGTTTTTAATCGTGAAAATGACAGGGCGGATGCACCTATATATAGCCAAAAGTGTAATAAATGTGCCACCCACTTTTTAAAGGGCGCACCAAAAACATGTCGACATGAAAATATTTGCGCCCTTTGGCGTGGGTATGTTTCTGTCAGCAAGAAATTATTTGCGCCTTGGTAGCAAATTTAGAATTTAGGACTGTCAACACACGGTATTTTTAGCGCCTTGGCGCACCGATTAAGGGCGCAACATTTTTGTTGTTGACAGTGTGGGCGCATGCGCCTTGGCACATGCAAGAAAGGCGCATCACGGGGAGGCACAACAATTGTTGTGTTAACACTCCAAAGGGTGCGCCAAAGGAATAGAAAGGGGCGCAAATTCATCCTATGTTGCATGAACAAAATCAGTGCCCAGCCCAAAAAGTACCAAAATGACTAAGTTCGAAAACCAGATTTTTCGGGAAGGGAGTCTACGCCATTCCGAACGCTGAGGGACCTTGACGAGGAAACAAAATAAAATTTTGGTAAAGTTATCTGCAAAATTGCCCTCGTCAATTTTACAGGATAACAGCTGGCTCTTTCTGGGGACTAACTTTGGGTGAAGCTTAAGGGTAGAGAACCCCAGATCAACATGTGCCTATCCATTGGGCTATAGAGTCAAAAACAAGGGTGATGACAAAAACAAACACACGACGAAAGCAAACACACAACATAAAGAAAACTATACAAAGAAAAGAGGAAGCTCTACTTCCTGAATATTTTGAGATGCTGCCCGCTATAGGGAAGCGGGAGATCAGTTCCATCTAGATACGAGAGATAGAAGCTATTCTCTCCATTGAGTTGCTTGATCTTGAAAGGTCCTCTCCATAGAGAATCAAATTTCCCATGCATGCCCTTTGGCTCTCTTCACTTGTCCCACAAAAGGACGAGATCTCCCACCTGAAAATATCTTTGCTTAGCCTTTTTATCAAACAATCTCTTGACTTGATTCTGATGTTTGGTGATCTTTCAACCACTCTTACCCTTTTTTCATCGAGCTCTGCTAGATACATCATCCTCTTTTCAAGAGAATTTTGGAAAGTTTCATCTTCAATCGCTCGTGCCAAGCGCAGAGCAGGAAGTTCTGCAGAAATGGGGAGCTCGGCGTCGATTCCATATAATACTTGAAAAGGCGACATACCGAGAGACCTCTTGGGAGTAATGCGGTCCGTCCACAAAGCGTCATACAATGACTTGTGCCACATCCGTTGATTCTCATCAACTAGCTTCCGTATGATAGTCACTAAGTTTTTATTACTGGATTCCGCCTAACCATTTCCCTGGGGGTAATAATCTGAGGCATGGGCCAAGGTTATCCCGTATTCATAGCAAAAACTGATCACTTCCCGAGAGGAAAGATTGGAAGCATTATCAGCAACAATCTTGTTTGGAATGCCAAACCTTACAATGATATTCTCTTTAATGAAGTTGCAAACAACTTCAGAGGTGGCATTCTTAACAGGTATGGCCTCCACCCATTTGGTGAAGTAATGTCTGTTGTTATTAGGACATAACTATGCCCAAACTTGATTGTGGGTGAAGTGCCTCGATAAAGTCAATTCCCCATTCGAATGGTTCGTCAATAACGACCGGCCTGAGGGGAAAAGCAACCAATTTTGGTTTGCCAACAAATTGTTAGCAGAGCTCACATTTTTCTACCCAGGCGGCTGTATCCTAAAATAGCGTTGGCCAATAGTACCTATCCCGACAATCTTGTGTCTTTGTCATGGAAGAGGAGAAATGACCACCACAGGCTGAATCATGAAAAATCTCAAGTAACTTTACCTGTTGTGGCTTGTCAACACATCGCAAGAAGATGCCATCGATTCTGCGTTTGTATAAACCATCATCCCAGATGACATATTTGGCTGCTTTGAGCTTTATAGTGCACTTCTCTTTTGATGTTAGATGAGTTGGGCACTCACCGTAAAGTGAGAAAGAAAGCGATATCGAGAATACCATTAAATCCGCTAGTCGCGATAAATAGAACCATGGGTAGAAATCAGCTTTCCCACCGGTGACCTTGTGTTCCACCGATGCAATCATCCTTTTCGCCAGGGTCTTCTGAACCTCGGTTTTCAGCCACGAGCTAACATAGGCCCTTGCCTCTTACCAGCTTGGTTGGTTTTATATCTAGATCATACTCCTGGACCTTTGCGATCCAATTCCCTCGCAAACTCCCTAACTCCTGTTGAGTTAAGATTGATTTGACTGCCGTGTCAGGAACCAAAACTACTGTATGAGAGTTTAGAATATAATACCTGAAGTTCTTGACTGCTTTGACAACGGCGAAGGCATGTTTTTCCAACTGAGACATCTTCAATTCATGAGGCTTGAGGGGAGAGCTCATGAATGCGATTGGGGATTCAACATCCTCAGAATTCTTTTGCATTAAGATGGCTGATACAGTATGCTCAGATGCATAGCTATACATGATAAAATCCTTAGAGAAATCGGGACATACCAGAATTGGTGCGTGAGTGACGAGGCTTTTATATCTTTGAATGAAATCTTTCCTTCTTCGCTTCACCGGAAAGTTGGCGACCCTTTCATCATGTTTGATATGTGGCGAGTCTTTTCAGCAAATTCGAGAACAAAGCACCTGAGAAAATTCACTTTCCCGAAGGAGTGAATGTCGGTCTTGCTTGTGGGTAAAGTAAGGCTCTGAATAGCCCTAACCCTTTTGGCATCTATCTTTGTCCCTTCTTTGCTGACCACGTGTCCCAACAATTTTCCTTCCGTGACCCCAAAAACAGACTTTTTTGAATTTAGGGAGATCCCGTGTTCTCGGCATCTATTCAATACTTGCTCCAAATGATCACAATGATCATTTTGCTGTTTAGAGAACACAGTTAAGTCATCCAAATAAACTACGATGACCTTTCCCATCATACCTTTGAAAGCGAAGTCCATCACCCGCTAGAAGGTGGCGCCAGCGTTGGTTAAGCCAAAAGGCATCCTGCTGTAGGCAAATGTACCCCAGGGGGTAGTGAATGCTGTTTTGAATTGGTCTTCGGGTAAGACTTCGATCCGATTGTAGCCTAAAAACCATCAAACATGGAAAACATTTCGATCTGGTTATCGCTGCAGAACCCGATCCATTATAGGAAGCAGTAGTTTTCCTTCAGGACGCCCGATTCGAGTTGCAAAAAAATCTACGTAGATGCATATTTTACCATTCTTTTTTCGTACTGGCATGATATTTGCAACCCAAGTACTGTGATGGATAGGAAAAATGATTCTCGCATCCAACATCTTCTGTATTTCCACCTAGATGGTACCCGAGACCTTGGGATTATAGTGCCTTTGTTTCTGGCGAAAGGGTTTGACATCTCCCTTCAATGGGATGTCGTGTTGGATGTCCTTTGGCTTGAAAGACTTTAGATCGGCATAAGACCATGCCAATACATCCATATATTTCTTCAGCAATTTGACAAACTTCGCTTTTCTTCAGGTGTGCAACATTTTCCGATGTTCACAAACTGCGGATGTTCCATAGTACCTAGATTGACCGGCTCTGGAGAGGAGTTAGGATTATCTTGCCTTTTCTTCCTGACAAAATGATCATGTCTGTCGAACAAACGTTCCAGAGAGACCAAACCTTTTGGAATTTTATTTCCTTTGAGCTGACATATGCCATCACTTCCTTTTGATCCATCATCTTGATCAGTAACAGATTCACGACATGCAGAAGTGGATCCTTCAAAATGAAGCTCATTGAAATTTTCTGCCTTTTCTAGAAAGGCAATAAGTTGATTGTCATCGTTGAATACTTGCCAGTGCTTTGAGAATTGTCTAGCACGCTTGGGTGGAAAACTACCTCAATGGTATATGTGTCTGTTTTCAACCCTGGGTGGGGGAGCATGAGGGACGCTGAGACGGCTAATGAATCGGCCATGTCGTTCTAAGCTCTTGGAATGAATTTTATTGAGAAGGCATCAAATTCCTCAATGCTATCCCATACTACGTTGTGGTAATGCCTGAGCCTTTCATTTTTTACTTGGTATATCCTTTTCACTTGATTTACGACCAGCTCTGCATCACCTTGTACTTTTAGGTTCTTGATTCCCCTTTCTTTTGCGGCTTGCATGCCAAGTAGCAAAGATTCATACTCAACAGTATTATTCATGTTGAAAAACTACAACTTGAAAGAGAGAGGAAAAATATCCTCCTCGGGGATATTAACACAGCTCCGGCACCGCATCCGCTAGTTGCACAGCTGCCATCAAACTGCAACGTCCATATCTTGTTAAGATCCTCTTCTTGGACGAGAACATCCATTTTATCAGACTCCATAGATAAGAAATAGTTCCCAATCCCTGATGATTCGAAGAGAATTTGGGCTTTGGGGTCATCAGAGTTGGTGACCAAGTACTTCTTTTGTGATTTAGGCTCCAATGTCTGCATTACGCCCTTGGCGACGGATTCGGCCTTAGACTAGTCCATATGAATCTCTCCACCAACTTCACTGCAAAAGCTCCTTCCTAGTAGAATTCCATATGCTGCCGGAATATCGGCAATGAGGACGGTCATCTTTACTCTTTTCTCTGGGAATGCTGCAAATGTGAACTACGCGTCTTTGATTTGACCAATCAACGGAACCTGTTTGGTTTCCAAGGAGTAACATCTGCCAAAAGGCTTGGTAAGGGTGAGGCCCAGAGCATGGGCGAATTTTCTTTGGCATGACATTATCGGAAGCCCTAGAATCAATTATGTAGTTGCTTAGTTTGTGACCATTGATTAGGAGGGAGAGATAGAAAGGTTCTATTTTTCCTGACACGGAAGTCAAGGCAACATTTATGCGAGATGTAGGAGGAGTAGAAATAATTCCTTTTGGGGAGGTTTGAGAAGTTATGACAGCTTGGCTTTGGATATATTCGGTCAACCTTATAAGTTGTTCAGGGTTTGACTGAAGATACTCAGCTTTAGACATTTGGATCTTGGTCTTTTTAGCATGATCAATTATGTCAAACGTGGCCAAGGGTTGCGTTGATGAAGGAATGAGTCAATCATTTCGCGATGGTAGGGTAGGATTAACGGTCTTAATAGGAATAGGAGAAGGCTGATTCGGAGGGGAGATAGGGGAAAAATATTTCTTCGATAAAGACCTAATAACAGGTTGAGCAGGAAGGGGATTACCTCTTTTTGCAATGGTTGGAGGTGTGTTTGACACGGACTTCTCTTTTTGTATCCTGCCAGCAACTTCTGCTTCTTTTCCTTGAGAGCAGGTGAAAACACCATAAGACTGTCCGCTCGCATATCCTTGGGTACCTTCTTCTTCATTAGATTCCTCCTCGTCAAATTCCATATACCCGATAGTAGAGTCACCAGTCGGTTCACCGACATCTTGATCACCTTCACCTTGGGATGAAAACGAAGGTTCTTCATAATCCCGCTCCTCTTCCTTGATTTCGACTAAAGCATTGACTAGAGGAGCCTCAAGCACCAACCGCAGAGCAAGCGATTGCAGGAAAACGCGGCCTTTGAGGGGCGTTGTTGGAAGTCGTGGATATCCTGCATTTAAGGGCTCGGAGAATCCTGAGCTAGTTGCTTCTTTAATGCGAGTAAGTCATTCGCCATCTTTTGAAATGTCGGATCAGATGAAGTGGCGGGAGAAGGAGTTGAAGCTTTAGGCTTGGACGGTTCTCATTTTAATTCGCTAGATATTAGCAAGTTATCTTCAATCCGTATGGCAGCAGCTTGGGCAAGAACCAGAGTAGTGACTTGTTCTTGCAAGAGTAAGAAACTTACTTTTGAGCTCATGGCGTTTACGAAGAAACACTTCTGATTTTTTGGTGTTGGCAGCATGGCAGGCGGCACACGGTTGATTAGTGAATTGAAACGGGCGATGAAATCACGCATGGTTTCATTGACTTCCTTCTTCAGGTGAGTGATCTTTGACAGTAATGCGAATGCATCTTTGGAAGGCTTATACCTGTCTTCAAATGCAGTTCGTAATGTGGCCCAACTAGTGATAGATCCGGCCGACAAATGCTAAAACCACTCTGCTATGAGTCCTTGCAAGGTCTCCAGAAAGAGGAAAACTGACAAATCTTCATGGGTCACATCCAGGATACTTGCATGACATGATGAATGCGAGATATGTGTGAATCCGTGCTTTGTTTTCTGCTTCCATCAAATTTGGAGAAATTCTTTCAGTTTTCGTGAGAGAGTGCGTGAACAGGATGTGGCAAAGCAAGAGGGCCCATGGCATTTCCCCATGGTACTGCCATTTGAAACACCGGAAAAAGGATGCGAGCCGGGACGATGCTCCCTGTAAAGAGTGATTCCTTCGTGGAGGTGAGACACTTCTGGCGACCGATCAGTTGAACTTAGCGATGAGAAGCGTGTTGTTGTAACATTGAAGTTGTGCCTTTGAAGTAGATCGAAAGTAGGATCAAATTCTCCACGAGCTCTTCTGCTACGAGTAAATGGTTCACCCGCCAATGTACCTTCCAGATCTGTAATATTTTGGAAGCAGATTAAAAAAATAGAAAAAAACTCTTTTTGGTTGTACTTGCTGATTTTCTGATTTTTCTGACAAAAATCAGCAGGCATGTATGTTTTCTAAATATTTAAAATTATCCCCCTTTTGAAAACCGATTGTTGTTTAATGATAAGTGTTAGCGAGAATAAAATAATGGCTAACTCGGTAAGCTGATTTTCGGATCTTAGAGTTGACTTTTTGGCAAGGTTTGAAATTTTGCAAACAACTAAAAACTCGAGATCTATGGAAAAATATGAGTTTTTATAAAAACTCAACGAACTAAAGATCTCTAACTAGCCCAGATCTATAGATCTCTGAAGAAATTTTTATGTTTGGATCACTTTTGCAAAAGTTTAGATTTTGAACAAAAGTTAAAATTTGCAAACAGGTAGTGATTTTTACAGTTTTATCAAATAGATCTGTTCGATCCACAGTAGAGTTGCCAAAAACTGTTGGTCCGAAAATCTATCGGTGGTAGATCTATGGATAGACGAGCCAACAGTGTGCAGGGCATAGCCCCTCTTTGAGATAGCAAAGTGAAACTGGTTTATTGCTATTCTACCAGCAGGAATTTGTGCAAGTCTCACAATATTCCACCTTCGGGGTTTGGGATCTCATCCCAGTAGGGGTGTTTCCAACTGTGAAAAGAAAGGAATGAAGGGAAAGATGAAGATATGATAGATCCAAAGGGAGAAAAGAAATGAATTCCAAAGCAGAAAAGTCAGAAGGTCTATGTTTTGGGATTGGTAATAAATGGATTCAAACCTACTTGCATAAACGAACAAAGCAATACTGATGAACAAATGACAAAAAGTAGAGGTAGATTCAACAGAATAAACATACAGATCTAACATAAGAAAGTTCTGATGCATAATACAGTATTCAACGACAAAGTCTCAATATTGTATTAATATTTTCTTCTGTTACAAAAATACAAAGCCTTTTCTCCTCACTTCTATTTTTCATCTAAAAGTGTCCACCTCCCGAATACAACAAGTATCCAAGTATATATAGAAGAGAAGGAGAAGAGAGAAGGGAAAAAGAAACCAATAACTAATTACAAAATATCTAAAAGTCAACTGTTGACTTAGGGCAACTTGGTGGATGACAACATCCCATGGTGCAACATGGATGATGTCATCATTTATGCCAACATACTTTTAAATATTACAAAAAGAAAGCCAAGAGGAGGAAGGCTATTCGTCATCATCCCGTGGCTAGAAGGGAGTATCCTGCTTTTGCTCAGGAGAGGCAATGTGGAATTGAGTCCGATACTCCATGAATTTGTTGATCATCGGTTGGAGTAGATCCTGGGCAGGACCCTTGGTGTGATCGCCGATGACTTCGCAAGTCTCCCGTTCATCTCTGAGTTTTTCTGGGAGCTTGAAGTATTCATTACCTGCCTCCATCAGGTACCCTATAAAATCACGGCAAGCTAGAAGGTTATTGATGGATTCAGTGTCAAAAGTGGCTTCTGGCCCTAGCCCTTGCGAGACGATCTCTTTGAAGATCCGAATGGTTTCATCTAGCCTTCCTCAAGGCGAATGAAGGAGTGAGCAAGCCCAGAGACATCCTTAGGACAATTTGCTCCATTTGATGCATTGCATCCAGGGCTTCCTCCTTGACCTTATCTATCTTCTCCAGGACAAATTCCATCTGATCGACCCGATAGTCCAAAGCAGCAAGGATTTTTTTGGGTGCTCTGGGGTGATCGAAGATGCCGAATTTAACTAAATATTTGAGCAGTCAAATGAGCATCTTCTGAATGTCTCATGTTACAACCTAGCAAGGTCCAACTCTTCGGAGATAGATCCCGCATCGCCAGGAGTTCCTTGTTCGCCTAACCAATGTTCTGATACAGCTCGGTGAACTTAACGATTACTCCCTCACTTTCTTTGAGGATCTGGTCTCTCCAAGCGGATACTACCATGCCTTGTTCGCCAATCTTGGTGTATTCGTTTATCTTATCCTGACTAAGGGTCTCAGGAGTTTCAGTGGCAGTTGTAGGAGGTGCACTACCCATTTTCTCGCAGGCATGGATAAGATGTTTATTTTGCTCTTTCAGTAGTCCCTTCTCTTCCTTTGCTTCTTGAAGCTTCTTGCAAAGGGCATCCATCACAGATAGGGCCTCTCCTTGAAGGATCTCAGATGACGTTCCCATTGTGACCTGCATCACCGTATAATCTATAGGGGACAGATCCTTTTTATCCTTTGAGGGATCGGGATACGCGATCTCCATTACTCTTTCTCCCGATGCACTCTAAGAGAAGCGGGTTATCGGTTTTTGCTTCTTAGCCCCTTTTGTTGGGATGACGGAGAAGTCCATTAGTGCAATGAGGACTTTCCTCTTATGCTGACTCAGGTGCAGGGAGATCCATGCTTTACTTAAGGGAGTGGGACCGAGAGGTGGAAGAGGGAGTGGCTGCAGTGGACGAGAGGAAAACGTTAGGAAACTTGGTGGTGGCATCGAGAGAGAGGCCAAGAAAGTGCTCACGGAGGGGGAGACACTGCAGGGGGGAAGTCGTGGGAGTGGAAGGGAGCTAAGAGATGAGAGAAGAAATGGTGGGGGATAGCTCCGCGAGGGAAGAGAAGATGGAGGAAGAGGAAGGGGGAACAACAAAAGACATGGGAGAAGAAATAACCAAAGGAATGGTTGGTTGAGCGACAGGAGGAGGGGAAGGAGGAGCGGGAGAAGGGACGGTGGGATCCTCCATGGTTATAGCAGCTGGCAACATCCTCGAGTGGATGTGCCCATTGGAACACTCTCTGCACTTCTTTCTCTGGAGATACCAGGGTTACAACCTATTCTTGTGCGGTGGAGGGAGAGCTCTCAGGATCTTCTTCTTGAGTGGTGCTTGATTCTCCCTCCTTATATTTACCTTTGCCCTTCGGTAAATGCTTCAGTAGGTGCACTGCCCAAAGGGGACGTGGTGAAATCTACCCCGAGGTAAATGAGCCCGTTATATCTGCACCAATGCTCTGTGCGCCGTAATGTGCTATTAACCCTCTCCTCAATGGTCCGAGGTGCCTTTGTCCCGTCAATCTAAACAAACGGCGATTGTCCCTATCCGTGTCTAGATAAACTCGATCAACTTCTTGATCGGTTGTTTGGAAACCTTTTGGAACAATGGCCATGCCATATTGAATGATTTCCGCCAGGGCCAAGCGGGAGTGATCCTTTCTTCTGAGTTCGACCTCGTGATACAGGTCGATTTAGATGTCCTTGATCTGTGGGACGTGGAGCGGATCGAGTTTTGCTTTTGGGAGGCAATTTCTTGGATCAAAGGTGGGCCTTGCTAGGAAATTGTGTTTTAGGTTAAGTAATTCCATCTCTGCGAACATTTCTCGGGCTTTGGTGTGAGATGTGCAGGTGTACCTGCCCACTGTGAGGGGGAAAGGAGTTCCACCCTTCTTCCTTTTCTGCACTTCTCGTGATATGTTATGAGCTTCCTGGACAGCTCCAACAGGATCAACTTAGGGCCTGCATACCTTGGTAACTTGGTGGGCTCCGCCAAGAAGTTGGCCACTCTGAGATAGGTGAAAGTGGGGAATTGCGTAAATAACGCCCCCCACTTCTCGGTTGCAGTGACTATGCTCTTGGTTGTCCGTACCAGTGGGTCATATTAGGCCTCAAAAGGCAGATGATGCCGTAGAAGAAGGCATCATTGATCTTGGTGAATTGTGGGATGCTGTTCTCCAGCTTCAATGGTAGTATTCGTATATTTTCACCTGGGGCCACACCCGCATCGGCTCGGCCAATTGAATAGTCTCTCTTTGAGGCTGCAATGTAGACTACGTAGGAGTTCATGTAGAACCTCCCGTTGTGGTGAGTTGTTGGAGCTGCTCAGAGATGGTGCTGCTAATGATTTCTACCCACTCAAAACGCTGATCAGGCACATTCTTATTCATCGTTTCTAGATACTTGAGCATCCATTTGTGGAAGTAATGGGCATCAGAAAGCCCAAATACTCTATTTGGGAATGTAATGGTATCGTTCGGTTCCTCAGAGAAGTCACTGCAGTGAATAACCTGCGGCCACCTGGTTATTACCTTTTTATTTTTCAGGTACACCTCGTTCATCAACTGCATGCATTTGTCTTCATTTTCTTCCCATGCCTTGATGTAGTCTTCCTGGCTTATAGCCACAAAATTCTGGTGGTGGGGAATACCTAGCATGATCTCGAAGTGTCGGGCAGTGAGGTTGATTATGACCTCGCCCTTTTCATTCTTGACACACCTTGTGTCTTTGTTATAACAGCGGGCCACCACCATCATAAATTCATTATTCACTGCACTAACAGGGATTCCCCCGGTGAAATGCAGACCACTGCCCACCAGTTTGTCCATCCAAGGACTGCCTGTGACCCTTTTGGTTCTAGCCCAAAAATCTTCCATGTCAATGTGGCCAAGCTCGGAATCCCTGATGTCTAGGTCACATTCTTCCTGGGACTCGGGCATTCTGACCCTTTGATATTTGTATTTCATCTCTTCCTCTGTGAGTTTGGCCTTGCCCTTTGACTTGGTTGGTCTTTTGCTTGAGGTAGACATGAGAATCGAGTTCGATTGCTGATTTGCGAAGAAGCGGCGAAGTCCAACGCAGAAGAGCCATGTTAGCTGTCAGATCTTCCATTAAAGCTTTATAGAATGAGGAGTTAGCAATTTAAAAGCCTCTCAGGCGCGCAGGCATAGGAAAATTACAGGGTGTAGGGTCAAAAGTATGGCGACCGAAGCCGAGTGTTGCAAGGAAGAAAACAATGCCAAAGGGCGCAAGAAATTTACACATAACATCAATGTTGTTGTAGACAAAATTTGCGCCTGCGCCAATATATAAGGTTTTAAACTAGGGCATAAATAAGTTTGGTGTTGCATGGGAGCAGGATGTGCCAATGGCACAGATATGGGACATGTTGCGGGAATTTTGGTGCGCCAAGGGGCGCAACATGAAAGGGTGTATCACTGAATTTAAATGCGCCAAGGGGACTTAGGCGTGGCGTGGGAAGAGCTTGCATGGCACTTTTGTTGTTGTAGGTGATTGCCCAAGCGCCTTAGAAAGGATTTTCTTAGTTTTGTATGGCGCAGGAAGGATGCGTGCTGCAATCAGGGACAATGCGCCTTCTTGGCGCGACTGTGTTTTATGTAACAGGAATGGCGTTTGCGCCAAAGGAAAACCGTGGGTGGAAATGATAACTTTTTAGGTTTTCTTTCCTCTGCGAGTTTGTGATTTTTCAGGTTTTATCAACATGATTCGACAGTGAGGGGAACATAACAAAGAGATCTGGGTTCATTTTTTGAGACAGAGCCCTCCAGGCCAACAGATCTGGAAGGAGGGGAAAACTGGTTTTGGTGGAAGCCACTTAGGTTTATCTATTTATCTAACATCAAGCAAAACCACATAAAAACAACAAGCAAAACTCACAAGAAAAGCAAGGACCACTTACCGGAGATATATAGACTGAGAGGAACGAAGTAGGGTCAACAAACGCAACATGAGGATGACAGGAGCGCTGACAGGTGCAGAGAAATAAAGTTTTCACGTGTTTTTCAATCGTGAAAATGACAGGCGGATGCGCCTATATATAGCCAAAAGTGTAATAAATGCGCCACCCACCTTTTTTAAAGGGCGCACCAAAAGACATGTCGACATGAAAATATTTGTGCCCTTTGGCGTGGGTATGTTTTTTTCAACAAAAAATTATTTGCGCCTTCAGCGCAAATTTAGGACTGTCAACACGGGATTTTGAGCACCTTTGCGCACCGTTTAAGGGCGCAACATTTTTTTGTTGACAGCCAGGCGGTGCATGCGCCTCTGGTGCAGAAAGAAAGGCGCATCACGGAGAGGCGCAAAACTTGTTGTGTCAACACTTTAAAGGGTGCACCAAAGGAATAGAAGGGGGCGTAAATTCATCCCGTGTTCCATGAACAAAATCTGCACCAACCCAAAAGGACCAAAATGACTATGTTCGAAAACCAGATTTTCTGGGAAAGGATTGTACGCCATTCCAAACGCTGAGGGACCTTGACGAGGAAACATAAATTTTTTTGGTAAGGTTGTCTATAAAATTGCCCTCAATCAATTTTACAGGGATAACAACCGGCTCTTTCGGGACTAACTTTGGGTGAAGCTTAAGGGTAGAGAACCCCAGATCAACATGTGCCTATCCATTGGACTATAGAGTCAAAAACAAGGGCGATGAAATCACGCATGGTTTCATTGGCTTCCTTCTTCAGGTGAGTGATCTTTGATAGTAATGTGAACGCGTCTTCGGAAGGCTTATACCTGTCTTCAAATGTAGTTCGTAATGTGGCCCAACTAGTGATAGATCCGGCCGGCAAATGCTGAAACCACTCTGCTGCGGGTCCTTGCAAGGTCTCCAGAAAGAGGTGAACTGAAACATCTTCATGGGTCACATCCAGGATACTGCATGACATGATGAATGCAGATATGTGTGAATCCGTGCTTTGGTTTCCGCTTCCATCAAATTTGGGGAAATTCTTTCGGTTTCCATGAGGGAGCACATGAACAGGATGTGGCAAAGCAAGAGGGCCCATGGCATTTCCCCATGGTACTGCCATTTGAAAAGCTGGAAAAAGGATGTGAGCCGGGAGGATGGTTCCATTGAGCAACAATGCGCTGCAGAGGGATGTGGATGCTACCGGTAAAGAGTGATTCCTTTCTGGAGGTGAGACACTTCTGGTTGACTGATCAGCTGAACTTAGCGATGAGAAGCGTTCTGGTGTAACACTGAAGTTGTGCCTTTGAAGTAGATCGAAAGTAGGATCAACTTCTCCACGAGCTCTTCTACTACGAGTAAATGGTTCACCCGTCAGTGTACCTTCCAGATCTGCAATATTTTGGAATAGATTAAAAAACTCTTTTTGGTTGTACTTGCTGATTTTCTGATTTTTCTAACAAAAATCACCAAAGCATGTACCTTTTCTAATTATTTAGAAATTATCCCCCTTTTGAAAACCGATTGCGGTTTAATGACAAGTGTTAGCGAGGATAAAATAATGGCTAACTCAAGGTAGCTGATTTTCGGATCTTAGAGTTGACTTTTTGCAATGGTTTGAAATTTTGCAAAACAATAAAAACTAAAATCTACGGAAAAATATGTGTTTTTATAAAAACTTAGTGAACTAAAGATCTCTCACTAGCCCGAGATCTATAGATCTCTCAAGAAAATTTTCGAGTTCGGATCACTTTTACAAAAATTTAGATTTAAAACAAAAGTTAAAATTTGCAAACAGTAGTGATTTTTACAGCTTTATCAAACAGATCTGTTCAATCCCAGAGAGTCGCCAAAACCGTTGGTCCGAAAATCATGTCTGCGGTGGGAAGATCTATGGATAGATGAGTCAACTGTGCAGGGCATAACTCCTCTTTGAGACAGCAAAGCGAAACTGGTTTATTGCTATTCTACCAACAGGAATCTGTGCAAGTCTCACAATATTCTGCCTTCGGGGTTTGGGATCTCATCCCAGTAGGGGTGTTTCCAACTATGAAAAGAAAGGAAAGAAGGGAAAGACGAAGATAAGATAGATCCGAAGGGAGAAAAGAAATGAATTCCAAAGCAGAAAGGTCAAAAGGTCTATGTTTTGGGATTGGTAATAAATGGAGCCAAACCTACTTGCATAAACGAACAAAGCAATACTGATGAACAAATGACAAAAAGTAGAAGTAGATTCAACAGAATAAACATACAGATCTAACATAAGAAATTTCTGATGCATAACACAGGTATTCAACACAAAGTCTCAATATTGTATTAATATTTTCTTCTGTTACAAAAAGTACAAAGCCTTTTCTCCTCACTTCTATTTTTCATCTAAAAAGTGTCCACCACCTGAATACAACAAGTATCCAAGTATATATAGAAGAAGGAGAAGAGAGAAGGCAAAAAGAAACCAACAACTAATTACAAAAATATTTACAAAATATCTAAAAGTCAATTGTTGACTTAGGGCAACTTGGTGGATGACAACATCCCATGGTGCAACATGGATGATGTCATCATTTATGCCAACATACTTTTAAATATTACAAAAAGGAAGCTAAGAGGAGGAAGGATATTCGTCGTCATTCTCAAGGGCTGGAAGGGAGTATCCTGCTGCTACTCAGAGAGGCAATGTGGAATTGAGTCCGATACTCCATGAATTTGCTGATCATCGGTTGGAGTAGATCCTGCGGACCCTTGGTGTGATCGCCGATGACTTCACAAGTCTCCCATTCATCTCTGAGTTTTTGGGAGCTTGAAGTATTCATTACCTACCTCCATCAGGTACCCTATAAAATCGCGGCAAGCCAGAAGGTTATTGATGGATTTAGTGTCAAAAGTGGCTTCTGGCCCTAGCCCTTGTGAGACGATCTCCTTGAAGATCCGAATGGTTTCATCTGCCTTCCTCAAGGTGAATGAAGGAGTGAGCAAGCCTGGAGACATCCTTAGGATAATTTTCTCCATTTGATGCATTGCATCCAGGGCTTCCTCCTTGACCTTATCTATCTTCGCGAAGACAGATTCCATCTGATTGACTCGATAGTCCAAAGCAGCAAGGATTTTGTTGGGTGCTCTGGGGTGATCGAATACTCCGAATTTAACTAAATCTTCGATCAACAATGAGCATCTTATGGAATGTCTCATGTTGCAACCTAGCAAGATCCAACTCTTCGAGATAGGTCCCGCAATCACCTGGAGTTCCTTGTTTGCCCGACCAATGTTCTCGATACACCTCGGTGAACTTAACGATTACTCCCCATTTTCTTTGAGGATCGGTCTCTCTCCAGAGGATACCGCCATGCCTTGTTTGCTAATCTTGGCATATTTGTTTATCTTATCCTGACTAAGGGTCTCAGGAGTTTTAGTGGCAGTTGTAGGAGGTGCACTGCCCATTTTCTGCAGGGCGTGGAGAAGATGTTTATTTTGATCTTTTAGTAGCCTCTTCTCTTCCTTTGCTTCTTGAAGCTTCTTGTAAAGGGCATCCACCGTAGAAAGGGCCTCTCCTTGAAGGCTCTCAGATGATGTTCCCATTGTGACCTGTGTCACTGTAAAATCTATAGGGGACAAATCCTTTTTATCCTTTGAGGGATCGAGATATGCGATCTCCATTACTCTTTCTCCCGATGCACTTTGAGAGAAACGGGTTATCGGTTTTGCTTCTTAGCCCCTTTTGCTGGGATGACGGAGAAGTCCATTGGTGCAATGGGGACTTTCCTCTTATGTTGACTCAAGTGCTGGGAGATCCATGCTAGACTTAAGGGAGTGGGACCAAAGGTGGAAGGGAACAGTTGCAGTGGATGAGGGGAAATGCGTTGAGACACTTGGTGGCGGCATCGAGAGAGAGGCCAAGAAAGTGCTCACGGCGGGGGAGACACTACAGGGGAGGTAGTCGTGGGAGTGGAAGGGAGCTGAGAGATGAGAGAAGAAATGGTGGGGGACAGCTCCGCGAGGGAAGAGAAGATGGAAGAAGAGGAAGGGGGAACAACAGAAGACGAGGGAGAAGAAACAACCAAAGGAATGGTTGGTTGAGCGACGGGGAGGAGGGGGAGGAGGAGCGGGAGAAGGGATAGTGGGAACCTCCATGGTCAGTAGCAAGGGCAACATATTTAGTGGATGTGGCCATTGGAAGACTCTCTCTTCGCTTCTTTCTCTCGAATATACCAGGGTTACAACATGTTCTTGTGCGGCGGAAGGAGGGCTCTCAGCAGCTTCTTCTTGAGTGGTGCTTGATTCTCCCTCCTTATATTTATCTTTGCCCTTCGGAAAATGTTTTGGTCTAGTAGGTGCATTGCCCAAAGGGGACGTGGTGAAATCTACCCCAAGGTAGATGAGGCCATTATATCTGCACCAATGCTCTGTGCACTGTAATGTGCCCTTAACCCTCTCCTCAATGGTCTGAGGTGCCTTTGTCATGTCAATCTCAAAGAAAAGGCCAGTTGTCCCCATCCGTGTCTAGATATACCTGATCAACTTCTTGATCGGTTGTTTGGAAACCTTTTGGAACGTTGGCCACGCCATATTGAATAATTTTTAGCAGGGCCAAGTGGGAGTGATCCTTTCTTCTGAGTTCGACCTCATGATACAGATCGATGTAGATGTCCTCGATCTATGGGACGTGGATCGGATCGAGTTTTTCCTTTAGGAGGTAATTTCTTGGATCAAAGGTGGGCCTTGCCAGGAAATTGTGCTTTAGGTTAAGCAGCTCCAGCTCTGCGAACATTTCCCGGCTTTGGTGTGAGAAGTACAGGTGTACCTACCCACTGTGAGGGGGAAAGGAGTTCCACCCTTCTTCCTTTTCAGGCACTTCTCGTGATATGTTATGAGCTGCCTGGATAGTTCCAACAAGATCAACTTAGGGCCTACATACCTTGGTAACTTGGTGGGATCCCCCAAGAATTTGGCCGCTATGAGATAGGTGAAAGCAGGGAATTGCGTAAATAACGCCCCCACTTCTCGGTTGCGTGACTATGCTCTTGATCATCCAACCATGTGTCATATTTGGCCTCAAAGGCGAGATGATGCCATAGATGAAGGCATCATTGATCTTGGTGAACTGTGGGATGCTGTTCTCCAGCTTCAATTCTAGGTAGTATTCGTATATTTTCACCGGGGCCACACCCCACATCGGCTCAGCACTGGATAGTCTCTCTCTGAGGGTGCAGTGTAGACTACATAGGAGTTCATGTAGAACCTCCCTGTTGTGGTGAGTTGTTGGAGCTACTCAGAGATGGTGCTGCTAATGATTTCTGCCCACTCAAAACACTGATCAGGCACGTTCTTATTCATCGTTTCCAGATACCTGAGCATCCATTTGTGGAAGTAATGGGCATCAGAAAGCCCAAATACTCGCTTTAGGAATGTAATGGTATCGCTTCGGTTCCTCGTAGAAATTCATTATGGTGAATAACCCGTGGCCACCGGTTATTACCTTTTTATTTTTCAGGTACACCTCGTTCATCAACTACATGCATTTGTCTTCATTTTCTTCCCATGCCTTGATGCAGTCTTCCTGGCTTATAGCCACAAAATGCCAGTGGTGGGGAATACCTAGCATGATCTCAAAATGTCGGGCAGTGAGGTTGATTATGACCTCGCCCTTTTTGTTCTCGACACACCTTGTGTCTTTGTTATAACAGCGGGCCACCACCATCATAAATTCATTATTCACCGCACTAATGAGGATTCCCCAAAGGTGAAATGCGACCACTCGCCCACCAGCTTGTCCATCCAAGGACCGCTCGTGACCCTTTTGGTTCTAGCCCAGAAATCTTCCATGTCGATGTGGCCATGCTCGAATCCCTAATGTCTAGGTCACATTCTGCCTAGGACTCGGGCATTCTGACCCTTTGATATTTTTATTTCATCTCTTCCTCTGTGAGTTTGGCCTTGCCCTTTGACTTGGTTGGTCTTTTGCTTGAGGTAGACATATGAGAATCTCGAGTTCGATTGCTAATTTGCGAGATGAAGGAGCGAAGTCCAACGTAGAAGAGTGATGTTAGTCATGTCGATCTTCCATCAAAGCTTTACAGAATGAAGAGTTATCAATTTAAAAGCCTCTAGGTGCAGGGCACAGGAAAATTGCAGTCTACAGGGTCAAAATTATGGCACTCTAAAGTGGAGTGTTGCAAGGAAGAAAATAGTGCCAAAGGGCACAGGGCGCAGGAAATTTACACATAACATCAATGTTGTTATAGACAAAATCTGCGCTGCGCCATTATATAATGTTTTAAATCAAGGCGTAAATAAGTTTGGTGTTGCATGGGAGCAGGATGCGCCAATGGCATAGATATGGAACATGTTGTAGGGAATTTTGGTGTGCCAATGGGCGCAACATGAAAGGGTGTATCATCGAATTTAAATGCGCCAAGGGGAATTAGGCGCGGCGCGGGAAGAGCTTGCATGGCACTTTTTTGTTGTAAGCGGGATTGCACGAGCGCCTTAGAAAGGATTTTCTTAGTTTTGTATGGCGCAGGAAGGATGCGTGCTGCAATCAGGGACAATGTGCCTTCTTGGCGTGACTGTGTTTTATGTAACACGAATGGCATTTGCGCCAAAGGAAAACCGTGGGTGGAAATGATAATTTTTAGGTTTTCTTTCCTCTGCGAGTTTGTGATTTTTCAGGTTTTATCGACATGATTCGAAAATGAGGGGAACATAAAGCAAAGAGATCTAGGTTCATTTTTTGAGACAGAGCCCTCCAGGCCAACAAATCTGGAAGGAGGGGAAGACTGGTTTTGGTGGAAGCCACTTAGGTTTATCTATTTATCTAACATCAAGCAAAACCACAGAAAAACAACAAGAAAAACTCACAAGAAAAGTAAGGACCACTTACCGAGATATATAGACTGAGAGGAACGAAGTGGGGTCCACGAATGCGACACGAGGATGACAGAGCGCTGACAGTGCAGAGAAATAAAGTTTTCACGTGTTTTTCAATCGTGAAAATGACAGGGCGGATGCACCTATATATAGCCAAAAGTGTAATAAATGTGCCACCCACTTTTTAAAGGGCGCACCAAAACACATGTCGACATGAAAATATTTGCGCCCTTTGGCGTGGGTATGTTTTTGTCAACAAAAATTATTTGCCTTCAGCGCAAATTTAGGACTGTCAACACGGTATTTTTAGCGCCTTGGTGCACCGATTAAGGGCGCAACATTTTGTTGTTGACAGGTCGGCGCATGCGCCTCGGCACATGCAAGAAAGGCGCATCACGAAGAGGCGCAACAATTGTTGTGTCAACACTTCAAAGGGTGCGCCAAAGGAATAGAAGGGGCACAAATTCATCCTGTGTTGCATGAACAAAATTTGCACCCAGCCCAAAAAGGACCAAAATGACTAAGTTCGAAAAACCAGATTTTCTCGGGAAAGGATTTTACGCCATTCCCAATGCTGAGGGACCTTGATAAGGAAATGTAACAAAATTTTGGTAAGGTTATTTGCAAAATTGCCCTCGTCAATTTTACAGATAACAACCGGCTCTTTTCTGGGACTAACTTTGGGCGAAGCTTAAGGGTAGAGAACCCCATCAACATGTGCCTATCCATTGGGCTATAGAGTCAAAAACAAGGGCTAAGACAAAAGTAAACACACGACTGACGAAAGAAAACACACAACATAAAGCAAATCAGACAAAGAAAAGAGGAAGCTCTACTTCCTGAATATTTTGAGATGCTGCCCGCTATAGGAAGCGAGAGATCAGTTCCATCTAGATACGAGAGATAGAAGCTATTCTCTCCATTGAGTTGCTTGATCTTGAAAGGTCCTCTCCATAGAGAATCAAATTTCCCATGCATGTCATTTGGCTCTCTTCGCTTGTCCCACAAAAGGACGAGATCTCCCACCTGAAAATCTCTTTGCTTAGCATTTTTATCGAACAATCTCTTGACTTGATTATAATGTTCGGTGATCCTGTCAACCACTCTTACCATTTTTTCATCGAGCTCTTTAGATACATCATCCTCTTTTCAAGAGAATTTTGGAAAGTTTCATCTTCAATCACTCGTGCCAAGTGCGCAGGAAGTTCTGTAGAAATGGGGAGCTTGGTGTTGATTCTATATAATACTTGAAAAAGTGACATACCGAGAGACCTCTTGGGAGTAATGCGGTCCGCCCACAAAGCGTCATACAATGACTTGTGCCACGTCCACTGATTCTCATCAACTAGCTTCCGTATGATAGTCACTAAGTTTTTATTACTGGATTCTGCCTGACCATTTCCCTGGGGGTAATAATCTGAGGTGTGGGCCAAGGTTATCCCGTATTCATAGCAAAAACTGATAACTTCCCGAGAGGAAAGATTGGAAGCATTATTAGCAACAATCTTGTTTGGAACGCCAAACCTTACAATGATATTCTCTTTGATGAAGTTGCAAACAACTTCAGAGGTGGCATTCTTAATAGGTATGGCCTCCACCCATTTGGTGAAGTAATCTGTTGCTGTTAGGACATAACTATGTCCGACACTTGATTATGGGTGTAATGCTCCGATAAAGTCGATTCCCCATTTCCTGAATGGTTCGTCAATAACGACCGGCCTAAGGGGAAAAGCAGCCAATTTTGGTTTGCCAACAAATTGTTGGTAGAGCTCACATTTTGCTACCCAGTGGGCTGTATCCTGAAATAGCGTTGGCTAATAGTACCTAGCCTGGATGATCTTGTGTGCTGTCATGGAAGAGGAGAAATGACCACCACAGGCTGAATCATGAAAACTCTAAAGTAACATTACCTGTTGTGGCTTGTCAAGACATCGCAAAAAGATGCCATCGATTCCATGTTTGTATAAACCATCATCCCAGATGACATATTTGGCTGGTCTGAGATTTATAGTATGCTTCTCTTTTGAAGTTAGATGAGCTGGGAACTCACCGTAAGTGAGAAAGAAAGTGATATCAAAATACCATTCGTCACTAATCGTGATAAATAAAACCATGGGTAGAGAATCAACTTTCCGCAGCTGACCTTGTGTTCCACCGATGTAATCATCCTTTTCGCCAGGGTCTTCTAAACCTCGATTTTCAGCCACGAGCTGACATAGGCCCTTGCCTCTTACCAGCTTGGTTGGTTTTATATCTAGATCATACTCTTGGACCTTTGCGATCCAATTCTCTCTGCAAACTCCCTAACTCCTGTTGACTTAAGATTGATTTGACTACCGTGTCAAGAACCAGAACTACTATATGAGAGTTTAGAATATAATACCTGAAGTTCTTGACTGCTTTGACAATGGTGAAGGCATGTTTTTCCAACTGAGACATCTTCAATTCATGAGGCTTGAGGGGAGAGCTCATGAACGCGATTGGGGATTCAACATCCTCGAATTATTTTGCATTAAGATGGCTAATACAGTATGCTCAGATGCATAGCTATACATGATAAAATCCTTGGAGAAATTGGGACATACCAGGACTGGTGCATGAGCGATGGAGGCTTTATATCTTCGAATGACGTCTTTCCTTTTTCACTCCACCGGAAATTTGGCGACCCTTTCATCAATTTGATATATGGCGAGTCTTTTCAAAAATTCGAACAAAGCGCCCGAGAGAAAATTCACTTTCCTGAAGAAGGAGTGAATGCCGGTCTTGCTTGTGGGTAAAGTAAGGCTTTGAATAGCCCTAACCCTTTCGGCATCTATCTTTGTCCCTTCAATGGGATGTCGTGTTGGATGTCCTTCGGCTTGAAAGACTTTAGATCGGCATAAGACCATGCCAATACATCCATATATTTCTTCAGCAATTTGACAAACTTCTCGCTTTTCTTCGTGTGTAACATTTTCGATGTTCACAAACTACGAATGTTCCATAGTACCTAGGTTGACCAGCTCGGTCTGGAGAGGAGTTAGGATTATCTTTCCTTTTCCTCCTAACAAAACGATCATGTCTGTCGAATAAACGTTCCAGAGAGACCAAACCAGTCGGTTCACCGACATCTTGATCGCCTTCACTTGGGATGAAAACGAAGGTTCTTCATAATCTGTTCCTCTTCCTCGATTTCTACTCAAGCATTGACCGGAGGAGCCTCAAGTGCCAACCACGGAGCAACAATTGCAGGAAAACATGACCTTTGAGGGGCGTTATTGGAAGTGAAATTTCTTCGTGGGATATCCTGGTATGAAGAGGTCGAGAAAGCCCGAGCTAGCTGCTTCTTTAATGCGAGCAAGTCATTCGCCATCTTTTGAAATGTTGGATCAGATGAAGTGGCGAGAGAAGGAGTTGAAGCTTTAGGCTTGGACGGTTCTCATTTTAATTCGCCAGATATTAGCAAGTTATCTTCAATCCGTATGGCAAAGAGCTTGGGTGAGAACCATAGTAGTGACTTGTTATTGTAAGAGTAAGAAACTTACTTTTGAGCTCATGGTGTTGATGAAGAAACACTTCGATTTTCTCGGTCTTAGCAAGCATGACAAAGCGCACACGATTGATTAGTGAATTGAAACGGCCGATGAAATCGCGCATGGTTTCATCATTGGCTTCCTTCTTCAAGTGAGTGATCTTTGACAATAATGTGAACGCGTCTTCGGAAGGCTTATACCGCCTTCAAATGCGTTCGTAATGTGGCCCAACTAGTAATGAATCCGACCGCAAATGCTGAAACCACTCTGCTGCGGTCCTCAGTAAGGTCTCCGAAAGAGGAAAACTCGACACATCTTCATGGGTCACATCCAGATACTTGCATGACATGATGAATGCGATATGTGTGAATCCGTGCTTTGTTTCGCTTCCATCAAATTTGGGGAAATTTTTTTCATTTTTGTGAGGGAGCGCGAGAACAAGATGTGGCAAAGAAAGAGGGCCCATGGCATTTCCAAATGGTATTGCCATTTGAAACGCTGGAAAAAGGATGTGAGCTGGGAGGACGGTTCCACTAAGAAACAAAGCACTGCAAAGGGATGTGGATGCTCCTTGTAAAGAATGATTCCTTCGTGGAGGTGAGACACTTCGCCGACTGATTAGTGAACTTACCGATGAGAAGCGTGCTGGTGTAACACTGAAGTTGTGCCTTTGAAGTAGATCGAAAGTAGGATCAACTTCTCCACGAGCTCTCCTGCTACGAGTAAATGGTTCACCCACCAGTGTACCTTCCAGATCTGCAATATTTTGGAGCAGATTAAAAACAAAAAAACTCTTTTTGGTTGTACTTGCTGATTTTCTGATTTTTCTGACAAAAATCAGCAGCATGTACCTTTTCTAAATATTTAAAATTATCCCCCTTTTGAAAACCGATTGCGGTTTAATGACAAGTGTTAGCGAGGATAAAATAATGGCTAACTTAGTAAGCTGATTTTTGGATCTTAGAGTTGACTTTTTGGCAAGGGTTTGAAATTTTGCAAAACAGTCAAAAACTCAGATCTACGAGAAAAATATGGGTTTTTATAAAAACTCAGTGAACTAAAGATCTCTAACTAGCCCAGATCTATGGATCTCTGAAGAAAATTTTCAGTTTGGATCACTTTTGCAAAAATTTGGATTTTGAACAAAAGTTAAAATTTGCAAACAGGTAGTGATTTTTACAGTTTTATCAAATAGATATGTTCGATCCCAAAGAGTCACCAAAAACTATTCGATCCCCGGAAGAGCCAACAGCAGTGTGCGGGGCATAGCCCTCTTTGAGATAAAGAAAGCGAAACCGGTTTATTGTTATTCTACCAAAGCAGAATTTGTGCAAGTCTCACAATATTCCGCCTTCGGGGTTTGGGATCTCATCCCGGTAGGGGTGTTTCCAACGTGAAAAGAAAGGAATGAAAGGAAAGACGAAGATAGGATAGATCCAAGGGAGAAAAGAAATAAATTCCAAAGCGTAAAAGTTAGAGGTCTATGTTTTGGGATTGGTAATAAATGGAGCCAAACCTACTTGCATAAACAAACAAACCAATACTATGAACAAATGACAAAAAGTAGAGGTAGATCCAAAAGAATAAACATGCAGATCTAACATAAGAAATTTCTGATGCATAACACAGATATTCAGCACAAAGTCTCAATATTGTATTAATATTTTCTTCTATTATACAAAAGTACAAAGCCTTTTCTCCTCACTTCTATTTTTCATCTAAAAAGTGTCCACTTCTGAATACAACAAGTATTCAAGTATATATAGAAGAAGGAGAAGAGAGAAGGCAAAAAGAAACCAATAACTAATTACAAAATATCTAAAAGTCAACTGTTGACTTAGGGCAACTTGGTGGATGACAACATCCCATGGTGCAACATGGATGATGTCATCATTTATGCCAACATACTTTTAAATATTACAAAAAGGAAGCCAAGAGGAGGAAGGCTATTCGTTGTCGTCCACAAAATGGAAGGGAGTATCCTGTTGCTGCTCAGGAGAGGCAATGTGGAATTGAGTCCGATACTCCATGAATTTGCTGATCATTGGTTGGAGTAGATCCTGGCGGGACCCTTGGTGTGATCGCCGATGACTTCGCACGTCTCCCATTCATCTCTGAGTTTTTCAGGGAGCTTGAATTATTCATTACCTACCTCCATCAGGTACCCTATAAAATCACGGCAAGCCAGAAGGTTATTGATGGATTCAAAGTCAAAAGTGGCTTCGCCCTAGCCCTCATGCGAGACGATCTCCTCAAGATCCGAACGGTTTCATCTACCTTCCTCAAGGTGAATGAAGGATTGAGCAAGCCCGAGACATCCTTAGGACAATTTTATCCATTTGATGCATCGCATCCGTGGCTTGCTCCTTGACCTTATCTATCTTCTCCAAGACAAATTCCATCCGATCGACCCAAGTAGTCCAAAGCAACAAGGATTTTTTTGGGTGCTCGGGGTGATCAAGACATTGAATTTAAATAAATCTTCAAATGAACAGTTGAGCATCTTCTAGAATGTCTCATGTTGCAACCTAGCATGGTTCAACTCTTCAGAGATAGGTCCCATAATCACCTGGAGTTCCTTGTTCGCCCGACCAATGTTCCGATATAGCTCGGTTAACTTAACAATTACTCCCTCACTTTCTTTGAGGATCTGGTCTCTCCAGGCAGATACTGCCATGCCTTGTTCGCTAATCTTGGCATATTCGTTTATCTTATCTTGACTAAGGGTCTCATGAGTTTTAGTGGCAGTTGTAGGAGGTGCACTTCCCATTTTTTGCGGGCGTGGAGAAGATGTTTATTTTACTCTCTCGAGCTCCTCTTCTCTTCCTTTGCTTCTTGCAAAGGGCATCCACCGCAGATAGGGCCTCTCCTCAAGGATCTCGATGACATTCCCATTGTGACTGCGTCACTACATAATCTATAGGGAAAGATCATTTTTATCCTTTGAGGGATCGGGATATACGATCTCCATTACTCTTTCTCCCGATGCACTCGAGAGAAACGGGTTATCATTTTTTCTTCTTAGCCCCTTTTCTTTGGGATGACGGAGAAGTCCATTGGTGTAATGGGGACTTTCCTCTTATGCTGACTTAGGTGCTGGGAGATCCATGCTGGACTTAAGGGAGTGGGACCAGAGGTGGAAGAGGAGCGGCCGCAGTGAGACAAGGGAGGGGGAGACACCGCACGGGGGTAGTCATGGGAGTGGAAGGGAGCTGAGAGATGAGAGAAGAAATGGTGGGGGACAGCTCCGCGAGGGAAGAGAAGATGGAGGAAGAGGAAGGGGGAACAATAGAAGATGGGGAGAAGAAACAACCAAAGGAATGGTTGGTTGAGTGACGGGAGGAGGGGAAGGAGGAGCGGGAGAAGGGATGGTGGGAACCTCCATGGTTGTAGCAGTGGCAACATCCTGAGTGGATGTGCCCATTGGAACACTCTCTACCACTTCTTTCTCTAGAGATACCAGAGTTACAACCTGTTATTATGTGGCGGAAGGAGGGCTCTCAGGATCTTCTTTTTGAGTGGTTCTTGATTCTCCCTCCTTATCTTTACCTTTTCCCTTCGGAAAATGCTTCGGTCTGATAGGTACACTGCCCAAAGGGGATGTGGTGAAATCTACCCCAAGGTAGATGAGCCCGTTATATCTGCACCAATGCTCTGTGCGTGTAATGTGCCCTTAACCCTCTCCTCAATGGTCTGAGGTGCCTTTGTCCTGTCAATCTCAACAAATGGCCAGTTGTCCCCATCTGTGTCTAGATATACCCGATCAACTTCTTGATCGGTTTTTTGGAAACCTTTTGGAACGATGCCCACGCCATATTGAATGATTTCACGGGCCAGGCAGGAGTGATCCTTTCTTCTCAGTTTGACCTCGTGATACAGGTCGATGTAGATGTCCTCGATTTGTGGGACATGGATCGGATCGAGTTTTTCCTTTGGGAGGCAATTTCTCGGATCAAAGGTGGGCCTTGCAAGGAAATTGTGCTTTAGGTTAAGCAGTTCCAGCTCTACGAACATTTCCCGGCTTTGGTGTGAGAAGTGCAGGTGTACCTGCCCACTGTGAGGGGGAAAGGAGTTCCACCCTTCTTCCTTTTTAGGCACTTCTCGTGATATGTTATGAGCTGCCTGACAGCTCCAATAGGATCAACTTAGGGCTTGCATACCTTGGTAACTTGGTGGGCTCCCCCAAGAAGTTGGCCGCTCTGAGATAGGTGAAAGTGGGGAATTGCGTAAATAACGCCCCCACTTCTCGGTTGCAGTGACTATGCTCTTGGTCGTCCGACCGTGAGTCATATTAGGCCTCAAAAGGTAGATGATGCCGTAGAAGAAGGCATCATTGATCTTGGTGAACTGTGGGATGTTGTTCTCTAGCTTCAATTCTGGGTAGTATTCATATATTTTCACTGGGCCACACCGACTCGCATCGGCTCAAGACCTGGATAGTCTCTCTCTCGAGGTCGGCAGTAGACTACGTAGGAGTTCATGTAGAACCTCCCTACTGTTGTGGTGAGTTATTGAGCCGCTCGAGATGGTGCCGCTAATGATTTCCCCACTCAAAATGCCGATCGTGCACATTCTTATTCATCATTTCCGAGATACTTGAGTATCAATTTGTGGAAGTAACAGCATCGAAATCCCAAATACTCTTAGGAATGTAATGGTATCACTCGGTTCCTCAAAGAAGTCACTACGGTGAATAACTCGCGCCACCCGGTTATTACCTTTTTATTTTTCGTGTACATCTCTTGTTCATCAACTCGCATGCATTTTTCTTCATTTTCTTCCCATGCCTTGATGCAGTCTTCTTGGCTTATAGCCACAAAATGCCGGTGGTGGGGAATACCTAGCATGATCTCGAAGTGCCGGGAAGCTGTGAGGTTGATTATGACCTCACCCTTTTCGTTCTCGACACACCTTGTGTCTTTGTTATAACAACGGGCCACCACCATCATAAATTCATTATTCACTGCACTAACGGGGATTCCCAAAGAAATGCAGACCACTACCCACTAGCTTGTCCATCCAAGGACTACCTAGTGACCCTTCTGGTTTTGGCCCAAAAATCTTCCATGTCGATGTGGCCAAGCTCAGAATCTCTGATGTCTAGGTCACATTCTGGCTTGGGACTCTGGGCATTCTGACCCTTTGATATTTGTATTTCATCTCTTCCTCTCGTGAGTTTGGCCTTGCCCGCTTGACTTGGTTGGTCTTTTGCTTGAGGTAGACATATGAGAATCTGAGTTCGATTGCTGATCTACGAGAAGGAGTGAAGTCCAATGCGTAAGAGTGATGTTAGGCCGATCTTCCATCAAAGCTTTACAGAATGAGGAGTTAGCAATTTAAAAGCCTCTGGGCAGGGCGCATGAAAATTGCGGGCTGCAGGGTCAAAAGTATGGCACACTAAAGCGGAGTGTCAGTAAGGAAGAAAACAACGCAAAAGGGCGCATTGACAGAAATTTACACATAACATAAATGTTATTGTAGACAAATTTACGCTTGCGCCATTATATAAGGTTTTAAATTGGGCGCAAATAAGTTTGGTGTTGCATGGGAGCAGGATGCGCCAATGGCGCAGATATGGGACATGTTGCGGGAATTTTGGTGCGCCAAGGGGTGCAACATTAAAGGGTGTATCACTGACTTTATATGCGCCAAGGGGACTTGGGCGTGGCGCAGGAAGAGCTTGCATGGCACTTTTGTTGTTGTAAGCGGGATTGCGCCAGCGCCTGAGAAAGGATTTTCTTAGTTTTGTATGGCGCAGGAAGGATGCGTGCTGCAATCGAGACAATCGCCTTCTTAGTGTGACTGTGTTTGATGTAACAGGAATGGCGTTTGCACCAAAGGAAAACTGTGGGTGGAAATGATAACTTTTAGGTTTTCTTTCCTCTGTGAGTTTGTGATTTTTCAGGTTTTATCGACATGATTCGACAGTGAGGGGAACATAGCAAAGAGATCTGGGTTCATTTTTTGAGACAAAGCCCTCCAGGCCAGTAGATCTAGAAGGAGGGGAAGACTGGTTTTGGGGGAAGCCACTTAGGTTTATCTATTTATCCAACAGCAAGCAAAACCACAGTAAAACAACAAGCAAAACTCACAAGAAAAGCAAGAACCACTTACCTGGAGATATATAGACTGAGAGGAACAAAGTGGGGTCCACGAACGTGACACGAGGATGATAGGAGCGCTGACAGGTGTAGAGAAATAAAGTTTTCACGTGTTTTTCAATCGTGAAAATGACAGGGCATGGATGCACCTATATATAGCCAAAAGTGTAATAAATGCACCATCCACTTTTTTAAAGGGCGCACCAAAACACATGTCGACATGAAAATATCTCGCGCCTTTGGTGTGGGTATGTTTTTTTCAACAAAAATTATTTGCGCCTTCAACGCAAATTTAGGACTCACAACATGGGATTTTGATTGCCTTTGCACACCGTTTAAGGGCGCAACATTTTTGTTGTTGTCGAAGCCGCGCATGCGCCTCAGTGCGGAAAGAAAGGCGCATCACGGAGAGGCGCAAAAAATTGTTGTGTCAACACTTCAAAGGGTGCGCCAAAGGAATAGAAGGGGGCGCAAATTCATCCTGTGTTGCATGAACAAAATCTGCGTCCAAATTTAAAAGGACCAAAATGACTAAGTTCGAAAACCAGATTTTCCGGGAAAGGATTTTACGCTATTCCAAAGGCCGAGGGACCTTGACGAGGAAACAAAACAAAATTTTGGTAAGGTTATCTGCAAAATTTCCTTGTCAATTTTACAGATAACAAATTTAGGTTCTCCCGATTACACAATCACTTTTCTATTAAGCTTTTCCTCGCACTTGGCACAAAGGATGTGCTTCCCATTCAGCCTAACGATCAACAACAGTTAGACATCTTATATCTTCAACCAAACCTAAATAGAAAGAGCTTCACTAGGGTAATCTTTGATCCGGCATGAAATCCTAGGGACCTCTCTCGATAATGAAATTTCTTGACCTGTTCCGAGATCCGTGGGGGCTTTGGAACATATTTTGAAATTGTAAGTCTTGTCCATATAGGATTTTATAGAGCATAAACAAGAAGTCCAATAACGCTTTGATTCAATTCAACTACTTTTATAGAGCAATAATGCACACCCAAGTTAAAAATTATTACAAGTATGGATGAATACTTTGAATTTGAAGAGATAGTCCACTTGTAATGCCTAAGTTAAAAATTGCATGACATGTTGTGGTGGAAAGATGTGAAAAATCAACAATGAGGAAGATGCAATGATAAAATAGTTCACTAGGATCACTTGGTCACCAAAATGAGGAGAATTTTTTCTATGTTCTTATCAAATGAGTTTATTCAAGAAGTTACAAAATTTGAGAAAAAAGGATATGTCAATACAATACTACTTACAATATTTTCACTAGATCATGATATGATATTGACATGTGGAAGTTGACCAAGAGAAGGTCTTGTGATACATCAATGACATTGAAGTTTAGAATTTAAGAAGAACATAGCCTATTACACATACACAAAGTGAATGAATCTTATCAACTAGCCTTGAAGGTGGAAGAAAATTCATTGTGCAAGAGCCAGTGCAACAAACAGAGGCAATTACAATGTGCATAGTAAAGGAGGAATCATTCAAGGATATAGAAATTCATAAGAAGATGAGCACAATAGTCGTAGACACATACCAATGGTAGTGTACATGATGATGGAGCATCACACTCTTAAAGAGGACATATACAATTTAGCTAAGGAATTGGAAGATAATTTTGGTAAAACATATTTGAACTGTGGAACTATTGGACATCGTACTATTAGAACTAAGGTCTAGAGTGCGAGAAATGATTGATGATAAGGAATGTGATGATTTAGACAACATAGAAAGAAGATGAACCTCCGCAAAGAAAGAACTTGTTCATGACCATGTCCAAGTAAGGAGGAAAATTCTGCAAGGTAATTGTCAACAATGGGATCATAGACAATATTGTCTCCTTTGAAATGGTGGAAAATATAGGGATGAAGAGGATTCTACTTCCCAATCCATATAAAATATCATAGATACATAAGGGACACCAATCCCTCGTAAATGAATAAATCCTTTTTAAATTCTAGATAAGGAATTATTGCGATGATGTGTTATGTGATGTAATGTTGATGGATGTTTGTCACCTATTTCTAGAGAGACCTTGGAAGTATGAGAGGAAGGCCATCCACAATGGGAATTCAAATGTCATCTTCTCAAAAAAAGATGTGTGCAAGTTCATTTTGTCACCATCGAAGGATGATGAGAAAGGAGAAGTGCACACTAGATTTTGCGCAAGAGTTCTCATTTTACAAGGAAAATATTTCTTACGAAAAGTGTAGGAAGAAAAGGAATGTTACACATTAATATCAAAAGAAGTGTGTGAATATTATGTAGGGAAGAAGAAGTAAATCTTGCTAAAGTAAAAATATTAGAATAATTTACGATATTGTAATAGAATAATTACCACAAAGAGTTCCACCAATGCAAAATATCAATCACCGATTGACTCGATACTTAGAGCCATTTTTCCAAAAAAAAAGATGTATAGAATGAACCCAAAATATTTTGAGGAATTGAATAGAGAAGTGCATGAATTTATTTATATAAGACTATTACATGAAAGTTTGAATCCTTATGCAATTCCAACAAAGTGTTAACACTAAATAAAGAAGGATAGTGATGCATGTGTGTTAATTCCAAATCCATAAAACATTCATAGTCAAGTATAGGTTTTAATTACCTAAGATAGATAATATAATGGATTTCCTTAGTGGTGCATGGTACTTTTCAAAGATTGACTCAAGAGTGGTTATCACCAAATCCGCATCAAGGAAGTGTATACACATAATTTTCGCTTTTCATCTTTCATACCTATTACTAAAATTTTCCTTGTGAAGATAATTGTCACCGATGCATCTATTTATTAAGAGGGTATCTTAAGGGTCCTATTGGGAATGGGGAATGGTTATTCATGTAACCATTATGGGTTAGAGATAATACACAGAGAAAATGTCACTATTTGGTCCTAGCCTTAGTTTTCCTTGAATTAGTTGTCACCGTCCCTTTATGTCTTATACCCATTACACTCCTAACACTTTTATTAAATATCACCATTTGAGTCTTGCTCATCCATGTCTATGATCTACGACACCTATTTTTCACTTTTCATGACACATCATCTCATTTTACCATCCCTCACTGATACAATCGCACGTGGACTGTTATGTCGGTTGTAGATTTCCCTCACCACACCATCGTCATGTGGTGGTGACATCCTAGATATACACATCACACATTGACATTCAAAAAGGAAGGAAGACTTGATGTTAGGAACTGCCATATGCTCTTCTATTTTGTGTCATCTTCTCTCTTAGCTCTTAGTTTATCTTGCACATTTTTTAGATTGGATTAGATACTCTTCTTCTTGGTTGGATTGATTTCACTATTGGGTCATTTATAGTGAGTCTCAGGACAATAACGGTGTTCCTATTCTCCACCTAATATAGATTCTCTCTCATTATATTACTTCTCCTGAGAGATAGATGCATCAATGACCACCCTACAGGTACAAGGTGAGTGCTCTAACTATATTTTTCATTTTTTATAGATTAGTTCATCTCCTTCCCTCATTGTGCTATGTTAGCTTAGTGTTACATGTGTTTTGATAGTAGTTAGCTTAGTGTTATTACTCATGATCAACTCCATAGCTTATATTTTCTTTCATTTATTTCAAATTGTACATACTTTCCTATCTATCATTGATTTATACCTCTCCTCACTCATTTACCAATATATTAGCATGGTTTTCTCCTCTTTCTTGATCAAGGGCCTTGAAAACCCTAGATTTCCCTAGTGTATGGATTACTTCCTCTCTAGATATGCAACCCTAATGCTCGATGTATCCCCTTTAAAGCTATGTATTGTGTCGGTTTATGTGTTTTTCCTACTCATTGCCTTAATAACCTCGTAGAATTAATGATTTAGGAGTACAATTTATTGAGACACATTCTTGACCTTGATACATCTCTAGTTAACCCGACGTCAATCCTAAAAACCTTCTGATAGATAACATCTCGTTAAAAGCATCCATTTTAAATTTTGACCTCATCTAAGCACCTAAAAATTCACAAAATATCGAAACCTATCATTTCGCACACCAAGGGATGCGAGGGATCAAAAATTATTTCAACCATCACACCATGACATCTCTATCATTCCATGACATAGTAATAAGATAAGGAAGGCCTTCCATGGGAAATATTTCATAGGGAACCTCCAAGAAAGAAAAACAACCCAAATCCCTAGTAATCCAAAGTGTAGGACCCCGAAGATTGAAACACCTTGTGTTAATTATGCTAAATATTGTAGAAAAAAGGGACCCTCAAGATATATAAACATCTCACCCATTGTGGTTGATTAACAAGGAATTTCACATGCTCTAAAGATGATGCCCCAAAGTACCCTTGAAGGACGCCATTCTCTTTCACCACCCAAACAAGTTAGCCATGAACAAAGTGTTAGCATATAAGTTACATACATAACCCACATGAGATTATTATGGAAAATTCACATTACCCCACTTTCAAATCATTTAACAAGAAAACATGACAAGATATTTTCAATAAATTGTTTGAGCAGATCCATTCATTGAGAAAAACAAGGGAGATATATATACATGCTCTCAAAGCTTGTTAATGGTTGTACAGTTGCAACCACCTTAGCATGAATTTTAAACAAATGGATGGCCTAACAATACTTACCAAAAACTCGTGTGAATTCCCATAGCCAAAGAAAACATCTAACTGCGTGCAGAGCACCTCCAAAGAGTTCTCCTCCTTCCCAAAAAAACCATCTTATCTTTTCCTAAAAACCCAAACCTTCATATACAACCTTATCCACATAAGGGTTTTGAAAGTATTCCACTAAAATCCTAATTTTTCACACCCGTGTAATCCTTCAAAACCTTGGAGGAATAACAAAGAATGTTCCTTTATGACAACATTAAATTTTGTTCAACACTTCCCTATCACCATCGTGCCAAGTGACCAAGTGAAATATTTTCCACATCGTACTCATCCCCGATTTGATTTTCCACTTAAGATTAAATTGTGATGGGGTAGAAAAATGCGTTAAATTGATGAGAACTTTATTTAAAACATGAAAATTTAATCACCTCCCGATGACATTCTTTTCACGATGATTTGCTTTGATTTAATTCCATTCGTTCTCCGACTAATCCAGAAGGATATGAAAATTAATGGTAACATGATGGCTAATACACATGATCCAAAATCACTCGCCTATTTCTCGCACATCATCCATCCACTGTGGCCTTACCAGTCTTTGGAGAAAATCCATTGGGTTTAGAGCTTGAAAATCTAGATGAATACTTTCGCTAACCAAGCCAAATGAGGCCCTTATCGACTCATGTTTAGTGTCCCGAATGATTGAGGTAATCCTCTTGATGGATCCTCCCAAAATGCATTATTTTTTTATCTTTTCTGAATAGATTCACTAAGTCAGTGTGCATCCTTTCCAGCCTATCGACTCTCGTGTTTCCACCACCTTCTCCCCCATACCATCTAGATGTGGAGCACTTGAAACATAAATGGTCCCACCACCACCCAAGGCTATATGATAAAGAGATGCATATATACAGTGGTCTATTATGTTGCCCCTCTATTAGAGGCGAGCTTCCCCCTAAAACCACAAACCACCCATCACAAGGGAGGAAACCACCTTCGAGTCTGCGAATGGATGAAGCGAGAGAGCGGATTATTGCATTGAGGCTGCCATGGATGAGTTCCAAACCACTAAAGTGATGGTTGGAGCTCCTCCCTCAAGAAAAAAAAAGGCCACCCCAAAAGATCCTATCATTAAAATCACACAGGCCTCGGAAAGTCATGCATCGATAGGCCGTGGTTCGAGAGCTCATCCGAAAGGGGGTCTTTATATCCGTGAATGGGTGAACTCACTCGAGAGGAAGAAGGAATTAAAATTAATGCTGAATGGGCCATGGGTCAGGGTACCAAATCTGATGGCAAAAGTCATGTCAGCTGCAACCTAGCCAATGAAATCCAGCTTTGTGTTTGGTGTTGTGGCTCATGAAGAATTTAGGTATCGCAAGGACCGACTTCTAGCATGCCTCCCACCGCTCCCAAGAAAGGCCATGGACATAGAAGACTAATCTCTTGCTCATATGTAATATTTTGTTTCTTTTTGTGCATATATACTATCAAGGGTAGGGGACCCTTTAATTGAACCACAATTTTTTCATAGGGTGTATTGTTTCAATCTGCTCATTCTCCCTTTTCTATTGATTGTAGTGTTTTTATCTTCTGATTTAACATTTTAAAGTGATAATAATTCACTTCAAATTCATATGTATATAATCAGAAAACAAGCACAAAAATTGATCAATTAATCTCTGCCCCGCATGAAAATAAGCAAGTGTTTCCTTGCACTTTTAACACACAAGAGATCGATAAAAGGATACCAATATTAATCGAATGTAGTACTAGGAATCTAGGTCCGTGATGAAATTTTCAATTAACACTTGAATAAAACAAGATAAAGCAAAATGTAAAATTAACTTTGGGTCCCAAGGTAATGCCATGTGCCAAAGTTGACAAAACACACTTCTCCATGCTTTGGAGTCAAATTGACAATTTTCATACTCCCGGGCACATGCAAGAACTTGACATTACCATCCCTTCTCCCGATCATCCGCTTTACATTTTTATTTTAAGTGCGGGGTCAATACTTAATCTACATTTCACATAAATGCCGAAGAAATGCAAAATGCATCTTTATGATTTTTTTACGGCCTCTGCACCCTCCAAAATATTTAATTTTCATGGGTGTTGGGAGGAAACTACATTTTGCACGAGAATACGTGAATCGTACAAATTCGACCAATCACCAAAGAACTCGCAGAGATTCCTACCACCACTTCAAATTTCTTGAAACATCACAACACTTTAGAAATGCATATAAATAAATAGGTCAATAACTCACAGACGAGAAGAAGGAATTACACAAAAATTTGGAAACAATGACATTGAGCATGGAACCAATTTTGAAAACGAAAAAATCCAGCTTACATAGTGCTAAAATAGGGCATGACGATTATGGGCACCAACATTGGATCTATCTTGAGATGGACTCTCACAACAACAGTGTCCAAATAACATCGAAGCAACCTTGGGGGTAGAAGGCCGATGCCAATCCAAGTGGTAACAAAGTCCAACAAGTGAACATGACTGTAACATAGCACAAACAAAGAAAACAACACAAATTGCCAATAAAAACAAAAAAGAACAAACACAGGAACATGAAAACAGAGAAAATAACTATACATTGTATAACCGAATTATTGAGGCCTAGAGGACCTAAAAGTTCCATTACAACCCACCCGGATCCCACACTATACATAGATCCCTTCTCAAGAAGCATGAAAGAATGATCCAAGATTTGACGACAATGAAATTCATGGTCCTCGCTAAAGCAAAAATAAACAACTCATTGTTTCTATCAAGACATAACTCATCTAGGGACAAAATGAAAACATTACTAACCAGATCAGCAAATAGGTTACATACACAGTGTGGCATGTTTATCAATGTTTTTCCCTCTTCACATATCTTAGAATGTGACAACTTTAGGAAATTCATGTATACCTCAAGATGCTTGATATATTCATGTTTTTCATGTTTGGTCACGTCTCCACTCAACCAAACCCTTTTAATTTCAAAAAAACACTAAGACCTCAAGTCAACATACTCACCATCACTTAGATCTCCCACAACCATATTTTCCACATCCCTTCTTGAGAGGAAATAATAATCTCAAATAACACCTTCTAAACAAGTAACAAGCGTGAATCGCCTCAAGCATATCTCCCCTTACTGCATCAAGAGACGAGGTTTTTCTGCAACTAGATATCAATATCAAGACATGAACATTCTTTTTGTAGCTCTAAAATTCTGGTAAAGATTGATGTTTAATAGATCGATTGGAAAACAAGGGAGTACAAATATTTAGGCATGGAAAATCAACGCATACACCTTCGGAAGAAAAAGGCATACTGCCACGGCCTTGACTTCCAAAATCTGACGTAAGGTGTTCATCGCGACCAACATCCATGATGGAGCCCATGCAAAATTTTCCAATATAAGGCGTTAGCTCATTAAATTCGGGATCGATCGAGAGAGTTGAATCATACTTTCCAAGGTTAATGGAATAGTCCCTACTCAAAATAGGTTTACTTGAAAATTTACTCTATAACTTATAATCCTTTTCTTGTTCTACCAATGCATCAAGAAATAGATGTCTATCTTCAAGTGATGGCACTCCCCATTCATATTTAGCAATCATTGCATCTCTTATCCAAGAAAAATCATGACTGAAAGAATTGTGCCCCCGGTCTAGTTATATTGTATTGTTTCCCTCCAAGGAGAGCAACATACTTCCTTCAAATTGTACAATCATCCAACATGTGGTTTCCTTAAATCCCTAATCCACACTCCACAACATTAACCAAGCCATCCTCACTACAAGAAACATGAAGCATATAACACTTATCACACCATATACTAACATGAGCATCATATTTAATATTTAATAGAGTTTCATCTATGAAACCATGATCCATGATTACTTATCTAAGGTCACCGATTCCTCACCTATTTACTTTCATCGATGTTTAAAATTCACTACTTGGGTCATGAACTTTACCAATGGTATTAACATCATACTTAGTTAACTCTTCTATAACAAATAATTATCTCATGGTTCCAATTTCTTCATCCTTGAAGACTCGAGTCTCTTTTCCATTAATTAAATTGCTTCCATTGTCGTAACACTCAAAGAAAAGAAAACCATGATCATCACTAAAATGATTTCTAAACATCATTATCATTTCATCCCAAGAATGTAATGGACCTTGACATAGGAATTAAACCAATCCCTATGATCTTATTTCAAAGTGTATGTATGAATAATTTCATGAAAATATCTTTGTATCTTATCTCATACTCCCCACAGACAAAAATTGTGTTAGTATGCAAATATAAGATGGTTATCAAACCAAATCAATCCTAATCTTAACACAACTTATTAATCTACCTCCGATAGAGCAATAGATGTGTTGGTACCCAAATTGATTCTCCACCGAAGCCGAGCAACATCAAAGGTTTCACAAGATACTCAAAGACAAACAAATCAAAATATATGTCGCTTTTGAACCGGGAGGCAATTCATCTCGGCTCTTTTTCACTCGGCGCCGGAGAAATGGATAACAACTTCAAAAAGGATTTAATCTATCCTTCACTATTTTAGGTCAGCCTTTCAACCAGGGTAAGAGAACCTGTTTTTAACCTCTCGTTGATGAAGGAGATGAAGATATCCTTCTTTTGCACAAATTTTATAGAAAAATATTGGTAAAATATGATCAATGCACCACAATTTAACTCTCACAAGTTGTCACTTCTAAATAATGGAGATATTTTCCAAGCAAGGCTTAGGTTACTTAAGACATTGAGACCTGATTTGCTTCTGCATATTTTTGACAATGGAATTTATTCATTTGTGGATACACAAGACAAACAGGGGTGGTTTAGGTAGGATTAGTTTTTGAAAAATTTTTTGGTGGGAGATTAAGCAAGATAAATTTGACTTTGCCATATCTTTGAGAGCCTTTACAACAATTGGAAAACTCAACAACATAAAGCTTTAGAATAACTAAAATGTTCCTTCAACTAGAAGGTGTGCATCAATGGAGGCCCAGATCTGCACGTTTTCACACAATATTCAAGAATTTAACACGAAGGCTCAAGTTAAAAGACTCAATTAAGCATTAGAAACCTCTAGTTTATCACGCCTAAGGTACACCCAAAGACTTAAAAACAATCTCTGTCAATCAAGGAAGGTAAAGTGATTTTAAATTGTTTATTTCATTACTAGATGAAAGCTCTTCTCGTAATGAAATTGCAAATTCCACTAGACTATCACATGGATGAGATTTTGTGTGATTCAGAGAGATTTTAACACAATATTGCAACCGGAATAAGAAAAACTATACGAAGACATTATGGAATAAAAGCAGACACAAATTTTGCCCAAGATCAACACAGATTAATTCAAAATTGATTAGATTCATTAGCAGGGAAAGTTTCTTGAACAATCTCAGAGCTCGCCAATGGCTATACACTCACAACCAACTTGACACGATGCAAATCTAAAACAAAAGAGATTAACAGGTCTCTTTGATGGTCTCTTAGGAAGATGGGATTTCTCATATTTTCTCATGAAGAATGAACCCCCGACCTTTTGCATATCTAAAACATGCATTTTATAACATTCATTTACATCCAAGCCTTCTCCCTAAGAAAAGAATATCCAAAGCATCTTGTTTGTTACAAGTTTCATCATGATTTCCTAGAAGGGACGTTTAAGAGAAACACGCCCAAAATTTTCCAGTGTTTCAAAAAGGTGAATCATTCCAAAAATTTGCATCGTTATTCTAATTGGAGGCATGTTTTTCATCCTTGGCGCTTGCAACATGCTTTTCCTTCATCATTTCATCCTTTTCCCTCTGCAATTTCTGGATATGATAATTCATGTTTTTTGCAAGTGCTCGAGAAAAATCCGCTTCAAATGTTCAAATTTGTACCTCAATTCACAAATTGAGCTCTAAATTCATTCAATTGCACTATGCCATTAAAAAGGACAAGAAATCATCAAAAAATGATGAAGAATGATGCGAAAATCACATCTCCAGAGTTCTTGGAAAATTAATAGTGGAAAAAATAGATGCAATGTATAGCTACCGTCAATCTTGAACTTTCAACTTTTAATTTGAGCTGTCCACGTGGAGAAATTTTATTCGAAATGGGCCTAGGAGAACTTTTTAACATTTTATAACTTTTTGGAAAAAATGTAAAATTTTAACATTTTTCCCCACCCTTCTGCCCTTTGAAAACAGGTGTGACACGTGGCTCAATGTGGGTCCCAGATGGAATTGCGGCTTGATTATGCCATTTTACCTCTTTTTTCAAAAAAAGGAAAATTTTCCAAATTTCCTCCGATGGCCTCGCCTTCCTGCTTTGACTTTTAAACACAGGCCTTAACTACTTTTTTTTTTTGGCGGGGCCGCGCTTAACTTTATGACTTTATTCCTTTTTCACCAAAAAGGGCTTAAATTCTCAAACTTCCCTAATGATCCGCCTTCCCATTTTGACTTGTCAAAGCTGCCACGTGTTCCTCTCTGATTCACAATGGAGTTGTGGTTCTCTTTATAACTTCATTCCTTTTTTCACAATTTTTTTAAAAAACTTCAAAGTGCTCTGGCAACCCGCCTTCCCACTTTGACTTTTATATGCCACCTCTCTTTCTCTAATTGGAGCAGAGATGCGGTTCACATTATAACTTTAATCCTTTTGAAGTTAAAAACTTCAAAGTAACCCAACATTCGCCTCCCGCTTTGACTTTTCAAAGCTACGTGTCCTTTTCTGATTGGAGCGGAGTTTCGGCCCATTTTTATACTTTATTCCCTTTTTTCCAAAACAAGGCCAAAAATTCAAAGTTCTCCGCCGATCCGCATCTCCACCTTTGACTTAGAAGCTGCCACGTGTCCTCTCGCGGGCCTTAGGCAATTTTTTTCACATTTTTACCCTTTTTCACCATAGTGCCTTAAAATATAAAAAGGCCCACCCTTCCACAACTGCTTGACTTATTGACACGTGTACACCTTCGAGGCAAAAATAGGAAATTTGCTCCGCCACTTAAATTTTTATTAGCCAATCATAGCTCGATGAGGCCACGGGACCAACTCAATCCTTTTGCCAAAATAGCCAAAAGTGACAAGTTTATAATATTTATCCATCGCCCCTCAACCAATCAAAAGCAACCACATATCCACCGATATTTTTGATAGAATTTGACAGGGAAAAGATGCCCATCAAATCGTAAAAAACAAAGAACTTTGCCTTTTACACCTGTGATGCTGATTTTTCTTCAAGGACAAGGAATTTGTAAATAATACAAGGCTAAATGTGATTCTTGACCATGGAGAATGATAATCAAAGGCATACAAGTGAATATTGAACATTTCACGCACCAAATTGAGGAAATAGAAAACAAAGCACGTAGATTGAATATTTTTAGGGCAAACTAAACATTTCTTCAAACAGATTAGGGCACGATCAAATCGAGCACCAACATCGGCTCTGACTCGAGGATGGGCACTCCCAGCTAGTGCCACAAGAAAAAAGTAGAACAAGTGCCAAAAAGACCCATTGGGCAACGAAGTCATCTTGTAGAGAAGAAAAAACCATAACCAACTTCCCAAAAATGAACCAAGAAACCAGCAAAACTAGGTCACCAAGGACCAGAATGAATAAAAACACAAAAAGCAGAACGAAACCAAAGGACTATACACTATACAAATGATATGCATCTTGATTCTGAGAAAGCAATCAAGGAAATTCTTCAAGTATCTTCAAATTTGGGTATGACCATGCCAGGCAACTATGATACGTTTTTAACAAGTGGGTATATACTTGTTTTTCTTTTCTCTCCAAGTTGTTAGCTAACCACATTTGTTTCTTCTTCTCCTTTTTTCCTAGGGCACGTTTTCCAACATCCTTCGAGCTTGCATCAAATATCAAATTTCTAGGAAAGCCAAACTACTCAGGAGATCTGCATTCTTCAATTTCATATTCCTTGAAATCAACATAGCTCACAAAGTTACCAATATCAACATCTGTATACAACACTTCATAAGAAGCATTGTTGGGATCCTCAATAAGATATAACATTTTATTTTCACCAAATAACTTCACAAGGATGCCCTCAACTGGGATGGTTACATAAGACATATCCACAAGCAATGGGTTGTTCTATATTCTCATCATTGACCTAAGTCAATATGGCTAAAATGGTTTGAGCTCCTGTAAGTGCATACATTATGAAGTTTTTATCAAAGTTCAGATTTGACAATGTGGGAACATGTGAAATAGCCAACTTAATGGCTTCAAATCCTGTTCTTCCTTCCATGGTCCAAGGGAATGTTTTGCCTTTCTTGAGCATGACAATTAATGGCTTAGCTAAGGCTACAAAATCTGGAACAAATATCCTTACAAAGTTAATTTTTCCTAGAAAACTCTGTAATTCCTTCTTATGATGTGGTAAGGACAACTACATAATTGAATCCACTCTTAAAGGATCAATAGCTAAGCCCTGCTTAGAAATAATGTGACCAAGTAACTTGCCTTCGTGTACTAAAAAAATAGACTTTTTGGGATTTAAAGAGATCTCAAACTATCTGCAAATATCAAAGGTTTTCCTTAAATGCATAAGATGGTCATCATAATTTTTGAAAAAATAGTCACATCATCCAAATAAACAAGTATGCATTTTTTCAAAAGGCTATGAAAAACCATGTCCATTGCACACTGAAACGTTGCACCAACATTAGAAAGACACAAAGACATTTTCTTGTACGTATAATTGCCCCACTTTGTGGTGAAGGTTGTCTTGTATCTATCTTCATCACGCACAAGAATTTGATTATATCCACTATAACCATCTAACATGGACAACCTATCTGAACTTGAAACCAATCTTAGAATCTGATCCATATGGGGCAGCAGAAAATGATCTTTCAATGATGCTATATTAAGATCTCTAAAATCCACACATAACCAAATTTCACCATTTTTCTTTCAAACAGAACAAGGTTAGAAACCCAAATTGGATTCTTAATGGGGAAAATAATACCTGATTCAATCAACTTGGAGAGCTCATTCCTCATTAATGGTTCATTTTTTGGATTTATAGGCCTTACAGGTTTTGAGTTTGGCTGTAATTCTATTATATGCTGAGCTAAACTAGGATCAAAGCCTCTCAGATCTTAGTATTTCCAAGAAAATATGTTAATGAACTATTTGCATAAGTCAACAAAATCTTGTTTTTCAACAGAAGAACATGCCTTTCCAATCTGCAGTGTTTTTCCCTCATCAACTGATATTTCTTCATAGTTATCAAAGATGCGTGGAAATTTTAGCTTTGTATTTTTTGAGCTGATCATCAGAACTTAAAATGTCTTCTAAAGTGACATGCCCTTGAGGAAATTTATTAGACTTCAAACAAACAACTGGTCACCATATTGGTGTTGTAATTTGGTCTGATTTGATGATGAAAATTTAGCTTCTTCTTCCGCATAAATTTACTGATTTGTTTGTCATCATCTAAAACTTTCCAGCTTATCTTCATTCTCGTGCATGGAAGGTTTGATTATCATCTTTATATGGGGCTGAATTTTGTCATTTTAAACTTGCTCTAGCACTTCAAAACTAGCTCCAACTGCTACAAGCATGTCTGCATGTTTATTTTTCTCTCTTGGGATAAACTGTATGTTAAAAGCTTGAAAATCATCCATCAAGTCCCAAAATCTATGCTTGTAAGATTTCAACAATGGATTTTTATAGACATTATAGTCTTTAACTTGATTTATGAATAACTCAGACTCACCAAAAACATGTAATGTGTTGATTCCTTTCTTTCTAGCCCATTGGAGGCCATGAATCAATGCTTCGTATTCAACAATATTACATGTACATAAAATTACATGCTTAGAGCTAAAAATGCCTCTGATTTGAAGGGGAAGTCAACACCAAACCTGCACCTTGTACTTTCTTATTATTTTCTCCGTCAAAATTCGGTTGCCATATGCCTTTGTCAATTTTTATATTTTGGACAACAAAGGAATAGGTGTATTTTCCTCATGAAGGCAATACAAACCAAGTAATCCCTCTTATAATTCCTTGTAAGGATCATAAGCATATTCTTATTGAATTTTTTCATCCATAAATGAGTTAGAAACACCATCCAAATCAAAAATTTGTGCATTAGTGTCAAAATCAGCCTGATCTATGGCTGTATAATTTGCAACAACACTTGAAACATGAGGCTCAATATGGAACTTAGCTAATGGTTATGAATATATTGTTACTTAGCTCCATACCTTGTGGTGAAGAAAAGATAAGACCAATCAGAAGAGAGATACCCATCTATCTTTGTTGTAAAGTCCCCCGACGAGTAGAGAGAAAAATAGGGAGGCACCTCTACAATAGTTACATCTTATAGAATTGAAACATTTGGGAAATCATGCAAAGTTACCACTAAATTTTTTATCATACCAAATATGTTGGTTGCTGTCCCATCAAGCTGCAAAAATTCTTTTTAGTTGCTTCATACCGTAGTCCCATCTGATCTACAATTGCTTTGGGCATTACTGTGTTGCTTGCACAACTATCCACCATGCAGTTGTGAACTAAATGATCACCAATAATGAGAGATAAATAAAAGGGATGTGGTTTTCTTATATCATGTGCATTCAACACTTTCTGAACCATCCACCTAACCTCTTTCATTCTCTCTTGATCATTTGTAACAAGTACCATATTAGCTTTTGTCGCTCTGTATCAGCTGGTTTTGAAGAAATATGCAATTTAGCAAGCTCTTTGGCAAGAATTTCTTGCTTCCTAGGAATACTCAACACATCTCACAATGAAACAATTATGTTATGATTTTTCATACATTCAAAAATATTAAATGATGCTACAACACTCTTAGAATAAGCTTTAGCAAAAATAGATTATGCTTTTGCAGCCTTTGAAATTTGTGGTATGAATAAGCTTTTAGGGTCTGGTTTGTCCTGCTTTTGCTTCTCTTTAGGGGCTGAAATAGGATTGCTTGCAAATTTGCTAGAAGTAGAAGGCATATTTGGACCTTTATTTTTGTTTTCTTCTTCTTCAAGTGCTCTTTTCTTATATCTGGTCATAACTGCACAAAAATCATCCTTTCCAAAACTAACAAGTGTTTGTTTCGGATGTGTTTGACTTTGGGTATCTTGTTTTCCACCCTCCATTTGAGGCATAAATGATGTTTCAGATTGAGGTTAGGCAACAAGGTTCAGATTCAAATGAGCATTTGGGCAAGTAGAAGGAGGATGTTGTTGATTATAAGGAGTACACCATTCTTCTAAGGCCATATTAACTAGTACAAGAGCATTAGAAGTGCTAGGAGCAGCCTTAAAATCATTTTGTCTATGTTGAAAAGGAGCCCTATAATTCTGATTTTGCTAATAAGGTTTCTTATTAGCTTGATAAGGCCTACTAGGGCTGAGTATTTTGTTCTCTATTGATGTTAGCTTATTTCCAAATGTTTGCAAGGTATTATTTATCTCAATCAAGTCCTTTGGTTGTTCTATTACATCAAGATCTATCTTTTGAATAGGTGGTGGAATAGGGGCTAGATCTGCATTAATGGGCATGGAAGGCCTTGCGCCTAACTTTCCAAACTGGATAAGAATTTTTCAGCTTTTATGGCAATATCATAGGTTGTTGGAAGTGTAGAACCTTCCATGGATTGTATCATGGTTGCAATATCATTTTTTAAGGCTCTAAGATAATACAGAAAGGCATGATCAACTTGAGGCTTAACAGTAGGAGGAATTCTTTCCCATGTCCTAGCAAATCTTAAGTTGAAATTTTTCATAAACTCATGAGGAACATGCTTAATTGTGGATAGATGCTCTATAAGGGATATGTGATCATATTTATGTTCAAATTTTTACATAATGCCTCACCTAATTGATTGCAAGTGGCTATTGTACCTACCCCCAAACTTCTATACCACCAAGGGCTCGTCCTTTGAATGAAGCAACAAAAATTCTTATAGCTAAATCTTCATGAGTAATATTATGGATTAAACAAAGGGTTGTAATATCTCTAATATGCTTAGTAGGGGTAATATGATTTTCACCCGTAAATGATGGAAGTCTTTTTAAGGCAACAATAGGTATGTCATGATAAATAAAAATTACTAAGGGGCCGACATTAGTAAAGGGTACAAAATATCCGCATGGTTCTTTGAGCCATTGGAATAATTGGGATATGAATCACAAGTTTCACTCGAGGGGATGTAGGGTTGTAAAAACCAGGCTTGTTATAAGGTAAGGTGTTTCCAACTCTTCTTCTTCTAGTAGAATTTAAAGGTAATGAAACAAAATTAGCAAGAAGTCCTCTTATCGATGATATTGTAGTCACTTTAGGCATGGAACATACTATGGTACTGGTCTGAAATAATCCTTATGGAGTTTCCAAATGAATTTTGCTCTGAATCTTCAATTGTCCGAATTCATCAATAGTATTTATGGTCCCACCGGGAGTGCCGAAAATTGTTATCTAAAAAGATTGCACCCTTTTTTAGGGTTGGCAGATCTTTTAACTTTGCTTCTCCCTCACTTTTGTGGATAGACAAATGAGACACCTCACGGATTGTGGGTATCCCTATTGTGAGGTGAATCTCTGGGATTACAAGGCCAATCCCTTCTTTGGATTTATCATAAACTGAACTTTGGGGTTTTAAGGGTAAAAATATGGATAAAACTGAAGTAGATGGGGGTTATACACTAAAAGTATTGAGGGATTTAATAGAGAGACGTGCACAATAGGTTGTGAATAAATTAAACAATACACAATCTAATGGGTTTCAGCTAATCATAAGGAAAACAGTTTTCTATTGAGGGACTTCTCACAACAACAATACAGATAATTGCACATTAAAATAGCAAAAACACCTATTTACAAAGCAAGGTAAAACAACCTAAGCACACTTAATAAAATTCAGGGAATAAAATTCACAAGAATAAACTGTTAACATATACACCACTACAAAAATTGGAAAGACAATAAACTACTTCTCATATAAGGGAAATTATGGCATAATGGCTTCAAAGACTCCCAAAGTCTTCTCTCCTTTGTGCTTTTCCAATGCACACAATATATAACAATGAAAATTCACCCCCTTCCACAAATAACTATACCTAATTCTAGCTAACTTGGATATCACTCCAAAGTTAATTTTACATGCATTATAGTCCCCTTACATGAATAAATAAAAGCTAAAAAATAGCCCTATGAGCTTGCAAATATCCTCACTCAACTACAATTGACTCCTTTAATTCTACTTCTCCAAAAGGGAATCGGTTTTTGCATGAGTTAAGGTATTTTGACATTTTCTAAGGTAAATATCTCTCTTTGTCATTTCTTGCCAAAAGCTATTTTTGGCCTCTAGTGGGCACATGCATGTTAGGTTACTTTTAGCTAAAGATATCATGCAAGGTGTAGACATTCTTCTTGACCTTCTCTCTAGGATGCATGATAATAATAGTCATCTTTTCCCCTTTTGAAGGCACATGTATTAAGGGTAATTATAGTTTCCTTTTGGATTATGTATTGGGCATTCATCACTTTCCCCATACATAGAAAAACACAATAATTAATCAATGGAGAATACACTATCTATGTGGCTAAACAAAATCAAACCATGAATAAATTTAATCATAGTTGTCCTTAATCATGTACTTTAGGAAAATAGGGTTGGAACCATAATATCCTTTTACTTTTTACATTTTTATTTTCCTGAGGTGGTGGGGTTTGGGGAGAATTCTACAAAAATGATTGCCACCATGTATTTTTACCTCTATATCTATTGGTTCAAATTTTTTTCTTCGAGCCTCAGGTGGTTGGTCTTCAAGTTTAGCCTCCATTGCCATACTATGGAGATCTTATTTCACACTTTTCTAGCATGGATGTCATAGTTTGCAAGGATTCGAGCTCTATTCTACCATTATCATGTGCTTCTCGAGCTCGTTCCGATTTTGCACATATGGGTTGCCTATTTGTCGAAAATCATGGCTATAACTACTTTTATGGTTTCCATTGGGGATTTTTGCAACTTATGTGATGGAGCTTTGTGTTTCCTCTAGTAAATCAAGCTTTTCAAAGATTTCCTATAAATTTGACCTCCATGTGAAGACCTCAAGCTCCCTAATTTGCATTATCTTTTGGGTTTATAATTTTCTGGTTCATTTGGAGATCTTGGCACGAGGATTTTCAATTTTAGCTCAAAAACCTCTTGGGCCCAACCATGGCCATCATGAATTTGGCTTGAGAAATCTAGTTTGGCAAACGATCTCACTTTGTTTCCTGGGTCACCATTTTCATCCTTGGTAAGATCTATTTTATTTTGTTGTGTATTTACAATTCTTTGACGCCACTTTTATGATGTGGATTATAGTGATGTGGTTTGGAAGATGAAGGATATGGATTAGGCATGAGGGCCGAAGTTGATGGTTTAAACTTGGAGGTCAAGGAGATTTGGTTGATTTTGGATTTATTGGAGCATGTGGTTTTGATTAGGGTTAGATTGTTTGGGATTGATAGATGTAGATGAAGGGGATAGGGTAGATTTAGATGAAGGGTATGGGTGTGATATGGGGATCACATTAGATTTGGGTGATGTTGGGGATGAAGGAGATTTGGGAGATGGGTGTGGTGTAGGAGCCACATTATATTTGGTCAATTTAGGACATGGAATAGATGAAGGTGGCATATGAGTCTCATTAGATTGGGTATGAGATGGGGTAGGGAGAGGATTGGGATTGTATTTGTTAGGTTTGGGAGTTGGTGACTTAGGAGTCACTTTATATGTTTTAGGATTAGGGGATGGGGGAGATGAAATAGGATTAGAGGATAGGATAGTGTAAGATTTAGGTGATGAAGGAGATGGATTAGGATTAGATGTGGATGAAGATGATGAGGGTGGTGTAGGAGCCACATTATATGGTTTAGGATTAGGGGTAGAAGGCAATGAGGGTGTAGAAGGGAATGAGGGTGTAGAAGGGAATGATGGCATATGAGTCATCTAACTACACAATGGAATAAAATAACCCCCATGCGGAATTGAGACACTAATTTTTTTCTCGCCTTAGAGGATCAAGCTACTCCGGTAGTCCTAGACTACACCTTACACCCACCTTCCATTCCCTACGCAACTCCATCCTTATGCACAAGTGAACTCCTCAAACACCTTCCACAGCTGCCCATACAACTGCTCCATAATACCACTCAAAGAATACCACGACCTCCCATACAACCGTCAGGAGATCTTAATATGTCTTCTTAGTCCACTTGAGGGAATGCACAACACCTGACTCCTTCACCCATCACTGAACCAACTCTCTGCATTGCCGTTGGATGCGACCCACCTGCCAAACACCCAATTAAATTGCACAATGCATCCGAAGAACACCAAAAGTCCTTACTGTCATCCATCCAAGGTCTCCTTAACACCCCTTTCCCTCTGAATGTCCAAGTCCACCAAGTGCTCCACATTCCACCTGGTGTGGGTGTGAGCTCCCCATGTTGGCCACCAATGTCTGCACTACCCTTATGGCTCCTGAGGCACTTACGTTGCACTCTCAATGTAAGGCCTCATTTATACAAGGTCTTCATGCTTGAACCATCCAACTCTGCATCCACGCTACACTCATGAGTTTCCCAAATTACTCTACATACATGGGGTGTGTTACTCAGTACTCCAAGACACCTTACACCGCTTCTTAGTACAACCAACCTTATGCAAGGTCTTCATGCTTGAACCCTCCAACTCTGCATCTACACTGCATCCATGAGTTTCCCAACTTGCTCCGTGTACATTGGGTGTGTTCTGTACTCCAAGACACCTTGCACCACTTCTTAGTGCAACCAACTCACTCACCAACCCACCTCAGCACTACTTGACTCTGGGATCTCCTTGTGCTCATATTATGGATCATCCAACTCTCCATGTGCAACTCTTACTCACTAACTAGCCTAAGTTCATGTTGCGAGGATGTTTTCTAAGGTCCGAGTATGGGGACATGGAAGCCCCTCACTTAATTTCATTCTTAAAATAAGCAAGCACTTAGCCAATAACGACAACTATCTAAGAATTTATATACCTCGTGGAACACGGGGTGTGTCTACATGCATGGAGATGAAGCCCACGGTCACGAGACCCCTAGGACTATGAAAAGTGCATGGATATCACTTCCACATCACATTGCCCCTATAAAATAAAAAATGGGAAGGCTAGCCATTTTTGATCCTCAAGATGTCCTAGGATGCAAGAGGAGAATATACATGGTTTTTCGTCCGGGATGAACAATTAATAAAGGAAAACACACAAAAATATGATAAATGCAAGAAAATGGATGCAAGATAAAATGATTAAAAATTATGTAATGGGGTCTTCAAGAGGAGGCCCTACAAAACAAGGATTAGTAGTTTGATTATAACCCCAAATGTCTTGGACTAAACGAGCTACAAAACAAAAAGGATTAGTAGTTTTAGATTGATTTTTATCTTTGGTAAGCGTAGGAAGTTGCACACAAAGTGTTAGTAGTTTGGAACAAGAAAAGATAACTTAATGTGTAGTTAAAATAACAAGATTTAGGAAAATGAAAACCATGAATAAATTGTATTATAAAATGCTAAATTAACACTTTCATTGTATAGATATTTTCAATACCTTTCGGGAAAAAATAGAACCATTTCAAGTCTGGTATCAAAATTTATGGCTCTTGGAAGTTAGGAAACAAAAGTGCTACAACACAGAGCATAGGCACCAAAATAGGACATAGGCACCACTTTAGAACATATGCGCTACTTTGTGTGCAAAAGCACTACTTTATGTGCAAAAGTGCTACTTTTCCTACAAACGCGCTATTTTTTCAAAAAGGAAATTTTGGGGATTTAAAGGTTGAACAAAAGCACTGAATTATTTACAAATGCGCCATGGGGTTTATAAAAGCATTGTTTCAGGTCAAAATCGTTGAAACGGAAGACTCACAAAAATTCAAATTTTCAAGGGGTAAATCTACACATTTTTTTTTCAAATTTGGATAGTTTGTTCTAAATATTAAATACTATTAAAAAATAAAAAAATTGGGGGTAATCCCTACTGGTGGGCACCAAAATGTAGACAAAAAGTTGTGTTAGTATGCAAATATAAGATGATTATCAAACCAAATCAATCATAATCCTAACACAGCTTATTAATCTACCTCCGATAGAGCAATAGATGGAAAGGAGAGAGAAGACAAATACCTGCACTTACCTACATGATCATAATGCTCCTCCTTTGATTGGTTGGATGTGCTCTTGATGTTGGATGATTGATTGTTGCTTCAGATTTTGATGGAGACACACAAGCAACACCTCCCCTTTTATTTTCCTTGATGATTGATGAAGGATGATGATTGATTGTGGATGAATAATGGATTGATTGAAGATAAAATGGATGATTAATGCAAGCAATAGCAGAATTTTGCTATGGATTCTTAAGATGGATCTCATGGAGGAGGAGAGATCAATTTATAGCCGAGGATTGGAGGATTGAATGTCTAAGATGAAGCCCTATTAGATTGGAATCAAGGGTGGAGAATGCATGAGAGGATGAAATTATCTAGAATAGAGAATTATATAATTTGAATTCAAATTCTATGGAGGGAAGAAGCTTCCATTGAATTAAAAATTCAATGGAATGAGAAGGTTAAAGAGGATTTTAGATTTAGAGGTGTGAGGATATGATTAGATTGGTATTAGATTAGGTTGTTTAATGATGATTAGAGGTGAGGTTACACGGAAAATCTAGGTGTAGAGATGTGTAGGGTAGGTGGTAGGTGAGATGTAGGAATATTAAATTCCTAAAAAAATGTTAATGAAGGATTATAATGATAATATGATATAATAATGTATTAAAATTATTATTGATGAAATGTGATGTAATAATGAAATAAAAGGATAAGTGATAAATGATAAATGATGACAAAATGATAAAATGATAAAGGGTAAAAATGGATTAAATGGATTAATAATAATAATTATTAGATGGATGATGTTGGGATATTTGTGGGATATATTAGTCGTAATTAGGCATGTCAACATTTTAGATGTCTGAACCTGCATCACTTCTTCAAATAATCCAAGATGATGCTTTACATAAATATTGTCATACCCATGAAAAGTAGGTAACCCAAGCCCGATTTCATCAGGGGATCTTATTTGGGTATCTAGGAAATCCCTTGAATTCCATAGGCCCGAAAGTATTTTTTTCCGAAAAGGGACCTAGGAAAAGAACATGTCATACCATCATTATAAACTTCCGAAGATAGGTTCACTTAAAAGAAACCCATATCAACAAGGTTTCATCCTCAAACTCAATTACATTAATGATCTGAGATTACTATAAACCCAAGTATGCAAACCATCAATAAAATATATCCATGAATAACACCGGTCTAACTCACCATACGACAATGGATTCGCCACTAGATTCATGACTATAGACAAATAAATTGTTCTTCAAACACTAAAGGAAAGATATCCCGACACATCAACCTCAAGATTACGTAAAATTGAATATTGAGGACCAAACTGAAAACCATGTTGAATATTGTTATGTCCCCGATAACCGAGCCAATAAGCATGTTGGCTCCCAATCTAACACCCTAGGGAAGAGAGAGGGGAGGAGAAGGCAGGAGGCGAGGTCTGATGCAGATGGAGGGAGTGAGGGAAGGGGAAAAACCCATTTTCTTTGTCATTATGTATATAGGTATGGAGTATTCCTCTACTCACCCAACTATTTTCTCCTCGGAATGACAGGGAGGTACACGAATAAGGGTGTTGTTTTCTACTTCTTACTTACTCGGCTCTTCCTAGACTAGGGTGAGAGGACCCAAGGTGTAACATGAGGGATAGAGAGAGAATTTGGGGACAAACCTTGATTTGTCTTATATCGATCAAGTATGTCAATCATAGGTAGCATCTACTCACTCAAGAAAGTGGTCACGAAGAATTTTAAACACCCTGAGGCTCCAAAATAGGTTGTTAAAGATAGATCTCATGCAATCTCAACATCAAATCTAAATATTTTAGACATATCATCATGTGTTGATGTCAAGGATCCTTTGAAAATTAATGATAAGGAAAACACACTTAAGGTGTGCACATTGAATGCGTGTCTCTCCAATAGATCTCATGTAAGATATACAAAGTGAAAATGAAATTTGTAGGACATATATGGTACACACAAAAATTATTGAGAAATTATGATGTGGGGATGGATTTTTAAAGAAGGAAAAACTTAGACATCAAGGGATGTAGGGGATAAAAATTATGCCAACCATCACACCATGAAATCTTTATCATTTCATGAAATAGTAGTAAGATAAGGAAGGCCTTCTGGGGAGATCTATCATAGGGAACCTCCAAGAAATAAAAGCAACCCAAATCCCTAGTAATCCAACTTAAAACCCCAAGATTGAAACACCATGTGTGAATTATGCTAAATTTTATAAATGCTGGAAATGATAGGGAATGAGAGGGGGTGAATCAATCCCCAATAAAACTTTTCACACTATACTTCAAAACATCAAACACACATCCTCATGAAATACAAGTATCAATGTGTAATCACAAGCAAGTATACTTCACCATGAAACAAACTCAAAGAAAGGATCATAAGTTATACACAAAAACACTTATATTGATACTCAAATTAGATCACCACACTTTATTGATATTCAAATAAGATCACAATGAATTGATGTCTTCAACAATAGTCAACAAGATGCAATGAAGAGATACCAAGATAATTAACCTTGTATCATGAATAAAATGAAGATATAATTCTTTGCAAATGCCTTCAACTCAATATCAGATCCGTAAATACATCGAAGCCCGCAAATGACATCAACATGCTAAGGAAATAACATTCAAACACATAACACAAGATCTTCCCTCCTTCTTCAACTCACAATCAAAGAAACATCACCATATTTGCTTTTCTCAAATCCTCCTCATGAAAACTCAACCAACTACTAACCTAGAATTAAATTCCGGGGTTTTGGGCTAGGCACAAGGAGTTTCTTTACAAGAAAAGGTTCTTAAAAAGAAGATAAAATGGGTTCTTATAAGGTTAGCCACAATGTGCCCATAACCTCTCTTTTATATCCTCTCCATGATTCAAATTCAAACAAAAAAATTTCCCTCCTTTTACACAAAAAATACATCATAAACAACATCCCATATACTTTTCATAACAGCTACAAGTGACCCATGTGGGTCGGCCTAACAAAAACCCTTCTTCCATGCACCAAAAATCCTCAAATCCCATGCATTAGAATGCCAAAAATATCCTAATCCAAAAATATTTTTATTCATGCACTAAAAATCACCACACCTGTTTAAAATAACATTTAAACATCATATATGGTTGCAGTTATCATGAAATAATCAAATTATTTTGTTTAATGGGTCCAAAGGCTGTTTGTATTCATAAAACACATGTGTCTAGCTCCATGTCTTCACCTTTTGCATCAAGATCACCCAAGAACACTTCAACTATGGTGTGTGAAAAATTTATGTTAATTCCATAATCTTTAGAACAATTCTAAACAAGTTAGAGCTCATGAAACATCCATTGGTTAAAACTACATCAACTTTTGCCTTCACCAAATCAAGCTGCCCAAAAATTTGTTTCCAAAAACATAACTGGTTAGCACCATTATTGACACTTTCAAGAGATATAAATTGATTCATTAGATTCCAAATTCATCCCTCTTCACATTCCAAGTGATAACAAACATCACCCAATTCATCTAATGCTCCAACCAACTCAATATTTTAGAAAATACAGTTCTATCTCGGGATAGCTAAAAGTATTATTTTCCGTAAATTGACTTGAAAAAATCTCATAATCATGAATAAAAATTATATCACTTGAAATATCTCTAAATTATCTTTCCAACACAACTTTAATCACCTCCTAACTCCACTTGTAGCTCTTGTTATGTCCAATTTATCAAGATTGTTTTTAACTCGCCCCAAACCTCGTCCTTTGATCACCAACCTAAATGAAGCACATTTGACCATGTAACTACATTACCATGATCTGAAACCTATTTTTTTCATCAATAAAAACTCACATAAATCACACGGTGGTCATTTAGTTTTCTCTTGCTTTGACAACCTTGTCTCAAAATGAACGCTTCATAAACTAACCTATTTGAGTGGGGTCCACTCATCATCATGACCTCTACCATAAATTTATGGAAATATGGAGGATTCCTCTATACAATCAATTCATAAATTTTTACTAGAAATCAAAATAGGCTCAATATACACATTTTTTAGTGAACTACTCTTAACTAGGGTTTTAAACCAACTACCTTCTTAACGATTGTTCATAAAAACCATACAATCAAATTGCCTCATTATTTTTTGTGAAACCTTATAAAATCAATATAGAACCATCCTTGAAAGCCACATGGTCCCATGTAAATCACATAATTCAGGGTGAGCATCAGAAGGTCCAAATCGAGCTAGAAAACACACTACCAAGTACCTTGTTTCACCAAAACTGATGTATCATGCAAAATAATCATCATGAAAACCTAAAATTTTTCCCACAGCACAAGGAAACACCCTAATAACATCTCCAATCATCATAATGTCACAATCACATCTCAATATTTCCATCCATTGAGACTTGCATAGCTAGCCCTTAGGGTTTTACACTGTAAAGGCTAGGGTCAATAGAAAAAACCTCACGACACATCATAAAAACAATCCAAGTGGTCCTAACATATATGATACAACTGAATATATGCATCCATGAGCTTATATATCTCCATATCTCAACCTCATGCCTCCAAGCATCCATTCCTACTACAAATGAGCACCTGTAACATGGTCACTATCCTCGTATATGCATCTTGAATCTCATATGAGTTCCCAAGAACTCTCCAAACATGCTCTCCATCATGCTAACATGATTCTCAAGAAACCAAGAATCTCTAAGCCCCATACACCATCACCTAGGCTAGTTGGGCCACCTAAAAGGCTTGCATTTAACAATAAATCCTAACTAAATCAACTAATGCAGCCAAGAACATTCCTGAAACACCATGTCATCATCTCTCGAACATCATTTGATCCCCGATCCATCATCCACTTTGTCATTAATGAGGTTTTTCATCAATGACAACACCTATGTAAAGAACATGCCAACACTAAGAAAAATGACTCCTAAGATACATAAACATCTCACCCATTGTGGTTGATTAACAAGTAATATTACAGGATCTAAAGATGATGCCCCAAAGTACCCTAAAGGACATCATTCTATTTCACCACCCAAACCAGTTAACCATCAATAGAGTGTTAGCATATAAGTTTTAGACATAATCCACACAAGATTATTAAGGAAAATTCACGTTACCCAAATTCCAATTCATTTAACAAGAAAGCATGACAATATAATTGCAATAAATTGTTTAAACAAATCCATTAATTGAGAAAAATAAGGAGACATAAATATTCTCTCAAATCTTGCAAATGGTTGTACAACTGCAACCACCTTAACATGAATTTTAAACAAATTGATAGCCTATTAATTCTTACACAAAAAGGTGTGAATTCATACCAAAGCACACATCTGATCTGCACAGATCACCTCTGAAGAGTTCTCCTCCTTCAGAAAATAACCATCTCCTCTTTACGTAAAACCCCAAACCTTCTTATACAACCTTATCCACATAAGGATTTTAGAAAATATTCCATTGGAATCCTAATTTGATCATGCCAAGGCCATCTAGAACCTCCAAGGAATAATAGAGAGTATTCCTTTATGACAACCTTCAATTTTATTCAGCATTGCCATGTCACCATCGTGTCAACGTAACCAAGTGAAATGTTTTCCACATCATACTCATTGCCGATTTTATTTTCCACTTAAGATTAAATTGTGATGGGGAAAATAAAGGTGTTAAATTAATGAGACCTTTATTTAAAACATGAACATGTAATCACATCCCGGTGGCATACTTTTTATAAATGATTTGCTTTGATTTAATCCCATTCATGTGAATTGATCCGTAGGATATGAAAATTAATGGAAACACGATGGATAGTACACATCATCCTAAATCAATATGCCTATTTAAGTGTGACTTATTCCTCCAACGAATCACAAGTTAGTAGCCAAGTTTCACAAAGTGTTATCACCAAAAATCAACACCCTCTCGATTTGTCAAGCCTTGTGTGAATGAGAAACCGATGTTTTTGGGTAACATGGGTACTATCCCCAAGTTGTGGGACTTGCTACTTGGGATAGACCTCTAGAGAAAGTTGGTTCTTATTCCTCTATTCAGGTTCACACATAAAATTTGTAGAGGATCTACTTCTAAAATCTATTCTAATTTTCCAAGGAGATAGGGTTAAGAAGATGCAAGGAAATAAACCTAAACTAACGAAGGTGATGAACCAAGGAATGAAGAACATCTATTTTTCCAATAAACATAGACCATAAAATTTAATACAATCACCATGCACAAGTAACCAAAATTGCAATGAAAGATCAGAATGGAAGAAATGAACAAAGAGAGGTTGAAAATCATCCACAAACTTGCATTATTTCTCCAAAGATTTGATACGATGCATTATAATGGCATAGATCTTGCATTATATTTTAATGGGAGGTCCAAAAAGTCCACAACTCCACTTACAGACAAGAGAAGAAGGGAGGGGCAAAGCAAAAATGTCCAACCATTTATAATAAGCCAAGATCTTACATTTATAGATGAAGCGAAGAGAGGAGAAGAAGAGAAGGAGGGAAAATGATTCAAAATCAACCATGAACCATCAATGCCCCTTTAAATCTACCTACAATCTGTTAAGTCCGGTTCTCCATGTCCATTTGGCATGTTGAGAAGGAAGAATGGCAGATCAAATCAAAATTTGATCTGTTGGAGCAATCGGATTTCATATTAATGGCGTGAAAGACATTTTCCAATTTCTCACCCACAAAATCCCACTAAAACTAATATTTTAAGCTTTCATGGCAGTAGAGGAGGTCAATATATTTCCAACATTATCAAATTTGTCACATTTGGAGCATTGGAGCGAAAGTTATGCCCATTTGAATATTTGAATCGAATCTGTGCAAAAAATCACAAAAATGCAATTTTTCGTAAAACAAATCTGCGGCCCAAAATACAACTTGCTCTTTTTGTGAAAAATGCAAAATCCCAAAAACATCCCACCCCTACAATTAAAATACAATCTAAAAAAAGCTACAACTTACCTAAAAGCTCAAATTGTGCCTTTTGCCCAAAATTTCAAATTGTGCCTTTTCGCAAAAAAAAAAAACACAAAAGTGTGAAATTTCCCATTTGGAAATAACCTTCTTAACTTGCAAATTTCCATTTGAAAAAGTGCAAAAGTGTAAAATACCTCCGTAGGCCCATGCCCCCCAGGCTTCACATTTTGATTTGAAAAATTACACTCTCGATTGCACCATTTTTTTGTGAAAAGTTGCAAAATTTTAAAAGTCTCTCGCAGACCCATGGCTCTGCCACTTGCATTTTTAACTTAGCAAAAGAAATCTCGCCGGGCTGCTGCGGGTCGATAATTGTAACTTGTGCCTTTTGCGTAAAAATCCCAAAGTGCCAAAATATCTCTGCCACCCCACTAGTCCACAAATTTTCCTTTGGAAAAATTTCCTCCATGGCCCCACAAGTCCGCCATTTTGGAAGAAAATCTCCCCAAGGCCCGCGACCCAAATTGGGCAAAAAAGCCTTCCCAAGCCCATCGTCCCGTAACTTTCAAAATATGAGGAGTTAGAAGGACTTATTTATATTTCTGAAAGGGGAAGAAATTTCCTATCTAATGAAGATGTTTTTAGGAATCCTTAAGTATTTGAAATATGTGAAAATTCAATTTGAAGCACTAAAAGAGGAAAAATGGTGTTAGTTAACCAAAAATAAGCATGGGCTTATTTTGGATAACAATTTGGTGACTCACGGGGATCACTTCCTATAGATGAAAGATCGGTGGCCTTGCATCATCCATTGGGCATGGATTCAGCCTGATAAACACAAAATCTGATCTTTTGGAGTGCAATGAAAACATCCAAACCTAGTCCAATATGGATACTCTATTGATTTAATTCTCTTGTGGCTGCAAGTCTCTTCCATGAGTGAGATGAAATGTATACAATCATACACCAAAAGCAATAGAGCATGTGCACCAACACTTAGGGAAATGAAACCTATTATAATAACAAAAACAATGTGCATAAGCACTTAGAGGAATTGGAAATCCTAGACTAATATGTACAAGGGTGAGAAATTCTCCTTTCAATAGAAAAATGTTTGAGATGGATTCCATTTACTTGAATCTACAATTCCTTACCATCCAACTTAGCCAGCCGGAAGGCATTGCTACTTTTGCATTCAGTGATCATGTATGGACCACTCCATATGGCATCAAACTTGGAATGCTTTCCTGGCTTTGCATGATCAACATCCCATTTCAGTACCAAGTCTCCAACTTGGAATGTCCTAGATTTAGCTTTCTTGTCAAAGATCTTCTTGATCAATGCTTGATCCTTCTCCATGGTTTGCATTGCATGTTCTCTTGCTTCTTCTAATTCTATTAGCTCTACATACCTGATTTCCATGGGCTCAAATTCAGCTAGTTCTAACTATTTCATGAGCTCCAATGTTGGCAAATCAAGTGATATAGGTAGAACTGCTTCCTTCTCGTATACAAGCTTGAATGGAGAGCTTTTTTAGACCTCTTGGGTGTGATCCTATCAGCCCATAGAGCTGATTTGAGCTTTGTGTGCCAAGTCCTTTGATTCTCATCAAGGGTTCTTCTGATAATTCTCAGTAGGTTTTTGTTTATGGACTCTGCTTGGCCATTACCCTAAGGGTAATAGTTTGATGAAGTGTTGAGGTAGATTCCATTCTTGATAGCCCATTCTATGATCTTGGTACCAAGAAATGCCAATGCATTATCTGATATGATAGTGGTAGGGGACTCCAAACCTAGTGACTATCCCTTCATAGAAATCTAAGATATTGGATTCATTTGCCTCCTTAAGTGCCACTGCTTTAGTCCACTTGGTGAAATAGTCTGTTGTTATAAGTATCCATTTGTGGCCTTGACTTGAATTTGGGTTGATCACTCCAATGAAGTCTAATCCCCATTGCATGAATGGCTGATCTACTAAAATTGGACGAAGGGGCAAGGATGCTAACCTTTCTTTCCCTGTGAAGAATGCACATTTCTTGCATTTCTTGATCCATGAGTAGCAATCACTAAACACCGTAGGCCAATAGTAACCAACCTTCATGATTTTGAGAGTTATTACTCGAGGAGAAAAGTGGCCTCCTACTTCTCCATCATGGAACTCATGTAATATCTTCCCAACTTGACATGTTCCAATGCATCTTAATAGAACACCATTTATGTCCTTCTTGAACAAGACACCACCAATAAGCACATATGGGATGGCTTGTAATCTAAAGTATCTCCTCTTTTCTTTTCTCATCTCTTGAGGGAATAAACTTGTTTGGAGATAATGCACCAAACCTTGGGTCCAACATGGAATGGGTGCATCATTAGCTAGTTGTTCTTGATCATTTTTAATAGTAGGACAACCTCTTCTTCTCTTTTTGATTCATCATGTTGTTTGGAAGCAAGATGCTCACACAAACCTTTTCCACGAACCAGCTTGGTCACCTTTATTTCAATATCATACTCCATTACATAGGTGATCCACCTGCTCTCTTCTCATTCAAGTCCTTGTTTAGGAGGAATTCCTTGACACCAACATGAGACACTAGTAGTTGAATCTTGTTGTTCGAGACCAAGTGTCTGAACTTCTTCAAACTCCTAATGACAACAAGGACATGCTTTTCAATAAAAGAATACCTTACCTCATAATCTTCCAGGCTCTGACTAAAGAATGTTATGGGTTGTTCTAAACCTTCTCTATTCAGTTGTACCAAGATAGCTGAGATTGTGTCTGATCCTCCAAAATCATACAACATGAAGTCCTTTGAGAATTCTAGGTTGATAAGAGTTGGAGCTTGTGATATTACATGTTTGATGGCCTCAAAACTCTCTTTTCCTTCTATTGTCCATTTGAATGCAAGATTCTTCTTCAACATCATTGTCAAAGGCTTCACAAGAGTGGAAAATTAGGCACAAATCTATGAACAAATTTTATCCTTCCCAAGAATATTTGGAGATATTTCTTGTGTTGTGGCAATGGAAGTGTTCGAATGGATTCAACTCTTGAAGGATCTATTTTAACCTTCTCTTGAGACAATGTGGCCCAAAATTTTCCCTCGTGTGCCAGAATACACACTTCTTTGGATTCAATGACACTCAAATCTTCTACATCTTTGAAATACTTTGCCTAAGGTGAAAGAGGTGGTCTGCTACATTCTTTGAGAAGATGGTGATATCATCTAGATACACCAACACTATCTTATTGATTAAGCCTTTGAATGCCATGTCCATAGCTCACTGAAATGTTGCTCTAGCATTTGATAGTCCAAATGACATCTTCTTGTAAGCATATGTACCCCATTTAGTGGTGAATGTTGTCTTTAACTAATCTTCTTCTTTCACCATTATCTGATTATAGCCTGAGTAGCCATCTAGCAATGAAAACCTCTCAGAGCCAGCTACAACTTGCAAGATTTGATCCATTGATGGGAGTGGATAGTGATCCTTGAGTGATGCTCTATTTAGATCACGGAAAGTCCACACACAATCTGATTTCTCCATTTCTTTTCCTCACAGGCACCAAGTTTGCAACCCAACTTGAATGTTTGATAGGGAAAGATGATGCTAGCCTCAATCATCTTGTTCAACTCTTTCCTCATGAGAGGTTCAATGTGAGGATTCACTGCCTTTGCTTCTGTCTGAAAGGCTTGGATTCAAGATTTAATTCAATTGTATGCTCAGCCAATCTTGGGTTGAAACCTCTTAAATCCTTATAGGTCCATGCAAAAACATCTAGGAATTCTTGACAAAGTTGAACAAATTCAGCTTTCTCTTGTGGAGTACTTACCTTTCCAATTTGCAATGTTTTGCCTTCATCTACTAAAATGAGCTCTGAATCTTCACCCCTTACTTGAATGTTTTCTTTTCCTTCCGAATTGATCATTTGGGTTGAAGATTGACTCCAAGGTTACAAGACCTTTTGGTAATTTGTTAGTTCTCAGCTAGCACCACTTGGTCACCATATTGTTGTTCCAATTTGTCTTGGTTTTTGGAGGAGAACTCAACTTCTTCTTGAAGAAAATTGACAATTTGTTGATCATTCTCAAAGACTTGCCAACTTGTGTTGTTATCTGGAATAAGCTGGCCTTACAACCACCTTGATATGGGGCTGATACTTATCACTTTTATACTCTCTACAACATCAAATGTTGCCCCAATCACTGCCAGTTTGTCTCTTCTTTGTTCTTTTTCTTGGGATGGAATTGATGCTAAAAGCTCCAAAATATTCAATGAGATCCCATACCTAATTCTTGTAGTTTTTCAACAGATCATTTCTAGCAGCACTTTGTCTCTTAACTTGGTTCACAATCAGCTCACTATCTCCAAAGACTTGTAAGTTTTCAATGCCTTTCTTTCTTTCCCAATGCAATCCATGGATCAAGGCTTCATACTCAGTTGTGTTGTTTGAGCAAGAAAACTAGAAGCAAAAAGTATGAGTAATATTTTGTGCCTTGAGGTGAAACAAGCATAGCTCCTCCTCCTGCACCTTGTCTACTTCTTGAGCCATCAAAGAATAACTTCCATACCTCATTATCATCTTTGTGGTCTAGCTTGATGATGCTAGGGAGAGGATGATTCTCTTCATGCAAGCAATAGACTCCTAATTCATATTCTTCCATTTCTTTGTAAGGGTCAAAAGCATGTCTCTTGTTTTCCCATTCATCAAGGGTCAAGTCTGGAATACTTCCAACCTTGGTATCAACTTCATAAGTGCTTGGATAATCCTCTTGATCAAATGTTGAAAAATTTGCATTGATTGGACTCTGGTGTATGAGGCTCAATATGAAAGTTTGCAATGGGCTCAGATCTTATTGTATCCTTAGCTCCATACCTTGTTCTGAATAACATGTGTGACCAATCAATAGACAAATAGCCTCCAATTTTAGCAGTGAAGTCTCTTGACAAACACAATGCAAAGAGTGGTGGCAAGTCTATGACTGATACATCTTGCAAGATGGTCACATTGGGACATGCATGCAATGTGAGGATCAAATATTTGATTACTCCAACCGTTGTTACTTTTTCCATCCAATTGCACCACACCTTTGGAAATGACTTCATATTAAAGACCCAAGTTGATCAACTATTTTTTTGGCATTACAAAGCTACTTGCTCCATAATCAATCATGCAATTATGCACCAATTTATCTCCAATGATCAATGAGATATAGAATGGTGGGGGCTTCAAATTTTTACCTTGTTTTCCTCCATGATTTCCTTCAGGATGAGATGCATTGGTAAGCACCTTTTCTTTTTGATTGGGTGGTTGTTTTGATGTTGACCAATTTTCCATAGTAGCTTGCAATAGGTCTCTTTGCCTCGATAGCCAATGACTCCCACATTGAGATGTTTACATTTGTTTTCTTCATCTACTCAATGATGTTGAATGGAGATGAACTATCCTTCTGCTTCCCCTTTTCCTTACATATTCTTCTCTTGCACATGGGTTGTTACAACTGGCACTTGAGCTGGTCTAGAGGTGGCTTGGGCTGACCTGTACATTTGGAGCTGCACTTTGATTTCCAATACCTTTATGGAGTAATAGAGGGTTGTGGATCACTTGAATTTGATGATTTTCCCTCTCCAATATTCCTTTTCTTGGACCATGTATTGGTAGCTACACTTTGAGAAGGTGTTTGATTCATACCACAGAAGTCTTCAACCTTCCAATTGACAAGTGTGGTCTCATTTGGAGGTGCCTCTTGTTGAGTTGATCCTTACTATTGATTTCTTTCTTGGCTTTTCTCTTGTTCCACATCCGTTGTTTCACCATTAGGATTGACTTCAAAGCACCATTAAAACACATTGACTAGTTATGAGGTTGATTGCATGGGAAACACTAGTCATATTCTTGATCCATGTTATTTTGTACGGTACCAAAGCTCTAGATGTGGATGCAACATTAGGATTGTGAGGCTAGAATGGTCTATTAGCAAGAGGCTTGACTTGGTTTTGATTTGTAGTTTGGATGGGTGGCCTATTAGGCTGATATGGAGGTCTATTGGGTTGAGTTTGAGGTTGATATGATCTGAAATTTTGAACTTTCTGCCTCTTAAGTGTCACCAACTCATTACCTAAGTTTTGCAAGCTACTTCATGACCTCTTGAAGCTCATTTGGGGTGCTCAAGATGAGGTAGAGGCTTCATTTTGAAATCTAATTTCTTGGTTAGGAATGGGGATAATGTGGGTGTTTGACTAGTGCTTAGATTTCTTAGTTACTAGGGGCATAGGTGGCCTCTAGAGGTGCAAGTTGAATCAAACAATTTTCAGCTCTAATGGAATGGCTAATATGGATTGAATCATGCTTGAAATATGCTTGGACTTAAGAAAGCACCTTCAAGATTTCTTAGTTCTAGAGGCATAGGTGGCCTAGGTGCAAGTTTACTAGCCTGAATTAAACAATTTTCAGCTCTAATGGAAATGTTATAGGCTGCAGGTAAAGTTATACCTCCCATGGATTGAATCATTATAGAAATATCAGAATTTAAAGCTTTAAGGAAGTATAGGAAAGAACCTTCAACTATTGGTCTCACGGCCAATGGGATTTTATCCCATGTCCTCTGAAATCTGAAGTTGAAATCTGTCAACTACTCATTAGGAGCCCTCTTAATCATTGTTAATTGTTCCAACAAAGACAAGTTATCCCCTTTTTCTCCAAATTGATTGTGAAGGGTTGTGCATAGATGGTCCCAATTCTAGATAGAGCTTGTTGTTAGACTTTTGAACCATTGCAAAGCTTTACCTTTGAATGAGGATGCTAACAACTTAACAACAATGTCCATTTCAGCAATTTCATTGATTGCACGCACATTTGCAATGTCTTGAATGTGATCAATCGGAGTTGTCTAGTTCTCTCAAGTGAAATATGGAATGTTCTTCAATGCTGCAAATGGAATTGGATTTTGTGCATTGAGAGCGAGTGGGCTACTGCTAGTGAAGTTGACATAGGGATTGGGTTGTGGATATGCCATTATGATTGGCCTAAGAACCCTTGTTGATTAAATGAAAGGCCTACTAGGTGGAGGTGTTGAAAAATTTCTATTTGGTGGGGATGGAGACCTTTGAGCTCTTCTTCCCCTTCTCCCTCTGTCTGGGGACAAGTGTAGATAGAAAAAAATCCTTCTTCTCTTGTTCTTGACCTTGTCTAAATTCTTCTCATAAATCTGCCAAGTTTGGACTACTGAAACCAAGTGGATTCTACCTCTTTTGGAGTCACTAGATGTGCAATTTCAAAGCTTCTTACAAGATGAAAACTTACAACAAGTGCACATCAATCTTGCTTTGTAATAAAAATGAAGACCTCTTGGTCCCATCCGGCATGTGGTCAAAACTCTTATCACCAAAAACAACACCCTCTGAGTTTGTCAAGCTTGTGTGAATGAGCAACCGGTGTTTTTGGGTAACATGGGTACTATCCCCAAGTTGTGGGACTTGCTACTTGGGATAGACCTCTAGAGAAAGTTGGTTCTTATTCCTCTGTTTAGGTGCACATATAAAATTTGTAGAGGATCTACTTCTAAAATCTATTATAACTTTCTAATTTTACCAAAACAGGGTTAAGAAGATGCAAGGAAATAAACCTAAACTAATAGAGGTGATGCACCAAGGAATGAAGAACATCTACTTTTCCAAAAGACATAGACCATAAGATGTAATACAATCACCATGCACAAGTAACATAAACTGCATGAAATATCAAATGGAAGCAATGAACATAAGAGAGGGTTAAAATAATCCACAAACTTGTATTATTGCTCCAAAAGATTTGATACCATGTATTACAATGGCCAAGAGGACATATCTTGCATTACAATTTAATGGGAGCTCCAAAAATCCACAACTCCACTTACAGAGAAGAGAAGAAGGGAGGGGCAAAGCAAAAATGTCCAACCATTTACAATAAGACAAGCTCTTACATTTATAGATGAAGCAAAGAGAGAAAGAGAAGGAGGGAAAATGATTCAAATCTCAACTACCAACCATCAATGCCCCTATAAATCCACCTAAAATCACAAGTTTGTTTCTACACGTCTCTGTTTGGCATGTTAGAGAAGGAAGAATGGCGGATCAAATCAAAATCTGATCTGTTGAGCAATCGATTTCATATTAATGGTGTGAAAGATGTTTTCCAATTTATCACCCACCAAATCCTGCTAAAACTAATGTTTTAAGCTTCCATGGTGTAGAGGAGGTTGAGATATTTCTAACATAATATAAAATTTGTCGCATTTGAGCCTTTGGAGTGAAAGTTATGCCCATTTGAATATTTGAATCAATCCGTGCGAAAAATGGCGAAAATGCAATTTTTTTCGAAAACGGATCCACGGCCCGAAAATACAACTTGCTCTTTTTGTGAAAAAAATGCAAAATCCCAAAAACCTCCCCAGCCACCCGCATGTTTGAAATAAAACTTGCCTAAAAGATCTCAAGGGCCCAAAATTGAAATTGTGCCTTTTGCACCAAAAAAAAAGCGCAAAAGTGTGAAAGTCCCCAAAAGCCCACAAGCTCATGCAACTTGCAAATTTCCATTTGAAATAGTCTTCACTTGCATAAGGGCCCATAGGCTTCCAAACCACAATGAAAAAAAGTGCAAAAGATTTTACAAAAATTTGCGAAAGTTTGAAAGTCTCTCACAAACCCGTGGCTCACTTATAACTTGTGCATTTTTAACTTAGCAAAAGAAGCTCTCGTCCCCATCTACGGCCAACAATCAACTTAGAAAAAGCCTTTTGCCTTTTGCGAATGCCAAAGTGCCAAAATATCTCCACCACCTTACTAGTCTACAATTGTCCCTTTGGAAAAATTTCTTCCGTGGCCCCGCAAGTCCACCAACTGGAAGAAAATCTCCCCCAAGGCCCGTGACCCCGAATTGGGCAAAAAAGCCCTCCCAGGCTCGCTGGCCCGTAACTTTCAAAATATGAGGAGTTAGAAGGACTTCTTTATATTTCTGGAAATGGAAAGAAAGTTCCTATCCCAATGATGAGGATGCTTTCTAGAATCCTTATGTAATTGAAATATGTGAAAATTCAATTTGAAGTAGTAAAAGAGGAAAATGGTGTTAGTTAACCAAAAATAAGCATGGGCTTATTTTGGATAACATGAAAGAGGGTTTAAAACCCTAAGCGAGGATCACGAGGAATGACGTGCACATCAATGGACATGTGAATGGTAGTGTGAAGAGATCTTGGGAGGAGTGAGCATCAACCAAATGTGAATTCAAAGATTTGAAACACGGCGAACCCGGTTAAGCCATAAAACTCTCCTCTATCTCATAGATCAAAGGTGTGTACATATAGGAGGTCTTTGAGTAACCCCAAAGTTGCAATCATGAAAAATCGAGTAGAGAGGGGAGTTACATTCTCGAGAATAGAAGTGTAACTCCCAATGATGCATACGACGCATACGACGCACCGACCTTGTGCCGACGTCTTTGCGACCGACGCGTAAGGGAATCTCATAATGACCCCTAAATGACACATGGACCTACGATCTCACCTAAGTGAGATGACTCACCTAATGATGTGGAAAATAACACACACCAACACCCCCCCTTCATCGTAACTTAGGATGAGGCGGCAAGTTAGAAATGAGAAATGGGTCCCGACACAAAGCCTGATGAGGTACCCATGTACAAGAAAGAAGATCCCAAGTAGTGAAGGAAAACCCAGTGGGAAAAACATCCACCACAAGAGAACAAAATAATCTCTAATCCAAGAAAGATGCCAAAAATGGGTCCCGGCCATAGACGAGCCTAAAAAGGTACCGATGTACAAAGAGGCAATCTCTCATAAAGAAGAAGAAGAGAGAAGAAGAGGGAGATGAGAGGAATGCAGAAGATGCCATGGACGGATCTGAACTCTGTAGCTTTAAGAAGTCTCCCAGAAGAATGTCGATCACGAGATCCTCTACCTCTGGATCAAGAAGAACCACCCACACCGAATCAGTGTGTGCTTGCCCTTAGGAACGATAGAAATGACGTCTTTGGAAGTCCGCCCACTCCACGAAGGAAATTTAAAGCAAGAACATGAAGAACTCGAGTCAGTACATAGAAGTGTGACATAAGTCTAGTGAGTGAGTGCCAAAGAACCGAAGGTAATGTCACGAGTGCAGATGTGTCGAGTAAAAAAGAGGAACACCCGCAAAAGGATGTCTAAGTGATGTGAAAGGAACAAAACATCCTCCACAATGAAAAGGGATCCACAAGCAAGGGTGGATCAATGAAGGTCTCTGGAAATGTGGAAGTGACATGATTCCTAAAGGACACTCCCACAAACGTGAGAGATGATGAACTCCTCTAAAACACATGTAAATGGATGAGGGACTTGTAGAGCATCACAAGTGGACTTTGGAAAAGATGACTAAGGTCGGACAGTATACTCGTCCCCAATGAGGGGCTCAACAAATAGAGAGCGATGTCGAGATAGGTATGAGTCATCCAATGAAGGCAAGAGGAGTGGAAGGGGCCTCACACACTAGAAGTGGAAAGGAGGCAGGTGTGATGAATGTATGAGACAGTATATGAGACCGCTCGATATCTCGATGATATGTGGGGGTGACAACACTTCTAGAATAGTGAGAGAAAGAAGAGAGAAGTCCTCTATAATGCTCTCTCGCATCGAACCGGTGCAAAATCCTCGTCATCAAAAGTAGAACCAAGCGAGTCTATGTCAGCAGAACTGTCATCACACGAAGAAATGGAGGAGATAACTAAATCAGCAACAACAACAATGGTAGCAGTATGTGAAGGGTCTCCATAGAGGGACTAAAGAATGCTCCAGACACGGTGAGGTGGATCTGAGTCTACCACATGAAACCAGAGAGAACGAGAGACATGCATCATCATGTGACCAAAGATGTGGTTGCAAGTGTTAAGGAAGTCCTCTAGATGATGATGATTAGTGGGTGCAGGAACTGGCCCAAGCAAGAAGGGTAAAATACCCTCATGGGCGAAGTAACGTTCCATGGAAGCACGCCAAGCTGAATAGTCCCCTCTCCCGGTGAGAAGTGGCGGAGGTTGTAAAGCAATCCTATGATGCTCAAGTTTGGAAAGAGCACTCTCCATGATGAAAAATGCAAGATGCACAAATGCAAGACATTGGACTCGGCCGATAATGCATCTACGTGTGAAAGCCCAAGAGTACAAGCAACCCCCTACAATGCGGAACTTTATAAAAGTAGTGCATTTACAAAACTAACAATTCCATCACGTAATGTGTGAAAAATCATGCAACTTTGACTAAAGAAGCGCTAAAAATGAGCAGCGAGTCAAAAGTTATAGCATTAAAATGATTCCCGCAACTGATGGAAAAATGCACTAGATGCAAAAACGCATTAGAAAATGCCCAAAATGGGTGCAAATGGTATCGTGTGGGTACCCGTTGAAAATGGCATGGAATTTTAGGCATAGTTTTTTTTTTACTGTGAGGGGGATTAGCCTCCTACCAACCCCGAACCTTGCCCTCCGTCTTCGACACTCGAAGGAAGGATGAGCAATACAAGCCAAAAACCCAAATTTTAAAAAAATTACAATGCCAAAAATGTTTTTTTAAACACCTTAAAACATTAAAAAAGGAGGTGGATGCCCGTGTTGGAAATAGGTGTGGAGGTTGTGACCACGTGCAATGCTTTGCGCCAGTGAAACGTCCCAAAAGACATGCATGCAGTTGAATGCACCTGAGTTTGAAGGTGTGGTGTTGCCGTTGGAGATGATTCCAGTGCGAGTGTAAGCTGCACGAGTGAGGGACCTCTCAATCTTGAGCTACGTGCCTAAGATGTGCTGGTGCCAAGTTAGAAAGAGTTACAGTGGGTGGAGTAAGGACTAATGACCTAGAGCAAAGCGCAAAAACAGAAACGGTCAGGCAGTCCCAAGCAATAAAGTACGAGCCATTGAGGGAAACCTAAGCGGGAGGTTGAAACCTCGAGATGAGGCCAAAACACGCAGGATCAACACATGATACGTGGCAGCATGGGTGGGAGCACACAGATTCCAAAACAAATGGGAACAAGGTAGAGCAGAGGATGGAGGAGGTCACAAAATGACTAGAACTCGAGTAGGAGGACACGGCTAAAATGGATACATGCACGTGCACAGACAACGAGTAACAAGGTTGTCGATCCAAACCAATGCAACAACCAGTGAGTTGTCTAATGCTGAAATGGTGAGACCACGAACCATGCATGAGTCAACAACAAGCGAGCCAAAGAGCTAATGCGATGGCAGAGAGGTTTGAGTGCAGCAACAAAGCAAATGCAATGCAGAACCTAACCACGTAGAGCTGAGCATCAAAATAGAAGGCCGAGCCAAATGGTGAAGATAAGCACGCATTGGAGTTCCAAGGATGTAGGATGTAACTATGCACGAGCTATGGAGTCCAAGTCCAACACCACTATAAACCCAGTAAACCCAGCACTTCTAGAGCTCAGATCTGAAACTGTAAACACTCCAAAAACTACATGCAAAGATGCAAAACCATTAAACCCCAAAAAATGAAGCCACAAACACCCGAAAAACAAAACCGAGGTATGAAGCCCCAAATCAATGCACTGAACACACGAATGGAATATCCATTACGACACACGCAACAAAATCTGAATATCATGCCGAGCCGGAAAACACACACAAAAACGCCGATGACTGCACGAATCCACAAGATCTGCTCTGATACCATGAAAGAGGGTTTAAAACCCGCAAGCGAGGATCACGAGGGACGACGTGCACATCAACAGATGTGTGAACGAAAGCGTGAAGATATCTTGGGAGGAGTGAGCATCAACCAAATGTGTATTCAAAGATTTGAAACACGGGCAGAACCTGGTTAAGCCATAAAACTCTCCTCTATCTCATAGATCAAAAATGTGTGTACATATAGGAGGTGCTAAGTAACCCCCAGTGCTACAATCATGACAACTTGAGTAGAGAGGGGGAGTTACATTCCCAGATAGAAGTGTAACTCCCAATAACACATATGACGACCGACGCACTAACATGCGCGTCTTTGACGCGTCGACGCATAAGGAATCTCATAATGACCCATAAATGACACATGGACCTACGATCTCACCTAAGTGAGATGACTCACCTAATGATGTGGAAAATAACACACATCAACATAACACAAAGCTTTCCATACTTCATTTCTGCACATCATCCATCTGTCATGGCCTTACCAGTTTTAGGAGAAAATCCATTGGGTTTAGAACTTGATAATATAGGAAGATTATTTTAGTTAAGCTGGTCGAATGAGGCCCTTGTCAGTTCATTTAAAGTGTCCGAATGTTTGAGCCAATCCCCGAGATGGATCCTCCCAACATGCATTAGTTTTATCTTTTCTAACCACCCTCACCGAGATATGTGCATCCTATCGACCACCGCATTTCCACTTGCTTCTCCCCTAACACAACCTCGGACGTGGATCACCCGAAAATCAATGGTCCCACCACCGCCCTAGGACATATGATGAAAATATGTATATATAAAAGGCCAATTATGCTCCTCTCTATTAGATATAGAGCTTCCCCCAAAACCACAAACCACCCATCTCAAGGGGAAACCACCTCCGAGTCTACAAATGGATGAAGCGAGATGAGCATATTTTTGCACTAGAGGCCACCATGGTGGAGTTCCAAACCACCGAAGTGATGACCATGGCTCCTCCCCTTAATAAATAGAAGGCCACCCAAAAATATTTTGTTAGCGAAATCACACAGGCATTGGCAAGTTAAGCATCGCTAGCTGTTATCAACTAATTTTGACTTCGTAAAATTAATAAACATGGAAATTTTGAATTTTTTCAAAAGCGTTACTTTGCATGATTTATCGCCCTTGTCGCGATCGTCTCATTTTTGTGATCGTTGTGGTCTTCGTTTTGTCCATTTCAGGCGAGAACTCCTCCCGCCAGTCATAAACTGCGTTAAATATTAATTAATTAATATTTAATTAATTTATTATCCTTTATTTGATAAAATCAATTTCCCTTTCCTGAAAATTCATTTTATTTCCCCACTTGTGGGATTTCTTCCACTGATTGTCAATTCAACCGATTGGAAAACGAGAAATAAAATGGGGATTGTAAGCTCACTTGCCATTTATCTTTGACAAATGGTTGTTTATTTCCCACTTTCCCTAGCAATTAATGCCACTACCCGGAGAAAGAGGAATTTGTTTTAACGAGATGAAGAAGAAATGGTTGTGGGGAAGCTTCTTAAGTCCTCATAATTTTCTTCTGTTAAAATCTTTGGAAAAATTAATGTGAAAGTAAATAAGAAGCTTGGAGGATTTTTATTTTTCCAAACTTCTTATTATTTCCTTTGTGTGTAAACGTTTCCGAAATACTCATTTTCATCACAGGTTTTAAGAAATAAAGCAAAGAATGTCTCCACGCAAAGTGTAAGCAAAGAGGAAAATAGTCCAAACTTCCCACGCATTGGAGATCATGCCAAAGGAGGAATACATATTATGTAGGAGGGAAATGACAACAGTTTGAATAAGATTAAAATCTTAAGCAAACACTCCACACGCAAAAGTAAAAAAACATTCCAAAGAGTTCCCACGCAACCAAGTAAAAGAAATTTTAAAGGGAATAAGACAAAAGAAGGAGAATTCCCACACATTTTTCAGAGACTAGATAGTCTAATGCAAAAAAGAAGATCTACACGCATTAAGGGAAAACAGGTCCAAAACCGGGCCAAAGAATAGTCTAGTCTCAACGCGGTAAGAGGGAGAGGAAGAAACAACAAGTTTGATGCGAGCCAAGGAAATTCCAAATTTTCCTGGCCAAACAAATATAGCTCCTCCACGCATTTTTAGCCAAAAGCGGTCAAAAGACAAGGAAGAATGCGCTTTTGAGTTTCCACACATTCATCCAGGATAAAATCCAAAAATAGTCCAAACATAAGACAAATGATATAAACACCACGCATTTTTCAGAAAAATCTCAAGTTTTCACGCAGTTATAAAAAATTCCAATCATAACCATTTGTCAAAAACTAGTACGTTGCCCATGCATTGATCAAAAGTCCACAAGGAAGGAGGAAAGCCCAAAGTACGCATTCATTAAAATTAGGCAATTTCCACGCAAATGAGAAGTACGTTTCACGCATGCAAAGGAAAACTTGCTTAGGCGAATATCAATAAAAACAAAATTAAATTGATCTGTGTGGAATATTAAAATCGGGAGATTTTAATTATTTTTAAAAATATCATTGTTGTCACCAAATCCAAAATTTGAGCCTAGTCTCGGTGTGATGTATTAACATTTAAAAAACAAATTATAACACAGACTGATTATTATTATTATTATTTTTAAAATAATAATAATATTAAAATGAGGTATATTTTTTTGTATAAACAAAGTTTCGAGATCGAGACCCAACCCCATTTGCATTGTTTTGCGTGTGGCTTGAGTCATTTTTCTATAAAATTCATAATAAATGGTCTAGAGGTGGCTTGACTGACCACGTACATTTGGAGCTGCACTTTGATTGCTAACACTTTATGGAGTAAGAGAGGGATGTGGATCACTTGAATTTGATGATTGTCCCTCTCCAATATTCCTTTTCTTAGACCATGTATTGGTAGCCACACTTTGAGAAGGTGTTTGATTCATACCAAAAATTCTTGCTCTTGTCTATTGTTCCACATCCGTTGTTTTGTCACCATTAGGGATTGACTCAAAGCACCATTAAAACATATTGACTAGTTATGAGGTTGATTACATGGGAAACACTAGTCATATTATCGATCCATGTTATTTTGTACCGGTACCAAAGCTCTAGATGTGGATGCAGCATTAGGATTGTGAGGCTAGAATGGTGTATTAGCAAGAGGCCTGACTTGGTTTTGATTTTTAGTTTGGATGGGTGGCCTATTAGGCTGATATGGAGGTCTATTGGGTTGAGTTTGAGGCTGATATGATCTGAAATTTTGAACTTGCTGCCTCTTAAGTGTCACCAACTCATTACCTAAGTTTTCATAGTTGCTTCATGACCTCTTGAAGCTCATTTGGGGTGCTAGAAGATGAGGTAGAGGCTTCAGTTGAAATCTAATTTCTTGGGTTAGGAATGGGGGCTAATGTGGGTGTTTGACTAGTGCTTAGATTTCTTAGTTCTAGATATAGGGGCATAGGTGGTCTAGGTGCAAGTTTACCAACCTGAATCAAACAATTTTCAGCTCTAATGGAAATTTTATAGGCTACAGGTAAAGTTATACCTCTCATGGATTGAATCATTATAGAAATATCAGAATTTAAAGCTTTAAGGAAGTATAAGAAAGCACCTTCAACTATTGGTCTCACGACCAATGGGATTTTATCCCATGTCCTCTAAAATCTGAATTTGAAATCATCAACTACTCATTAGGAGGCCTCTTAATCATTGTTAATTGTTCCAACAAAGACAGGTTATCCCCTTTTTATCCAAATTGATTGTTAAGGGATGTGCATAGATGGTCCCAATTTTGAATAGAGCCTGTTGTTAGACTTATGAACCATTGTAGAGCTTTACCTTTGAAGGAGGATGCTAGCAACTTAACAACAATGTCCATTTCAGCAATTTTGTGGATTACACAGACATTTGAAATGTCTTGAATGTGATCAATTGGAGTTGTCTGGTTCTCTCCAGTGAAATATGGAATGTTCTTCAATGTTGTAACTGGAACTGGATTTTGTGCATTGAGAGCAAGTGGGTTGCTGCCAGTGAATTTGACATAGGGATTGGGTTGTGGATGTGCCATTATGATTGGCCTAAGAACCCTTGTTGATTGAATGAAAGGCCTACCAGGTGGAGGTGTTGAAAAATTTCTATTTGGTGGAGATGGAGACCTTTGAGCTCTTCTTCCCCTTCTCCCTTTGTATGGGGATAAGTGTAGATAGAAAAAAATCCTTCTTCTCTTGTTCTTGACCTTGTCTGAATTCTTCTCATATATCCTCCAAGTTTGGACTACTAAAACCAAAGTGGATTCTACCTCTAGTGGAGTCACCAGATGTGCAATTTCAAATCTCCTTACAAGATGAAAACTTACAACAAGTGCACATCAATCTTGCTGTAAGAAAAAATGAAGACCTCTTGGTCCCATCGGGCATGTCAAAACTATTATCACCAAAAAACAACACCCTCCGATTTGTCAAGCCTGTGTGAATGAGAAACCGGTGTTGTTAGGTAACATGGGTACTATCCCCAAGTTGTGAGACTTGCTACTTGGGATAGACCTCCAGAGAAAGTTGGTTCTTATTCCTCTATTTAGGTGCACACATAAAATTTGTAGAGGATCTACTTCTAAAATCTATTATAACTTTCCAAGGAGACAGGGTTAAGAAGATGCAAGGAAATAAACCTAAACTAATAGAGGTGATGCACCAAGGAATGAAAAACATCTACTTTTCCAATAAACATAGACCATAAGATGTAATACAATCACCATGCACAAGTAACATAAACTGCAATGAAATATCAGAATGGAAGCAATGAACATAAGAGAGGGTTGAAAATAATCCACAAACTTGTATTATTGCTCCAAAGATTTGATACCATGTATTACAATGGCCAAGAGGACATATCTTGCATTACGGTTTAATGGGAGCTCCAAAAATCCACAACTCCACTTACAAACAAGAGAAGAAGGGAGGGGCAAAGCAAAAATGTCCAACCATTTACAATAATCCGAGCTCTTACATTTATAGATGAAGCAAAGAGAGGCGAAGACAAGGAGGGAAAACTGATTCGAAATCTCAACTACCAACCATCAATGCCCCTATAAATCCACCTAAAATCTGTCAAGTTTGGTTCTACACGTCTGTTTGGCGTGTTAGAGAAGGAAGAATGGTGGATCAAATCAAAATCTGATCTATTGAGCAATCGGATTTCATATTAATGGTGTGAAAGATGTTTTCCAAATTCTCACCCACTAAATCCTGCTAAAAATAATATTTTAAGCTTCCATGGTGTAGAGGAGGTCGAGATATTTCCAACAATATAAAATTTGTCACATTTGGAGCAACTGGAGTGAAAGTTATGCCCATTTGAATATTTGAATCGAATCATGCGAAAAATGGCGAAAATGCAATTTTTCGCAAAAACGGATCCGCGGGCCGGAAAATACAACTTGCTCTTTTTGTGAAAAAATGCAAAATCCCAAAAATATCCCGCAACCCCGCATGTTTGAAATAAAACTTGCCTAAAAGATCTGCGGGCCCAAAATTGAAATTGTGCCTTTGCACAAAAAACGCAAAGTGTGAAAGTCCCCACAAGCCCGCAAGCCTCGCAACTTGCAAATTTCCATTTGAAATAGTCTTCACCGGGCCCATAGGCCAGAAAATGAAAACTGTGATTTTACAAAAATTTGCAAAAGTTTGAAAGTCTCTCACAAACCCGTGGCTCCGCCACTTGCATTTTTAACTTAGCAAAGAAGCCTCGCTGCCCCTACTTCCCGACAATCAGAACTTGTGCCTTTTGCGCAAGAATGCCAAAGTGCCAAAATATCTCCACCACCTTACCAGTCTGCAATCATACCTTTCAAAAAATTTCTTCCATGGCCCCACAAGTCCACCAATCTGGAAGAAAATCTCCCCAAGGCCCGCGACCCTAATTGGGCAAAAAGCCTTCCCAGGCCCGTCGGCCCGTAACTTTCAAAATATGAGGAGTTAGAAGGACTTCTTTATATTTTTGGAAAGGGGAAGAAATTTCCTATCTGATGAAGATGCTTTCAGGAATCCTTAAGTACTTGAAATATGTGAAAATTCAATTTGAAGCACTAAAAGAGGAAAAATGGTGTTAGTTAACCAAAAATAAGCATGGGCTTATTTTGGATAACATGAAAGAGGGTTTAAAACCCGCAAACGAGGATCACGAGGGATGACGTGCACATCAATGGACATGTGAATGGTAGTGTGAAGAGATATTGGGAGGAGTGAGCATCAACCGAATGTGAATTCAAAGATTTGAAACACGGCGTAACTCAGTTAAGCCATAAAAAACTCTCCTCTATCTCATAGATCAAAAAGGTGTGTACATATAGGAGGTGCTGAGTAACCCCCAGTGTTGCAATAATGAAAAATTGAGTAGAGAGGGGGAGTTACATTCTCGGAAATAGAAGTGTAACTCCCAATGATGCATACGACGACCGACGCCTTGTGACGTCGATTGACGCGTCTTTGATGCACCGACGCGTAAGGGAATCTCATAATGACCCCTAAATAACACATGGACCTACGATCTCACCTAAGTGAGATGACTCACCTAATGATGTGGAAAATAACACACACCAACACGCCCTTCATCGTAACTTAAGATGAGGCGGCAAGTTAGAAACGACAAATAGGTCCCGACACAAAGCCCGATGAGGTACCCATGTACAAGAAAGAAGATCCTACGTAGTGAAGGAAAACCCGAGTCGAAAAACATCCACCACAAGAGAAAAAAATAATCTCTAATCCAAGAAAGATGCCAAAATGGGTCCCGGCCATAGACGAGCCTAAAAAGGTACCCATGTACAAAGAGGCAATCTCTCATAAAGAAGAAGAAGAAGAGAGAAGAAGAGGGAGATGAGAGGAATGCAGAGAAGATGCCATGGACGGATCCGAACTCGTAGCTTTAAGAAGTCTCCCGGAAGAATGTCGATCACGAGATCCTCTACCTCTGGATCAAGAAGAACCACCCACACTTTTGAACTTTGTGCTTGCCCTTAGGAAGGATAGAAATGACGTCTTTGGAAGTCCACCCACTCCATGAAGGAAATGAAGGCAAGCACACGAAGAACTCGAGTCCAGTACATAGAAGTGTGACATAAGTCTAGTGAGTGAGTGCCAAAGAACCGAAGGTAATGTCACGAGTGCGGATGTGTCGAGTAAAAAAGAGGAACACCCGCAAAAAGGATGTCTAAGTGATGTGAAAGGAACAAAACATCCTCCACAACAGAAAAGGGATCCACAAGCAAGGGTGGATCAATGAAGGTCTCTAGAAATGTGGAAGTGACATGATTCCTGGAAGGGACACTCCCAACAACAGAGATGATGAACTCCTCTAAAACACATGTAAATGGATGAGGGACCTGTAGAGCATCACAAGTGGACTTTGGAAAAGATGACTAAGGTCAGGCAGATACTCGTCCCAATGAGGGGGCTCAACAAACAGAAGAGCGATGTCAGATAGGTATGAGTCATCCAATGAAGGCAGAGGAGTGGAAGGGGCCTCGCACACTGGAAGTGGAAAGGAGGCAGGTGTGATGAATGTATGAGATAGAGTATGAGACTCGCTTGATATCGATGAGATGTGGGGGTGACAACACTCTCTGGAATAGTGAGAGAAAGAAGAGAGAAGTCCTCTATAATGCTCTCTCGCATCGAACTGGTGAAAAATCCTCATCATCGAAAGTAGAACCAAGCGAGTCTATGTCGCCAGAATCGCTCATCACATGAAGAAATGGAGGAGACAATCAATCAGCAACAACAACAATGGTAGTAGTATGTGAAGGGTCTCCATGTAGAGGGACTAAAGAATTCTCCGCAGGACACGGTGAGGTGGATCTGAGTCTACCCCATGAAACCAGAGAGAACGAGAGAAATGCATCATCATGTGACCAAAGATGTGGACGCAAGTTTTAAGGAAATGCTCTAGATGATGATGATTAGTGGATGTGAAGGAACCGACCCAAGAAAGAAGGGTAAAAGACCCTCGTGGGCGAAGTAACGTTCCATGGAAGCACGCTGGTGAATAGTCCCCTCTCCCGGTGAGAAGTGGCGGAGGTTGTAAAGCAATCCTATGATGCTCAAGTTTGGAAGGAGCACTCTCCATGATGAAAAATGCAAGATGCACGAGATGCCGACGTTGGACTCGGTCGATAATGCATCTACGTGTGAAAGCCCAAGAGTACAGTCAACCCCCCAGAATGCGGAACTTTATAAAAGTAGTGCATTTACAAAACTAACAATTCCATCATGTAATGTGTGAAAAATCATGCAACTTTGACTAAAGAAACGCTAAAAATGAGCAGCGAGTCAAAAGTTATAGCATTAAAACGATTCCCGCAACTGATGGAGAAATGCACTAGATGCTGCAAACGCATTAGAAAGTGCCCAAAATGGGTGCAAATGGTATCGTGTGGGTACCCGTTGAAAATGGCATGGAATTTTAGGCATAGTTTGTTTTGACTATGAGGGGGGATTAGCCTCCTACCAACCCCGAACCTTGCCCTCCGTCTTCGACACTCGAAGGAAGGATGAGCAATACAAGCCAAAAACCCAAATTTTTAAAAAATTACAATGCCAAACTCGAACGTTTTTTTAAGCACCTTAAAACATTAAAAAAGGACGTGGAGGCCCGTGTTGGAAATAGGTGTGGAGGTTGTGACCACGTGCCAATGCTTTGCAGCAGAAAACGTCAAAAAGACATCTGTATATGTTGAATGCAAATGAGTTTGAAGGTGTGGTGTTGCCGTTGGAGATGATTCCAGTGCGGAGTGTAATCCGAGTGAGAGACCTCTGTGGCTTTTGAGCTACGTGCTCGAGATGTGCTTTGGTGCCAAGTTAGAAGGAGTTACAGGTGGCTAGAGTAAGGACTAATGACCTAGAGCAAAGTGCAACAACCGAAACGGCAGTCAGCAACCCAAGCAATAAAGTACAAGAGCCATTGAGGGAAACCTAAAGCGAGAGGTTGAAACCCGAGATGAGGCCAAAACACGCAGATCAACACATGATACGTGGCAGCATGGGTGGGAGCACACGATTCCAAAACAAATGGGAACAAGGCAAAGCCGAGGATGGAGGAGGTCACGGCTAGAACTCGAGTAGGAGGACACGGCTAAAATGGATGCATGCATGAGACAATGAGAGAACAAGGTTGTTGATCCAAACCAATGCAACAACTAGTGAGTTTTCTAATCCTGAAATGGTGAGACCACGAACCATGCATGAGTCAACAATAAGTGATCCAAAGAGCTATTGCGATGATAGAGAGGGTTGAGTGCAGCAACAAAGCAAATGCAATGCGAGAACCTAACCATGTAGAGATGAGCACCAAAATAGAAGGCCAAACCAAATGGTGAAGATAAGAACGCACTGGAGTTCCAAGGATGTAGGATGTAATTATGCACGAGTTATGGAGTCCAAGTCCAACACCACTATAAACCCAGATAAAACCAAAGACTTCTAGAGCTCGGATCCAAACCGTAAACACTCTAAAAACTACGCATGCAAAGATGCAAAACCATTAAACCCCAAAAATGAAGCCACGAACACCCGAAAACCAAACCAAGGTATGAAGCCCCAATCAATGCATCAACACACGAATGGAATATCCATTACGACACACGCAACAAAAATCAATATCATGCCTAAGCGGAAAACACACACAAAAATGCCGATGACCGCTGCGAATCCACAAGATCTGCTCTGATACCATGAAAGAGGGTTTAAAACCCACAAGCGAGGATCACGAGGGATGACGTGCACATCAACGGATGTGTGAACGAAAGCGTGAAGATATCTTGGGAGGAGCGAGCATCAACCAAATGTGTATTCAAAGATTTGAAACACGGCGTAACTGGTTAAGCCATAAAACTCTCCTCTATCTCATAGATCAAAAATGTGTGTACATATAGGAGGTGCTAAGTAACCCCAAAGTCTACTACAATCATAACAACTTGAGTAGAGAGGGGGAGTTACATTCCCGAGAATAGAAGTGTAACTCCCAATAACACATATGACGCACCGACACACCGACATACCGACGTGCGTGACGTCTTTGACGCATAAGGAATCTCATAATGACCCATAAATGACACATGGACCTACGATCTCACCTAAGTGAGATAACTCACCTAATGATGTGAAAATAACACACATCAACATAACACAGCTTTCCATACATCATTTTTGCACATCATCCATCCGTCATGGCCTTACCAGGTTTAGGAGAAAATCCATTGGGTTTAGAACTTGATAATATAGGAAGATTATTTTAGTTAACTGGTCAAATGAGGCCCTTGTCACAGTTCATTTAAAGTGTCCCAATGTTTGAGCCAATCCCAGATGGATCCTCCCAACATGCATTAGTTTTATCTTTTCTAACCACCCTCACCGAGATATGTGCATCCTATCGGACCCTACATTTCCACTTGCTTCTCCCCTAAGACAACCTCGGACGTGGATCACCCGAAAAATCAATGGTCCCACCACTTCCCAAGGATATATGATGAAAACATGTATATATAAAAGACCAATTATGCTCCTCTCTATTAGATATAGAGCTTCCCCCAAAACCACAAACCACCCATCTCAAGGGAAACCACCTCTCGAGTCTACAAATGGATGAAGCAGAGGAGCATATTTTTGCACTAGAGAGGCCACCATGGTGGAGTTCCAAACCACCGGTGACGACCATGGCTCCTCCCCTTAATAAATAGAAGGCCACCCAAAATATTTTGTTAGCGAAATCACACAGCCTTGGCAAGTTAAGCATCGCTAATTTATTATCAACTAATTTTGACTTCATAAAATTAATAAACATGGAAATTTTGAATTTTTTCAAAAGCTTTACTTTCGCATGATTTATCGCCCTTGTCGCGATCGCCTCATTTTTGTGATTGTTATGGTCTTCGTTTTGTCCATTTCAAAGCGATAACTCCTCTCGCCGTGTAAATCATAAATCATTAAATATTAATTAATTTATTATCCTTTATTTAATAAAATCAATTTCCCTTTCCCGAAAATTCATTTTATTTCCCCACTTTTGGGATTTCTTCCAATGATTGTCAATTCAACCGATTGGCAAACGAGAAATAAAATGGGGATTGTAAGCTCGCCTTGCCATTTATGCCGACAAATGGTTGTTTATTTCCCACTTTCCCCTAGCAATTAATGCCACTACCCGGAGAAAGAGGAATTTTTTTAACGAGATGAAGAAGAAATGGTTGTGAGGAAGCTTCTTAAATCCTCATAATTTTCTTCTGTTAAAATCTTTGGAAAAATTCATGCGAAAGTAAATAAGAAGCTTGGAGGATTTTTATTTTTCCAAACTTCTTATTATTTCCTTTCAGGTGTAAACGTTTCCGAAATACTCATTTTCATCATAGGTTTTAGAAGAAATAAAGCAAAGAATGTCTCCACACAAAGTGTAAGCAAAGAGGAAAATAGTCCAAACTTCCCACGCATTGGAGATCATGCCAAAGGAGGGATACATATTATCGTAGGAGGGAATGACAACAGTTTGAATAAGATTAAAATCTTAAGCAAACACTCCACACGCAAAAGTAAAAAAACATTCCAAAGAGTTCCCACGCAACCAAGTAAAAGAAAGTTTAAAGGGAATAAGACAAAAGAAGGAGAATTCCCACACATTTTTTTCAGAGACTAGATAGTCTAATGCAAAAAGAAGATCTACACGCATTAAGGGAAAATAGTCCAAAACCGGGCCAAAAGAATAGTCTAGTCTCAACGCAGTAGGGAGAGGAAGAAACAACAAGTTTCAATGCAAAGCCAAGGAAATTCCAAATTTTCCCGCCAAACAAATATAGCTCCTCCACGCATTTTTAGCCAAAAAAGCGGTCAAAAGACAAGGAAGAATGCGCTTTGAGTTTCCACACATTCATCCAAGGATAAAATTCAAAAATAGTCCAAACATAAGACAAATGATATAAACACCACGCATTTTTCAGAAAAAAAAGCTCAAGTTTTTACGCAGGTTATAAAAAAATTCCAATCATAACCATTTGTCAAAAAACTAGTACGATGCCCACACATTGATCAAAAGTCCACAAGGAAGGAGGAAAGCCCAAAGTACGCATTCATTAAAATTAGGCAATTTCCACGCAAAAGAGAAGTTACGGTTCACGCATGCAAAGGAAAACTTGCTTAGGCGAATAATAAAAAAAAAATTAAATTGATCCATGTGGAATATTAAAATCGGGAGATTTTAATTATTTTAAAAATATCATCGTTGTCACCAAATCCAAAATTTGAGCCTAGTCTCGGTGTGATGTATTGACATTTAAAAAACAAATTATAACCCGGGACCAATTATTATTATTATTATTTTTAAAATAATAATAATATTAAAATGAGGTATATTTTTTTGTATAAACAAAGTTTCGGAGATTGAGACCCAACCCCATTTGCATTGTTTTGCGTGCTTGAGTCATTTTTCTATAAAATTCATAATAGCCAAAAAATCTAATAAATCTGCAGGAAGATCAAGGAAGCCAGTGGAGAAATCGAATAAGTCTGTGCTCAAGTATGAATTCCAAGGAATCATTCCTCCCAGTTCTATCAAGTCAACATACGACAATATCACCGATACAAATCTGGGTCACATCAATGTGCAAAATTTTGTGATCGGTGAAAGTCGAAGGCAAAACCATATTCTCAGCTAGGCTTTACCATAGTGTTCTACCCCAAGCAACGATATTTCCAGTCTTAGTGTAATTCCCGAGTGGTTATTACTTGCAGGATCATTATGATCCTAAGAGATGAGGAATTTTAAAATATAATCGTGATCCTTTCCTCTTAATCACACCAGAGCACATTGAGGAGTTGCTCAACATACCTGAATTCCCTGAGAATGCGTATATCACTCGAAAGTCAACACAAGAATTTTGGGATGAAGAACCCCTCAAGTGGAGCAAGATGGTTAATAACAACTAGTTAGTGACCAAGAGGCCTCGAGTTGACCGACTTCCTAAAGAGTTGTACCACGTTGAGTTCATGGAAGAAATCGGGGACATGATTACTCTCTTGAGTCGAGTCTTCAGTTTACCCTCTACCAAGATTTTCCACCCATGGATGTATCAGTTTATCTGTATCATCCTTTCCAAGAGAGATTTTGTGGATTGGGCCACCATCATCAATGATACCCTTCACAAACAATTGATCAAAGTGAAGATGATTGGATGTTTCTACATGACATCATACCTGACTTATGTAGTGGCTAGAAGAAATCTATTTTCGGGACTCAAAACGAGAGGATTCATGGGTCCATCAAATAATGTCTTCCATTATTATCCGCAACTAAGTTTCAAAAATAGCTCTCATCATTTCAGGAGAGTTAACGATGCATTCACCTTCCGCATGATTCGAAACTTGAATCGGAATACAGAGGAAAGATTTTCTAAAGAGGCCATGGATGTCATTTCCCAATGGGGAACATGGTTTATTCAATTTTCATCCTTTTCCTACATTTGCATAAGTGGATTTGCAAGTACTCCATGGAAGCTTCCTAAGTATGTCAGTGACAAGTGGGCATTAATGGAGCTTGCGTGACAACTATTCCAAGTTCACTGTCTTCTCAGTAAAAAGCATCACTCAATAATTCATTTCCCAATCCAAATCAGGGAATACCAGTGTCCAAATCTCTTCAAAGTGCATAACTCATGGAGAAAGAGTTTTCCTCATCACTATTCATCCATATGTGAAGAGATCTTAGTTTGATATCAATGGATATATGCGAAGATTCTGGAGAAAAGTATCAACATAACCCTACCATGGAAGATTTTTGGGATGCTTGTTCAGACGAACATGAATTAAGAAGATGAGAGTTTTCCCGCCTAACCCTTTCTCAAAGAAGGCCTTTAACATCAGGAACCCTCCAGATTCATTTGTAGATGATGATGAAGAAGTTATTTATCCTTCATATGATGCGAGTTTATTTTACCCCGTTGCGACAAATTGATTGGACCAAAAGAGATGAATTTTCTCTTGATAGCAAGAATCAATAGATTCTCGAAAGAATCATATCCTAGTATGAAAGAGAACTTGCCAAATTACAATCAATTCAAGATCATACCTCAGGATCACAAAAATTTCCAACTCGATGAGGTATCCAGCTAACCAAACCTCCTTCTCAATAAACCTCCATGCCATCTAATCATATGTAACAAGAAAGAAAGGAGTGGTTTCCAAAATCCACGTCACCGAAGAATGTGTCATGAGGTGAAAAATCTAAGGGTCCTAGCCCTAGTGAAGGAAGAGAGCGTGTATTGGGATTTTCCACTTCAAGTAGAGATTCTTCTACTAACATTGTTGATAGTTCTCAAAAGATCATTACAAAAATCCTCAGCCATGCCTTGCACAAGAGTCCACTCAAGTGTAGGTAGTCCAAATATCAAATGCTTCGGAACCTATAGTTCATGAAGAGATTTCCCAAAATCTCCCAAATGATCAAGAGGCAGATATCGAAATTATTTCTCCTAAAATCGAGGTCATGGAAAGGATTATTGTAGAATCTAATGATGTCGAGAACAATGAGAATATTGCTTCAAGCTCTAGGATTTTGTATGCGGAAGTAGTGAATGATGCTCCTTTTTGGGTTGATTGCGAAATCATGAAAACAAAGAGGGGTTGTCAAGGAAATTTACATTGACTTCGATGCCCATTTTAAACTTTCAAATGATGTCATTCCCAAGAAGTGTAAAGTTCTCTCTCGGATAATGGTGGACGATGACAGAATAGATTTGCAGATCTTGCCATCCCACAAGTTGACAAGGAGTGTAATGTCATGACATCTTCTGATTATGAAGTTTCTAGACTTGGACTTGGGAAGTCCACATTGGAAAGTGACATGGCGATGGCCCGAGATTCAATTGATATCGTGCTAAAGAGACTTGAGAAATGTAAGTCTCGAACTCTCACTCAAGGCTGAAAAGAATCAATTGGTGGAATATGTTCAACATTTGATAAATCCCATATCATCCACTTTCCTAGTACCCAATGTAGTGGCTTCCCCTGATGAAGAAACTATCAATTTATCAAAATAAATAAACACATTGGGCTATGTCACTAAAACATGGCTTTCAAATATTCTCATTTTAGGCCAAGAGATTATCAAACCATTTGTTAAGCTCCATGAAGATATCAATGCCTAGTCTACATGAGATGACAAGTATGGAGTCTTCAACTTTAGCCATTGAATGAATTCTCGAATTTGAATATCGTGGGACAAATTTTCTTTGGTGTCTACATCTCAAATCAAGAAAGACACTTCTCAAGGATTCTATGATCCATTATGAGAGCGTATGAAATGAGGCCTTTGCTTCACTCACCTTGATTCAAGAATTCATAGCTAAGATCCTCATGACCTCTTAAATGCGCAAAATCAAAGGTATTCATCGAAACATATGGAAGAAAAATTTTCACAATTTTTTAAGGACATGTATACTCCTACCATCAATTTATCTTCAACTTCAATGGAATGCGTTGCATCAAATTAAAGAACTTGTTTGAGAATGCTCAATCAAAGATGGTCAATCTGAATGATATGCCAGGTAGGATCTTGGAATCAGAGGTATTTTTTAGGCTATTCTTCACCAAATGAACCTCTAGAAGAAGAAAATATGTTCCAAACATTGGGAAGGTTCGAGATCCTTTCAATTGGCAAAAGCGACGGATCCCGATTACTACGATGGGACAAGGAGATAGTTTTCTTGGTATCTAATGAAGTGGGAGAGTCCATTTCTCATATGTTTGAGATAGGTGGACCCCATTTCAATGGATAAGGCACTAGTTATTGTCATATGTTTTAAAAGTGAAATTTTAAAAAAGGATGTTATTATTGAGCTTACTTTTGGAAAACTGTGGATAACTTAAGTGGTTTCTATTTTTAGTTGCTTTTAATAAATTTGGTTGAAAAATTCAAAGTCACTTAAGTGCCTTATTTAATAATCATGTAAACCCTAACTACTTTGTAACCAACTTTTGGGTTATAAAAGGAAGTCAGGGGCTCATTTGTAAGGTGGGTTTGAGAGAGGAGAAGAAAATAATTTTGTGTGCAAGCTTTGTTTCAAGAAATAAATTTTGTGTTATTTTGTGAAGACATTTTGGAGTTAATGAAATATGAAATTTTTGTCCCATTCATTATCTCTTGTAGCATTTGATGTTCTTATGTTCATTATATGTTAGATGTTTAAATCTTACATGTAAATATTGTCTTTGATCTTATTGTCAACGCTATTAATATGTTGTTCTAGTTCACAATGAACAAGCTTTGATTATCTACTTGCTCATGTGTGTTCCCTTTTACTTATTCTTGTTTAGCTGATTCAAACTCCACTTTATTTGTGTTAGTTATTCATTGTTCTTCTCCATGAAATATTAGGCTTTGCTTTTACCTAACTCTTGCATGTTCCTTCCATTCATTCCTTTCCTTCATTCCATTCCATCTCCCTCATTCAATTTTCTTTCCATTGATGTTCCAAAACACCCCCACATACAATTTTGAATGTACATGTGTAAATATAGTTTTGGTTTTCAATAAAGGAAGCCTCACCTTCATTGAGGAGGGACTTCATTCCCACACTGTTGCATGTCATTTGCATGCATGTAAATCCATATGCTAACACCAGGTCATGGTTTGTGAGCTCATATGAAAGTGGATATTTATCTCTGTGAGCTGCTGAAATCACTCGAGAGGAAGAAGGAATTGAACTAGATCTTAAAAGGGCCAAGTTTGGGCTACGAGAAATGATGGAAAAAGGCATGTCACAGGTCCTAGCCAATGACATCCAGTTTGTGTTTCGCACGGTGGCTCATAAATAATTCATGTATCACAGGGGACCAAATTTTATCGTGCCTCTTCTTCGCTCCCGGAGAGGCCATGGACATAGAATATTAATCTCTTTCTCATATGTAATACTTTATTTATTTTTGTGCATATAAACTATCGAGGGTAGGGCCCCTTTAATAGAACCCCATTTTCTTTACAGGCGCATAGTTTCAATCTGTCCATTTTCCCATTTTATATTGATTGAAGTTTTTTTATTTTGATTTAGCATTTTTAAGAGAAAATAATTCACTTCACATTCACATACATTTCACCATAAAATGAAATTACATAATTGATTTCTTCAAATAATGTATGTTACTACATTCACAATTTAACAATTTGGAATCATTCTACAAGGAAAATCCACTACTAACTGCTCAATTAATCTCGTACCCCCACATAAAAAGATCAATTGTTTCCCTACACTTTTAACATATGTTGAAGCATATAAAATGATATCAAATATTAATCGATGCAAGACCGAGCACCTATGTCCGTGATGAAATTTCCAATTAACACTTGAATAAAAAAGGTAAAGCAAAATGTAAAATTAACTATGGGTCTTGAGGTACTTTTGCCACGTTTCGATTGACCAAGCATGCTTTTCTAGGCTTCGAGTGAAATTGACACTTTGCATACTCTTGGGCGCATGAAACACATTGACATTACCATCCCTTCTCTTGGTCATCTACCTTACATTTTTATTTTAAACCACGGGTTAATTCTTAACCCATATTTAACACAAATGTCAAGAAATCCAAAATGCATCCTTATGATTTTTTTATGGCCTCCGAGACCCTCCGAAATATTTCCTTTTCATGGGTGTCGGTGAGGAAATTTTATTTTACATAGAATACACCAATCCTACAAATTCGACCAATTGTCCCATTAACTCGCAGAGATACCAACTGCCACTTACTTTGAATTTCTCGAAACATATACATTTTACACATGCATACAAATAAATAGGCCGATAACTCATAGATGGGCATAAGGAATTGCATGAAATTTTGGAAACATTGACATTGAGCATGGAACTAATTTTAAAAAGGAGAACAAATCCATTGACATGGTGCCAAAATATGGCATGTCGATTATGGACACCAACAACGCCTTTCATCTCCTAAGATATTCTTTTCAACTTTGCATAGATCTCATGTGCCTAAAGGTAGTTCAAACCCTACCAAGCCTCATGAAAATAAGATCATTAGAATCATAGTATGCATAAAATGATTTTTTTGAAACGGATATAAAAACCTTTAAGCAAATGAAATATGTAGGGTTAAATTCAAATGCCATACCTTGACTAACATGTCGGGCAATGGCTAGCTTAAATCCTTGTTAGAAGGCTCTACTCGTGGTGGGCTGGAACAGGTGCTTTACCTGTTATTCCACCACTGGATAGAGATAATAAACACAGATCCTCCTTCAAAGACGTTCTAAATGGAAAGGAATCCTCCATGAAACCTGCAAACATTACCTGTATTACATTTGGGGAAGATGTTATTTCATCTGAGATTTACTACAAAGAGCATGCTTTGATTTGTAGATTCAGGGGACTGTGGCCCAGCCTTCCTGTTCTTCATGCGTGGATCTCTCAGCATTGGACTCCAACTTTAACCGAAAGGTATTTTCATTGTGACTTTCTCTTCAATAGCTGATAAAGACAACATTGCTTCCAAACTCTGGACCTGTCAATCTAAATATTTGGTCATGAAACCCTGGTTCCCATCCTTTAACCCGCACACGAATCTTTCTCATGGAAACCTGTTTGGATCAGGCTACCCCACTTACCTCTCCAATTCTGGAGTCATGACTGTCTGACAGCCATTGGCAACACCTTGGGAATTACACTCTTTATAGATTCTCAAACCACTAATTACACCCATACTACCTATGCCCGGATCCTGGTGGAACTTGACACTGATAAAAATCTTCCTGCTACTATAGATCTTAGAGTGAAAAATAGAACTTGGTCACAAACTCTTGATTATGAAGGTCTACCTTTCCAGTGTAGAAGATGTTTTGGCTTAGGACACACCTCTACTACTTGTGGGATGGAAAACGTCAACATGAAAAGTGAAACTGGTGGAAAGACGCACTCCCAGAACACCTGATTTTTGATGCAAAAAGGGATCTTGAATCAAAAGCAGATACAGTGGCTGAATCCAAATCTGCCCTGGAAACCCCTCTATCCGAAACTCAAATTGTTAGCAGCATGAAAAATGCACAAGTTGTTGAGGGCAGCAAGGAAAATAATAAATATATCTCTAAGGATTACAACGTGGCTATCCCAATTGGGACAAATGCGACTAAGGAGAATACCCCTCCTTTGTCTTCTCCTCCAACAATGGAGGCTCCATCAGGCTAGGTAACAGTTCAACAAAAAAGAAAAAAAAAATCACCCTAAAGGAGAGCTCTACGCCTGGATGATTTTCTCTGTTAGTGTTCGGCTAGGTTACATTGTTTTCATTTTTGTGGCAGATCACAACGTGTTTTCTTTCCAATGGTGTTGTTGTACCATTGTTGTTTGTTCGTTGTTCATCAGTTGTTTATTTGTTGATGTGTTGTTGGTTGTTGTTTTTTTCTTGCAGACAACTTTCTGCAGTTGGTCCTTATTGTTATATCTAGATTTTGATCCCTTTCTTTGTGCTTATTCTTTCAATTCTGGCTTCTGAGCCTTGTTGTACAAGGGTATAGTCCCTTTCAAAAAACTATTTACCAATAATAAAAAAACATTATCTCTTCCCGAGAAAATGATAAGATATTTGAACATAATATAGGCACCCATCAATGAAGCGATCGTAAGATTTGGGTGTCCTCATGAAGCATGGCCATTTTTCAGCCAATGCAAGAATAAGTGTCTAACCCAACTAGTTCCCCTTTGTTAACTTTATCCAAACATGTGCCAAAATAGGTGTTTTGGGGCATGGTATATTCATCCATAAAATTATATTTGAAATTAATTATTTGTCATATGTTAGTAGCAGTGAAGCCTTGGAAAAAATAATAATAAGTGTGAGCATATGAAACGTATGAGAACTTTTTGTCAAAACATATCGGTAAAGTGTAGTCTCTTGGAATGCGTTGATTGTTATGTATACAAGGATAAGCTTGTATGAAAAAGAAACATAAACAATTGAGTAAAAAATTTCTCTAATATGAAAAATAGATGTGGTCACATGGATTGTGGTGTTTCGGGGTATGCAAAATGGGCATGTTGGAAAGGCCTTGGTAGAAGGAAATGTAATTTTTCAAGGTTCGAGACAATTCCAAACCATTTCGGGGAGAAAGGTGTATGGATACTATTTGAAATTTACGGGTTTACTTAGAGCATATAAATACAAGGAAACATGTGCAAGCATGTGAACTATTTGTTAAAATTCCTTAAAGTAATGTGATCTCTTGAGCGTGACGAGGAGAAGGTATTTTCATCCTTACTATTATACTTCTAACATGTGCAAAATAAGAGCTTTGAAATGAGATATGTGTGCTAAATGTGAGACCATATATTTGGCAGGATAAGTGTTTGATAGGGTTTTTGAAAGAAATGTAATCTCACTCGACAATGATGTTAGCTTGGAAGGTGAAAAATGGAGGAGTTTTCTCGAATGCTTGCCAACCATTTGATGAAAGGTGTAATGCCCCACATTTTTCCGAGGTCTTTTCAATGATGTTCTTATATAAAAATAAAATAAAAATAATCTAAATCTATATATATATATATACGACACACACACACACACACACACACACACACACACACACACACACACACACACACACACACACACACTGCGGCAGCAGCGCTGCGCTGCACACACACACACTATGTAGATAAAAGAAATAAGCAAGATAAATCAATTAATAAAATATATTTTCAAATCAAGTGAATAAAATAAATAGATAAATCAATAATTAAATGAGTGTGTTTTGGGGAGAATCGATAGTGGTCGGTGGAGGAGTGGGTGAGAGATCTTATCTCTTGTTAGTGGTAGCACACACACACACACACACACGGCCACACACACACACACACACATGTCATCTTCCACACAAACACACACACACGCACACGCACATGCACACGCACACGCAATAAAACGCACGCGCTTGGCGCGCATCGCACAAGCACTTTAAAATATATTTTCAAATCAAGTTCAATAATTAAATGAAGAATCCATAGGAGTAACTTTTCATGATGAACCCACACACACACACACACACACACGATAAAAGAAATAACATAAATGTAAATTTTTTCAAATCAAGTGAATAAAATAAATAAATAAATCAATAATTAAATGAGTGTGTTTTGGTGAGAGATTTATCTCTTGTTAGTGAATACAAACATTATATCTTCTGCTAAATGAATATCTTGCTAACCACATAGTTATCCTAAAATCATTACCAATATGGTTAATCAATAGTTATCCTAAAATCATTACCAATATGCACATGGAGATAAGCTCTGTAACTTTAATATCTCCTCATTTCTATATTTGCAAAGTGGTTGATCTCGGATCTATATCTACACATAAATTTGTTTCAATTGTATTTTAGAGAGAGGAAATTATTGTTTCCATTGTTTTGTTGTTATTCGCAAAAAAAAAAAAAAAAAGATTGAGGTTTAGGGACACTTATTTCGGAAAGACGTCTGGATGTATTGATTCTTCTTATTCTATTTTCTATACGTTTGTGTTATGTGCCCAACACTTTGCTGCACCATTCTACCACTTCATTTGTATTTCTCCTTATCCTTTATTCGAGTAGTTGTTGTATTGATTAAGACATTGAAAATGCACCTCCGGCTACCCCATGTATTTCTCCACAAGATTTATCTCTTTCACCTTCTATGTGCCAAAATAGGAGCTCGGATAAGGTAGGATCATTCCAAAGAGAAGGAGAATTGGGTTAAAAGAGGTCATGGAATGTGATCCATAGGGATCCAGAAAAACACACCACTTCATTAGTTCCATCAGCACCAAGAAGGAGAATCAAGAAAAATGAGTGAAAAGAGGTAAACGGAGGTTCTGGAAGGAACCACCACTCTACACAGGGCGGCGGTTTGAGACCACCGGTCTTCTCGGGCGACAGTCCCGACACTTTTGAACAAAAAGGAGAATGGAATGTGAATGGACGCAAATTTGAAGTGCCCAGCTGTGTCTCTTCCCTTCCATGCCCTTTCACATCCCCCAGTGCACGAGAGGACACGTGAAGGCTTATAAATACATGAAAGGAACAAGAGAATAGGGATTTGAAGATCTAGAGAGATCAATAAGCGGGTTTAATGAGAGCAGTGAGCAAGATATTCAGTGTTGGAATGGAATTGTAGGAGCAAGGTGTAGAAACAGAGCAAGAAGTAATTGGATATACATTGTTTACTCTTTTCATACTTATTGTAATCTGTAATTGTCTATATTAGACCAATAAAAGTGAAAAGAAAGGGCGCTTTCCCTTCCCAACTGATTTTCCTCCATTGGAGGTTTCCGGATAAAATTGTTGGCTTTGAAGTTTTGAAATATTTCCTACTCTACAATTTCCTTTCTATAGCACTAGATAATCAATCACTAAGCTCTAAATTTTCAAGCAAATCTGTCATTGTCCAAAGTTGAAAGTAGAACAACATAGTTGTGTGGTTCATAGAGTTTAAAAGTAGAAGTTTACGGATCGTAATGCCTTGATCACTTAAGCTTCATTTTTGTTTTATAACCCGTAGTGGTGTATCTTCTTGTTGGTTGTTTGGGGGTTGTGGGATGACATGTGTGAATGGATTTTCTCGGTGCTTGAAGACCATAAATGAATTTGGAGCCAATTTTATTTACGAAGTTTTCCCTTTCGAGGAGGATAATCATTTGATTTCTACTCATGTTCTCTTGTCAAAACATTAGTGTGATGTGGGCTTTGGGTAGATGTTTTTGTCTCTTTTCTCGAGTAGTTTGAAATGCATGGCCAAATTTTTAGAAATTTCCAAGCAAATACAATCAAAAGGGAAGTCCTTTTTCCACGATCATCACCAAGTATCCTCCTATTCAATGTCAAATGGGGAATTTAGAACAATTCAATGAACCAAATACCTTTATGACCTAGTGGTTGTACATGAGAGCAATATCTTGTTGAATGGCTTTGGTCATAGTGGTTCCTTTTGTTGGCAAATGTGTATATTTGGCGATTTGCTTGGTTGGAGGTATAATGAGTTGATGGATTTTATGAAAAGTTCGTTGGTTTAGTGGAGCTCATCGTGCTTAGTGAGATAGTGCATATGTGGCCTTGGATGTCATTTTGAATGGTATAAATGGAGGGGTTATGAGTGCATGTGAATTTTTGACAAAATGCTAAAAGAGAGTTGGAGCCTTGTAAAATGTCGGTAAACCCACCGAGCACTATTTGCATTACTGAACGCTAGTATTGCAGTGCATGGTCTCCTTTACCTTCATCCTTTATAATTTTCATATTTTTTTGGTTCTTCATTTGCAATTTAATAGAAATATTAAACCATTGGATAATCATACAATTGGATATTTAACCAACCTTAGATAGTGTAAAATAACAAAACTCCACCGTGTGAATTACATAACCAATTTACACCTTGACCATCAACCGTGATCGCTACAAAAATATTATACATTTCTAACCTAGAGTATTATAAATAGGTGCTCATGTCCTTGGTTACTGGTAGGATTTAGATGATTCGTCAACTAAACACAACCTTTTTCATTTACTTGCAAAGTTAGAAAAACACCACATTCAAAGACTTGTAAAACAACATTATGAGCCCCATAAAAGAGATGTCAAATATCATATGTGTTCCTTGTTATGTGGAGAGCCTCATCAAGCATTAGATTGACCTCGATTAGCCATTTGTGTTCTCTTCACCGCCCTTCTAAGAGTCATGTTACCCCATTTTGTAGTTTTAGGGAGCTATTAAAACTAAAAAGTTGGTTTTTCGTTTCATCTCACCGTTTGTACCTTAAGCGAAGGAACACTTTTCCGCTTTCGAAAACCCCTACTATTTCTACCATACAATTGTTTATAACCTTTAGTTTGGGGAAAACAAATTTCTAGAAATTTTGGCAAAGGATTTTTGTAGGCCTCCGGCCGCTATGTAATTAGGTCAAACTAGACCAATTACAACCGGTGGCTCTGGAAAACCCATCATCATTTATAACCCGTCTGTTAGTTCTCAGTTCCATCAACTTCGGTGAATTCTCCATATATATGAGAGCATGTAGGAAATTTTCCGTTGCATGTTCTTCTATCAAAAATCAGTTTTGGGATGAGGTTTCTTAGCCCTCGAGCTAAAATTGGTTGTTTTGTAACTAGGCCAATTACAACTGATGTCCCCAGAAAACTAGGCTGCAAATTGTAAATTGTTTTCTAATTTTGAATTCTGCCAGTTCCTATAAATTCTTAGTACAAATGAGTACTTGTAGGAACTTAATTGTTGTGCATTTTCCCATCGGAAGACATTTTTCAAATGTGATTCCTTAGCCTCCGAGCTAAAATTAGACGTTTTTGCAACTAGTAGGAAAATGTAAAATAAGGTCATATGACCTTAGTCAAGACAATAAACCGTCATGAAAAATTATTGAAAATTATAAATAACTGTATGAAACTCTCCTTGTGGCTTGTTGTGTGAAATGTGACTTTTGGAAAAATAATGTTTCTCTTTATTCTCTCTCTTCCCTATCTCTCTCTCTCTCCTCCCTTAGATAAGAAATAAAATGAAATGAAAAGAATATATGTACCTAACCCTCTCTTGTTGCATGTGCATTATTGTTATTATGTAAATGGAAAATTAAAAATGATAATTATACTAGATTTAGGTGGATGCCATGCCAATGATTTTCATTGACTCATGCTCACATGGTTTTACAGGTACAAATAAGATGGCAAATGGCGTGGTTGTAATTTATTTGTGTATTGTTGTAATTTATATATGATAATGAAAAAAATGTATTATAGTGTTTACACTAAGTTTCATCTTTTTATTTCTTTCAAATAAAATATTGTCCTTGTCGTGTATGGAGTTGCGATAAACTTGTAATTGTTCCTTGTTATCGAGTTTTAAGAGTTAGCCAAATATCAATTAACATTCTTCTTTACTTGATTCTGAACTATGTTGTGAAACTTACATCATGTATGGAATGAAGAAGTATATCTTTATAAATTAAAATTGTATTGTGCTTTTGTTGTACCCTCAAAAATTTCCTTCATTATTTCCAAGTCTAAACCTAAATTTTTGAGTTAGCCCCCTTTGAAAATGGTCTAATCTGAGTATTTTGAAATCTGGCACTTTCCAAGGGATCAAGGAGGTTTGGAACCTACTTCATCATATGGGAAATTTCTTCCCCTTTCCAAAAAGGTAAAGAAGGTGTTCTAACTTTGTGTTTTGCAAGATATGGCTCGACAAACTTAAGTTATAAATTTTTCCCAAAGTGGACTGGAGGGGCTAGGGAGATTTCTTCACCACTTTGCATTTTTGGCAACAAGTGTAAATGGAATGGCAGATCCACGAGAACGAGATGGATGGAGAAGATATGAAGTTTGAACCCCACGGCGAATAGGATTACGCCACGTTGTCATCGGGAGTGCGGGCCGGCGAGTAGTTTGCGACTTTAAAACATTTTCCAAAAAAGGTTCCATATGCTCTAAAAGAGGCCGTGACCCCATATCCACCAAATGCGACACGTGTCCTCTCCGAAACGTCAAAGTGGGCCGGAGGAAGAAATTGTTCAATTTCTGAAATCCAAAAATGTCATGAAACGTAAAACGCTCACCCGCGGCCACTCCAATCTCTTTTTGCCACGTGGATGGATCAAATTCAAAGGCACAAGGAAAGATCTAATGGTCTACATTCGAACTAGAAAATATGTAACCGTTTTAATCATTTTTCTTTGGCATTTGCCGCCATGGCCATTTTTCTACATTTTTGGAATCCGAATCGATGCAAATTGATGAGGATTCGATTGTAACTGCTTCTGGACGCTTGGGAAAATTGTAACCACTCCTGGCATGCTATTTCATGTTCTCTGCAATTCATTACATGGGTTGGAAATCACATTTTTGAAAACCGTAAATGATTTATCACATATAGAGAAAAAAAAGAGATAGTCACCATTTCTTCTAATCTCCCCTTTTCTCGTAAATTTCTTCCATTTTCTTTCATTGTACGAGTTTCCTTCTTAGTTACAAAAAAAGATTTATTTGATGCCCCTTTGATCAAGGATTCAAGCGGTACTTTGTGACCAATGCCTCTTTGTTTCAGTCTTGTAGCTTTGTTCTACAAATTTGTATTATTTCTTCCATTAAAATGCATGTTGTAAACTTTCTAATCAATGTTTGTAGGCCTCTGATTTTCTACCTCCACCATTGACTTTATTTCCTTCATTCCCACTCTCAGGACCGATTTTTGTCCTTGCAAGCAATTGCAGGCTTTTCCATAGGGTCAGTGGAGTGCCCCTGTGGATTCCCGGTTGAAAAACCACCATCGAATTCACTTGATTTTCATGCATAATATGGTAGTTGCACCGTTATAAGTAGAGGGACTTAGATTCCCATAGTGTTGCTTTGGAAACCCACAATTTTCCCTCGAGACAAATTTCCAAGCCAACAGTTTTGGCGCCCACCGTGGGGCATATTTTGCAACATCTGCACCTAAGAAATGACCACAGGGTCATCTAATACCATTTGAGTTTATTGAAAATTCTGAGTTTTCTTGTGATCCACATGGATACAAGTCATGGCCATTTAAACAGACCCGCCTACTTATTGAGAGACCAATCTTGCTCTTTCATTTTCAAGAGGATATTACTTTAGCTATGAGGGAAGCTATTTGACATAATAGGCAGAGTATAAACCATTACTATATTGCCTCAAGAGTATTGGACCAAGAACAATAACTTGTTTGTGAGTTGGAGGAGCAAAGACAAATCTTAGCACCTCAGAGAAGACAATAAGCCTTCAAGCCACGCTGACAGAGGTATACCCGGAAATTAAGATCAGGAAGATTTGTTGATCCTACTTTTGGTGATCTTAAGGAAGAAGAACAAGAGATGGAAAGAGAAGAAGAAGAGGTGTGAGTTCCATTTGAAAGAGAAGAAGAGATTCGGGCTCAATTCGAGGAGATTGAAAGACTCCAAGCAGCGGAAAGAGAAGCAGTGGAAAGAGAAGCAACCCTAGCTGCTCAAGAAGCTAGACAAAGAGATAGAATGGTTGATAATGAATGAGAAGCACGCAGACCCAATGTGCCATGGGGAAGAAATACTGGTCCTCTTTCTCTCCCATGAATACTTCATGATCTGCCAAGAGGTTCGAGGAAGAATTTCCCCAAGTTCAAAGGAGATGGCTCCCAACTACCTGAGGAACATGTAGCAGCCTTCATCACTGCTTGTGGTGTGTTAGGTGTTGAAGATGAAGATGTATCAGTCAAAATTTTTATGGAGTCACTCCAAGAAAAGGCTGCCGAATGGTTCTACATGTTGCCCCCAAGATCTATCACAGGCTGGGATGATATAAAGAGTTCATTTGAATATAGATTCAAGAGCACTGAAGATTACCAAGACATGCTGGTTTAGCTGGTTCAAATAAAAAGGAAGCTTCCGAGTCCATGAGGGATTTCGTTACAAGGTTTGACAGATTAACGAGAAGAATCCCAGATGATATAGTCCCTCTGATAACAATTTGAGGAGATTCTTCATCAGTGCCTTGCCATCGGAAGTTGGTTTCTTCCTCAGAAGAGACCAACCAAGAACATTGAGGGAAGCACAAGACTCTTCCATTGAAACTGATGATGATTTAATCCTTTCGGGGAAGGTGAAGGGCCCAAGTGGAAAGAAAAATGGTCGAGTTCGATTTCAATCCAAATAAACCCCATGTTTCAAAAAATGGCAAATGATCTAGTTGCCTTGAAGAAGCAGTTGTCATAGATCACTATGAGGAATAACCCAAGAAGATCAAACTTTAATGATAGGCAGCGTATTGCACCTCCTCCTCACTAGCTTGCTCTTGAAGCACCACCAGTTAATGTGGCTTGTGATGTAAGAGAAGAAGCTGAAGTTGATGAGCCCAAAGATGATGAAGAAAACTATGAGAGCTACCTAGAAGTTGAGGAGGTCGATATGCACAATGGGCTATTCGAATTCATTGATGATGAAGAAGAAGAAGAGGAGGAAACACCAAGCTTTTCATGTGTTTTTTTCACTAGAACGTAGTCCAAAAAGAACACTCCATCCTCGGTGGCTATAAGGGAGAAGAAAACCAAAGAAGCTTCCACTTCTGAGGTTGCACCAAAGAGGATTATAAACAAGGGTTCTCCATTGCCACCCTCCATGGATTCTACTAGAGAAAAATCAGACCTATTTTTTTGTCAAGGACCATGCCAACATTGTGCCAAGTAATTCATTTGCTTCTTCTTCTAGTTCTACAATTATTAAAAGTAATTCCCCTTCCATTGGAATCTCTGTTAAAACACCCACAGTTCAGCCAAAGATTGTATCTCCATCCTCTATTAAACCGATTGCTGCACCTTTGGTATAAAATCCTTCATCCAAAATTTCCAAGGTTCCTTCAAATCCCTTGCCATGTAAATCCTCTTCCACTTCAGAGCTACCTCCTTGTCCAATATTGCCCCATTTGATTTTGTAGAGCACGCAAGCAAAACCAAATTCCAGCTCTCTGAATTAGAATACTTGCAAATGCACCCTCTCCAATTTGATAGATTTATTAATGCAGTCCGGGGTAATAGCTCTATACCTTCAAGTTCCACTTCTAAAGGACTCCTTCCAACACCATCCACACCTCCATCTCAAAATATGTTAGCTCTCAGTGCTGCCAAAACATCTAGAGTTGAGCCTTTTTATTTGTCTCTCCTCATAAATGGCTTTGAGTTGAACAATTGTATTATTGATTCTGGAGCTTCTGATAACGTAATGCCTCTCAAAGTTGCAAATTCCCTTGGCCTAACTTTGACTAGAGTAAATGGAGCATGTTACTCCATGGAATCAAAACAAGTGCTGCTGATTGGAAGGATAAAAGATGCACAAGTAGCTCTAGCTGATTTCCCTGACAAGAAAGTGCTCTTAACTATCTTGGTGGCGAGATATCCCAGCATCCTTTGGCATGCTTTTGAATAGAAGTTTTTACAGAGATCTAGGTAGAGAAATTAAAATGGATTGGTCCTCTGCTACTATCTCAAGTCAAAGGCAAGATGAAGAGGTTGCTGCCCATTCGAAAGATGAAATTCACAGTAAAAATTCAGATGATCCAAGAGCTAACATACTTCTTCAAGATTTTGAGTTAGGAAATTACTTCTTCACATCTCAGAAAGACGAAAACCTGCCACTTCTTATGGAAGAAGAGGAAGATCAGATCTAGACATTGGAATTTGATGGCATCCATTCAAGATCGGGTTCAGGAGCTGGTGTTGTATTGTATTCACCTTCAAAGGAAATGCATCCATTTGCTTACAAACTACAATTTGACAACACAAATAATACAACAAAATATGAAGCCCTTATTTTGGGCATGAGTGTTGCAGAGGATATGGGAATTAAGAAGCTGAGATGCCTTAGTGATGCAGAGGTAATAATGAAGCAAATCTGACAACAATATCAAGTTAAGAACCCAAGGCTCTAGACACTATAGAAACTGGGTTTGGGACTGCATTGAATCATTTGATGCTTTCTCTATTGAAGCCGTTCCAAGAGCACAAAATGAAAGGGCTGATTCTCTTACTGTGGCAGCCTCTTTATTGACACCACATCCTTCCTTTGGCAAGGATAAAATCAGCATTGAGATGGTGTTCAGACCGAGTGTACCTGATAATGTGGATCATTGGCAAGTATTCAACGATGATAATCATATTTTGAGCTTCTTAGAGCAAAGAGATAATTTCAATAATCTCTTCTTTGAAGGAAGTGTTCATCCTCATCGAGAAGTTGTTGCTAAAGAAGAAGTTGATGGAATTGATGAAGTTGATGATGAGGGCGTGATCAGATTGAAAGGAAATAAAATTCCCAAAGGCTTAGTCTCTTTGGAAGATCTGTTTGACAAGCACGACAGATTCATTCAAGAGAAGGAGAAGTTATCTTCTCGTTGTCCTTTTGACTTTGACAAAGAAAATATTGGTACTTTTGAAGATCCAAGGATGGTAAACATTGGTAAATGCTGCTCACCTGAAGAGAAGAGAAGGTTTGTTGCTCTATTAAAAAATTATTCTGATGTTTTAGCTTACTCCTATGAAGAGCTTAAGTCTTTTCAGCCAAAGGAAATGCATCATTCCATTCCTTTGAAACAAGGTGCTAAGCCATTCAGGAAAAAGCAAAGGCCCTATAATCCAAAGGTTGTTGATATCATTAAGGAAGAAGTAACCAAGATGTTGAATGCTTGAATCATCTTCTCCATTCACCACTCAACGTGGGTGGCAAACATTGTGTCGGTAAGGAAGAAGAATGGAGAGATAAGGATATGTGTTGATTTCAGAAATTTAAATCAAGCTTCACTTAAAGACAACTATCCTCTACCAATCATGGATCATATTTTGCAAGCGGTCACCGGATCTGAGATGCTCTCTCTGCTTGATGGTTTTTCAGGGTACAATCAAATAAAAGTGGCAGAGGAAGACTGCAACAAAACAACGTTTCACAACTCCTTGGGGCACTTTTTCTTACAGCAGAATGCCTTTTGGCTTAATTAATGCGGAGAAACATTCCAAAGAGCGATGGACTTGGCCTTTGAATATCTGAAACATTGCATTGTTATTTATCTGGATGATCTCACGGTGTTTTCAAAGAAAAGAGAAGAGCACATCTGTCATTTGGAGAAGATTCTTGCAAGATGTAGAAAGCACGGTATATCTTTAAATCCTAAGAAATGCATTTTTGGGGTCACTAAAGGCAAGTTCTTTGGGGCACATCGTAAACAATCATGGAGCACACATCGACCCCGAAAGAGTAAGAGCTATTCAAGCACTATCTCTGCCAACAAGCAAAAAAATGAGTGAATTCTTTCTTTGGAAAGGTAAATTTTTTTCACTTTTTGTTCTGAGTTTGTTGAACTTACAAAACATATCACCTCCATGATGAAGCCTCAGGAAAGTTTAAAATGGAGCCATGAAGGGAATTTTTTTTTTAAGATATCAAGAGAGCTATTGCTAAAGCTCCAACTCTTGTGTCCCCAGATTTTAATAAAGAATTCATTATGTATTGTTATGCTTCGAAAACACCATCTCTCTGTTGTTCTTGTTCAGAAAAATGATGAAGGTTTGGAAGCCCCAATCACTTTCATGAGCTTCCCTTTGAAGAAACACGATCTCAACTACAGCCAATTGGAAAAACATGCATATGTAGTGGTAAAGGCTGTGAAGAATTTCCTCTTCTACATTCTAAATTCACACACTGTGGTCATGGTTCTGGGAAGTGCAATCAAATCCATTTTAATGTAGCAAGATCCTAGAGTCAAAGGGGGAATTGGATTAGAAAGACGTAATAATATGACCGGAGATTCAGCCCTCGAATCTAGTAAGAGGAAACGGTTTGTGCAAATTGATTGCTAAAGATGAAACTCTTAATGCTTAGCATGTTGAGGAAGATGGTGCTTGTTTAACTTTCCCAGAAGACTATCCGTAAGTTCTCTTTGTAACCACTACTTGATGAGTGGTATGCTGATATTTCTTTCTTGCTCACGTATGGAGAATGTCCCTCTCATCTAGATTACAAGCAAAGAAGAACTCTCAAACTAAAAGCAACCAAGTATGTGATTTGGAATCACACACTTTATAAGAAAGGAATGGATGGTTGTTTTCTTTGATGTGTTGATAAAGAACAGCAAGAGAAGTTTCTTAAAGCTTATCATGACCAAGCATGTGGTGGACACTTCTCAGCAATGGTGACTGCCCACAAAATTCTTAGAGGTAGATATTATTGGCCTTCTCTTTTTTTGATACTCAGAGTTGGGTTTCCAAATGCATACCATGTCAACAATTTGTTGGAAAACCACAGTTAGCTGCCTTGCCTCTCAGGCCTGTGATTATTGAAGAACCATTTCAACAATGGGGGCTGGAATTTATTACTGTGTTGAATCCCCATTCAAGTTTTGGGCATACTTATGTACTGATGGCCACAGATTACTTCACCAAATGGGTGGAAGCCATTCCAACCAAACAAGCTAGTTCTGAAGTAGTCTGCAGTTTCATAAAAGAACACATCATTGTCCATTTTGGAGTGCCTCAAAAGATTGTTGTGGACAATGCCACTTACTTCTCTTCAAGAGAGCTAACAGAATTCTATTATGGCTTTGGAATCTCTCTTGCACATTCTTCTGATTACTATCCACAAGGAAATGGTCAAGCTGAGTCAAGTAACAAAAACATTGTGACCATTGTCTGAAAGCTTGTTGATGAGAACCAAAGGAATTGGCACAAGAGACTCTTTGATGCATTGTGGGCTGATAGAATCACTCCTAAGAAGGCCATAGGAACATCACCTTTTTAGCTGTTGTATGGAGTTGAGGCAGAGATCCCTATCACCATTGAAATGTCAGCTCTCAAATTGATTCAATTGGTGGAAGATGGCCAATACAAAGACTCTATTGACAAAAGAATCCTTTTTCTTGAAAGGCTGGAAGAAAGAAGATCTCAGGTGGTTGATAAAATCAAAGAACATCAGCTAAAAGTGAAGAAGCTCTTTGACAAAAGGACCAAGGCAAGAGAGTTCAAAGTTGGAGATTTTGTCCTTCTTTGGGACAAGAGAAGAGAACCAAAGGGCAGTCATGGAAAGTTTGATTCTTTGTGGCTGGGACCTTTTAAAATCCATGGAACTTGTGGTGAGAATGTTTTTCTCTTATCATACTTGGATGGAACTCCACTAGGATTGCCTAGAAGTGGGCAATATTTGAAGCTTTACCATTAGTGAAAGTGAGTTGTCCCTCACCTTGTAACATAGTTTTGTTTTTCCCCTTTTCTATTGTGTGTGTTTTTTCCCTTTCTGTTTTGGTGTGTTTTTGTTTGTGTGTCCTCTTCTTCCTTCTTTCTTTCCTTAGAAGTTGTACATGACTCTACAAGGCCCAATGGATAAGGCACTAGTCAATGTTATATGTTTTAAAAACTTGAGATTCTGGATCCTCATGCCATGTTTTCTCCTTGTTCAATCCATGTCATGTCCCCAAGCTAGAGCCACTGTTGTCCCCTCAAAAATTTCCTTCATTATTTCCAAGTCTAAACCTAAATTTTTGAGTTAGCCCCCTTTGAAAATGGTCTAATCTGAGTATTTTGAAATCTAGCACTTTCTAAGGGATCAAGGAGGTTTGGAACCTACTTCATCAGATGGGAAATTTCTTCCCCTTTCCAAAAAGGTAAAGAAGTTGTTCTAACTCCTTGTTTTGTGCAAGATATGGCTCGGCGGACTTAAGTTGTAAATTTTTCCCAAGGTGGACTAGTGGGGCTAGGGAGATTTCTTTGCCACTTTGCATTTTTGGCAACAAGTGTAAATGGCATGGTGGATCTGCGAGCCCGAGATGGATGGAGAAGATATGAAGTTTGAACCCCACAGCGAATAGGATTCTGCCACGTCGTCATCGGGAGTGTCGGCCGGTGGAGGAGTTTGCGACTTTGAAAAAATTTCCAATAAAGGTTCCATATGCTCTAAAAGAGGCCGCGACCCCATATCTAGCCAAATGCAGAGACACATGTCCTCTCTAAAACGTCAAAGTGGGCAAGCGGAAGAAATTGTTATGAATTTCTAAAATCCAAAAAATGTCATGAAACGTGAAACACTTGCCCACTGTCACTCCAGTCTCTTTCTGCCATGTGGATGGATCAAATTCAAAGGCGCAAAAGGAAGATATAATGGTCTACATTCGAACTAGAAAAGATGTAACCATTTTAATCGCTTTTCTCTAAAGCATGTGCCACCATGGCGTTTTTCTATGTTTTTGGAATCCGAATCGATGCAAAATGATGAGGATTCAATTGTAACTACTTCTGGGCGCTTTGGGAAAATTGTGACCGCTCTCCGGAATGTTGTTTCATGTTCTCTCGCAATTCATTACACGGGTTGGCAATCACATTTTTGAAAACTGTAAATGATTTTTCACGTACAGAGAAAAAAGAGATAGTCGCCATTTCTTCTAATCTGCTCTTTTCTGTAAATTTCTTCCATTTTCTTTCATTGTACGAGTTTCCTTCTCAGCTGCAATAAAAATATGGATTTTATGCCCCTTTGATCAAGGATTCAAGTGGTACTTTGTGACCAATGCGTCTTTGTTTCAATCTTGTAGCTCTGTTTTGCAAATTCATATTCTTTCTTCCATTTATATGCATGTTGTAAACTTTTTAATTAATGTTTGTAGGCCTCTGATTTGCTACCTCCACCATTGATTTTCTTGCCTTCATTCCCACTCTACTTTCCTACTCTCAGACCAATTTTTGTCCTTGCAAGTAATTGTAGGATTTTCCATAGGGTCAGTGGAGTGCCCCTGTGGATCCCCCGTTGAAAATTCACCATCGAATTCACTTGATTTTCATGCATAATATGGAAGTTGCACCGTTATAAGTAGAGGGAATTAGATTCCCATAGTGTTGTTTTAGAAACCCACAATTTTCCCGAGACAAATTTCCAAGCCAACAACTTTACACCCCTTCAGCTTATTCATCTTCCTTGATTATTACATGACTAGTAGGTGAGCTTTAACATTATCCAGGTTGAGAACTACTTGATATTTTCCTCTAGATTAAGTGATCCCAACTCGACCATGACCATCCTAAGTACATGTGTTAGTGTTTACCAACTAATATTTCTTCCCTCTAGCGTCGTGCTTCGATCTGACCAACCTGTGATGATGGGTTTTGCCCTTTTGTTTTGCTTGAAAAATATTGATCTAGTATAAACCTCTAGACTTGGTCCTAACAAGGTGTTGAACCTAATGTAAATTAAAATTCATGATTTATTCCATGGAATTAGCATTAAACATGTTATGTACCTATGAAATGAGTGTTTGAACCATGAGTGGACCCCACGTCGTAAGATACCTATTTATGAAACCTGTGATTTTGAATCCCTTTCTCTTCACAAACAAGGGTGTTACCTAGGAGGAGTGTTTCTAGTTTTGCATAAGTTGTGGGGTAAGCATAATTGTTTTCTCTAGTTTATCCTTTTTGTATGGTGTAGGCCCCTTTTAGGTGATAATGGAAATTAGTCGAATATGGACCTCTTATGAAAATTAGGGTGAATCACAAATTAATATATTTTAACCAAAGGAGAAGGGTAGTCGTTAGAATGTCACAAGATGTATAAAATGTTAATTACATGCACCTTGTAATACACATATAATACTTAAATTTCCCAATAATAATTCAAACTTGGTTAAAAGTGAAATCACACTTCTTAGGATATTGGTGATTAAGTAAAGGATAAATAGTACATGAACCTTGGTTGTTATAAAAATAAGTCAACGTAATGGCGCAAGGATTACAAGGACACGAGAGGTAATTTTGGAACTATTTTTAAATGTCACATACACTTGAATGATGGCAACATTCGAAGAAAACTAAGATGATTTTAATAATAAATAAAAATAAAACGATGCCTCATTAGTGATCTTTCAACCTAGTCAATGGGGAAACTTTCAACACGTAAGGGTTGAATATAATCACCACCCCTTCAATGTAGTTTAAACAATAGTATTAAATGATTAAAATTAAGAAAATAAAAATAAAAAAATTGAGGATAGACCCTTTTGACTCGAGGAAAATCCTTTCATCATGTATCATGATCATTGCAAACTAAGGGAAGTAGTTAGAATGTACGGTTAGTGTAATAACTTAAACTAAAATAGTGTAACTCTAGTGCTTAAATGCAATTATGTAAGGGACACATAATCTATTTACTCTTAAACTAATAAACTTCATTTTTTTCATGTGAACCTTCCTTGTTGTAACTGAGATAAATTACAAAACCAAACAACTTGCAACTTAGGAAAAAAATCCTTAAAACAAATACTTGTAGCCTCATGTGGGCATATATGTTAATATCAACAATCAGGCTACACCATTCTATTACGATAAGGGAAACAAGAAAAATTAGAGGGAATCATTACAAGTGAAATGCCAAGTAAAATAAAGATAATGTAGTCTAGTTTAAAGATGAATGAAGGACTGCATGATAATTGATTTTCAAATAATTAAGTTCAATAACGAATTATGAAGGTAATAAATATGTAAAATGGGAAATTGTTTTGTCATGGATGGTGCATATACGGGAAGTTATACTGTAGTTGAAATATTATGTTGTGCCTTGTCATTTAAGGAAAGGTGGCCTTGATTTGCATCATGTATTTTTTCATATTATCTATGAGGGATAATGTTTATGCAAGTGTCTAATGTGTTATGCGTTATCCTAATCAATCCCTTATGTTCTAATGTATCAAGAAATGTAAGTCAAAAAAATTATTCTGATATTTTTACTGTTGTATTTGTGTGTTAAAATTGTGGGCATTACCAAATGCCTCTTTGAGATGCGGAACCAAGCTCCACAACCTTAACCATTTTTTTCTTCCTCCAGGGACGTTCTTTCTACCTTTTTCCTTCATAATTTTGTATTTTTAGTTCTTCCTTTACAACGCAACAAAATATCAACCCTTGGAATATGTTATACTTTTGGTTATTTAAAATGAAATTGTAGTGCAAAATAGTAAAACTTTACCTCATGTCTTACATAACCCAAATTATTGTTGGTTTGTCAATTATACTCTTAAACCCCCATTCTAATATGTATTGAAAACTTACGTAGCTTAATGGATAGCTACAACCCCTTTTATTGATAACTTGAGTTTTATTTTCCTTTAAACCTATCAATCGCTTCCTTATAAAAGTTAGTAAATTATGATTTTCATCGACGCATGAAATACCTCTCGAAACCCCCATCCGGAATTTTAGGGTTTGACCTTGTTCTTTGTCATCATGAGATGCCATAAAAAAGTTTACAACACCCAAAATTGATCGTTTTGATCGCTTAACATATCGTGTTACGAGCCTGCTTGCAACATTGGGTAGTTGCGAAAAGTTAAAAGTTGGGTTTGGTTTTGGCTTTATGTTTGGACCGCGAGCGAAGAAATAGATTATCCTTATACGTAAGAATCTAGTATTTTTAAATGAAAAGTTATTGCAACCCTTAGTTTTGATAAAAACACCTTGCCAATTAGTTTTGTAAAGGGGTTTATAGGCCTTCATCACTGATTTGACCAGGTCAAACTAGTCCAATTACGACCGTGGCTCTGGAAAACTAGTCGCCATTTGTAACTCTCGTTCACTAGTTATAAGTTCATAAACTCCTTTGAATTTTTGGTATATAGGTGAGCGGATAGGAATTTCCCGCTTTCCATTCACCCATCGAAGTCAATTTTTGATCGTGGTTTCTTAGCCCTTGAGATAAAATTGGACGTTTTTTCAAACTAGTAGGAAGATGTGAAAAATGTCGTCGTAGGACCCTCATCAAGTCAATTAATCGATGAGAAACTTGTAGACACTTATAACTGAATTTATGGAACTCTATTTTGTGTCTTGTTTTGAGAAATTTAAATGTCAATAATATATTGTTTCTCTCTCTCCTCTCTCTTCTCTCTCTATTTTCTCTCCTCTAGTTAAGAAATGAAGTGAAATGAAATAAATGTATCTCTAACTCTCTCTTTTTGTGTGTGAAGTATTATGATTATGTGAATGGAAAACTAAAAATGTGAATTATTCTAAATTTTAGGTAAATGCCATGCCAATAGTTGTGCTGACCATGTGGTGTTTGTAGGTGCTAGGAGAAGGAAAAAGTGAAGTGTACTTGGTGTTTTCATAAGTAACATGTATTTTTTTGGAACAATGTAATTGTATATGTTATATAAACAATATTATTATATATTGAAATGTCATGTATTGAATTTTGTGATGAGTATGAAATTATTAGTGTTTTGTGATGTTTAGAAAATGTGCACTTGGTCATGGGTGTTAATTTGATTCAGGATTATGTATTTTTAACAGGGTGGATGTTTATACTAATTAAGAATGAATTGATCCTTTTATAGGTTTTTTTAGTGTGAAATTAATGATTAAATCTCTTTTGTGTTGTACTTATTTATTCGAATCAGTAGGAGAGGAAACTAAATAAATGGTCAAAATCATAGTAAAATTATTGTGTTGATTTACCCTTATGGTATAATCACTTGTATGATGTAGAAGACTGAAATTTTAGGATGAGCCTAGTTCCTTATACTAGATGGCATCTCCTAGCTTAAGGGAAATAAGAGCCCAAATTCAAGTTATCATCATAAAGCATGTACACTTAGTGACTTTTTCATGAACATAGCAATGGTAATGATAAAAATAAATTTAAGTATGTGGCCTTCCTCCTAGGATTTTTTTCCATGCATGTAGCAAGGTGAGTAGGTTATCTTAAACTAGTACCTCAAGATAATCTGATTTGAAACCTAATGCAAACCCTCTCGAGCCGACATATTTAGTAAAACAAAGGGTTCTAGGTGACAAAGATCGGAGTTGCTTTTGAAATACATCTTGAGGATTTGGATTATGGATGAATTATGTACTGATTTTCAGTTATCAATTTTGTTTTCTATAATACGATATTAAGAGTTAATTATGGAAAATAACAAAATTGAAATTTATGCTTAGTCTTTGTAAGTGTAATCATGAGATGTTGTTAAACAATAGACTTTTCGGCATCTTGATCTCACACTAGTTCCTATTACAAAATGAAAGTATGTCACTAAACCAAATAAACATGTTCATTAGAAACATATCCCTAGGGCAAGAACTAGTAGCCTCGTGTGTATACAAATATCCCTATTAACAAATGAGTTATACAATTTAATTACAATAAGGTATATGAACCAAATTAAATGAAACCATTTTAAGTTAAATGTTAAACGATATAAAGGAAATTCACCTAAAAAGAGGGAATGCATGTTCACATGTTAAGTGCTCTTCAAATCCTTAAGATTAATTATTGAAACATGATTGTAATAAATATGTATCCATGAAAGTGTTGTGTCGTGGGTAGTGCCATTCGTAAGTTTGTAATGTAGTTGGATCATTGTTGTCTTTTATCATTTAGGAAAATGTAGTTATGATGTGCATTATGTTTTTCATGTGGTTATGTTATCTTATTGTTGGGGTGAGGTTTTATCATTGATTATTTATAGGAATAAGGTGTAACTAGTGAATGGATGAATAAGGGAAATGTGTGCTGACTTGAAGACACTAAAGAAGTTCGTGGCTAGTTTTAGTGGAGGGATAAACATGTGTTATAATGGAGGGATAAGGGCCTGTCAAATTTTATGTGGTGTGTATGATTTGGAAGAACCAAAGGCTAGCAAGGATTCCTTCTTGGAAAAATTAGGGGTAGTTACAATGATGACATCTCCCCTATGTGAGCCTCTTAGGTATGATTGGTTATGTGTGGGGTCTTTCCTTGTGAAGTGTTATCCCATTCTTGAGTTTATCGAGAAAATGGAGATAATCAATCAAAAAAATTCTTGGTGAGCCTATTTTGAATCATATTTTCATCTAAAAGTTACTTTGAAGATACCTTGTTTGCCTTTTGGATTGGATTTCGTGGTTTCCTTACCACACAATGCATCTTTCATGCAAAGTGTTTTCCACCTTCAAACTCCGAATCAATTGGAGCTTTAGTGATTTCGTGGTTCCGAGTGCATCGAACATTCCACCATCGGAACATGTGTAATGTGCTCCATGCTACTTGAACCCGAGACCCGACACACTACCATACTTCAAGTTTTGGATTTTCCCACATAGGGTCATGGGGATGATTTACATGCTTTATATGATATGTGTTTCCCAAGCACGAATCTTGACCCATTGGTGAACTCCTTTGTATTGGGTTTTCGAGACCCAATTGCATGACCACATGAAATGACAGATGCAATTTCCACTCCTCAAGAAGTCAACATAATTAATGTAAGGATGGAAGTTGACGATTCACACGTGTTGGTATATGTGTAATCAATGTTAGGTTATTTATAAATAGAATGGGTTTTCCTCATGATTGGTACCTTTTTTACTCCCTCTCGCCACTCGGATTTATCTCTTGTTATTACACTCCCAAAGCTTGATTCACGTTAATCTATGAGCACCAAAACATTGCACTCAACCGCAAAACGATGTAGCTTCAAGATCAAAGAAAGAAATCATTCATGGAAGCAATGTGCATGCATTGAGGAAACAAAAGCTAAAAAAACCAAACTCTATTCCATTCCCCATGTGTTGCTCAAGATGAAAGGGTGTACAAATAGTAGTGGGGTGTGTAACTCCCCCACAAATGTAGCCATCGAGAAGTGGGAGTTACATTCCCGGAATAGCCGGTCAAATGTAACTCCAATGATGCTCTATGACGTGTGTAAGAGCCATAATGACACCCTAGGACACCTAAGCATGGTGAATCACCTATGTGGAGGTATTCCATGTATTTAAAATAAATACATGGAAAATAACCTACACCAACACCCCCCTAAAGCATAGCTTAGGTGGAGACATAGATGAAAACAAGGAGAAGTGGGTCCCAAAAAGAAGCCTAATGAGGTACCCACGTACAAGAAGCTCTCGAAAAGTGGAGTAAAAGGAGAAACCCAATGGGAAAAACTCCCCCAAAAGAGAGACAAGTCCACTCTCTAATCTAAGAAAGATGCCAAGGATGGGTCCCGCCACAAACGAGCCTGTAAAGGTACCCATGTACAAAGAGGCAATCTCTCGGAAAGAAGAAGAAGAGAGAAGAAGAGGGAGATGAGAGGAATGCAGAAGATGCCATGGACGGATCTGAACTCTGCAGCTCTAGGAGGTCTCCCAAAAGAATGTCGATGACGAGATCCTCTGCCTCTGGACTGAAGAAGAGCCACCCGCAACGAACTATGTGCCTACCCTTAGGAAGGACATAAATGACATGTTGGAAGTCCGCCCACTCCACAAAGGAAACCAAAGGAAGTAGCACACGAAGAACTCTGAGTCTGGTGCACTGAAGTGTGACATAGGTCTAGTGAGTGAGTGCCAAGGAACCAAAGGTAATGCCACGTGCGTAGAACTATCAGAGTGAAAAGAGGAACACCCACAAAAAGGATGTCCAAGTGATGTGAAGGGAACAAAACATCCTCCACAACAAAAAGGGATCCACAGCTAAGGGTGGATCAATGAAGGTCTCCGGAAAAGTGGAAGTGGTAAGAATCCCAGAAGGGGCACTCCCAACAATGGAGATGATGAACTCCTCTAAAACACCTGTAGATGGATGAGGGACCTGTAGTGCATCACAAGTAGACTCTGCGAAAAGATGACTAAGGTCAGCAGATACTCGTCCCAATGAGGGGGCTCAACAAACAGAAGAGCGATGTCAGATAGGTATGAGTCATCCAATGAAGGTAGAGGAGTGAAGTGGGCCTCGCACACTGGAAGTGGAAAGGAGGCGGTGTAATGACGGTGTGAGACTGAGTATGAGACTACTCGATATCTGATGAGATGTGGGATGTGGCAACACTCTCTGGAATAGTGAGAGAAAGAGGAGAAGAGTCCTCTGTAGTACTCTCGACATCGAACCGGGATGCACAATCCTCGTCATCAGAAGTAGAACCAAGCGAGTCTATGTCAGTGGAAACTGCATCACACGAAGAAGAGGAGACAACTGAATCATCAGCAGCAACAACGGCGGCAGTATGTGAAGGGTCTCCATAGAAGGATTGAAGAATGCTCCAGACACGGTGAGGTGGATCTGAGTCTGCCACGTGAAACCAGAGAGATCGAGAGACATGCATCATCATGTGACCAAAGACATGGTCACAAGTGTCGAGGAAGTCCTCTAGATGACGATGATCAGTGGGTGCAGGAACTGCCCAAGCAAGAAGGGTAAAAGACCCTCGTGGGTGAAGTAACGTTCCATGGAAGCACGCCAAGCTGAATAGTTCTCTCTCCCGGTGAGAAGTGGTGGAGGTCAGTAAGCAATCCTATGACACTCAAGTCTGGAAAGAGCACTCTCCATGATGAAAAATGTAAGATGCACAAAAGCAAGACGTCGGACTCGGCCGATAATGCGTCTGCGTGTGTAGGCCCAAGAGTACAAGCAACCCCCTAGAATGCGGCACTTTATAAAGTAGTGTGTTTACAAAATTGACAATGTCATCACGTAAAGTGTGAGAAATCATGTAACTTTGACCAAGGAAGCGTTAAAAAATGAGCTGCGAGTCAAAAGTTATGGCATTAAAACAATTCCCGTGAATCGATGGAAAATGCCACTAAACGTTGCAAATGCATTAAAAAAGTACAAAAGATGGGTGCAAAGGGTATCATGTGGGTACTCGTTGGAAATGGCATCAAATTTTAGGTAGGGTTTGTTTTTCTTGCGAGGGGGGATTAGCCTCCTGCCAACCCCGACCTCGCCCTCCGTCTTCGACATGCAAATGAAGGACATAATAACAAGCAAAAAACAACCTAAAACTTATTACAATGCCAATAGAATGTTTTTAACCTAAAAACATTAAAAATGGGATTGTTTTAACCACCCAACAATGTCTAAAAGGGAAGTGGGGCCCATGCTGTCAAGCCATGTGGTTGTTTGACCAAGTTGAGCTTAAACGGATTCTCCACGGAGTCTTCTTTGCAAAAATGCCAAGCTATGGGCTGTGCCAGGGTTTGAGGTGGCAGAAATGGCCAAGAGGTGAGTGCCACAAACAGCACAGTCACAGGAAATGACCGGTCAAACTGCCAGTCGAACAATGAGTGCCCAGTCCACGTGCCGTGTGAGGTTTGAACGCAGCAAGGGGCCCCAAAAATGTTGAGGCAAGTAATAAGCCTACAACCATACCAACACGCAGAAGCTCGAGCGGTGGATGCAAGGAAGGAACTCGAACTCCAAAAAAAGTGCAGGTTCGAGCTGGAGGAGTCGGTTTCCAAGGCAGGTGAGTGGCAGGCAGAAGAACAAACCAGCAACCAGGTGCCACGAGCAACAAATGAACCAGCAAAGGAGCTCAGGGAGCTGAGGAGAAAGCGCAGGAGTTAGAACTGGTTGTTGCCACGTTTCAAAAGAACAGTCTTGTGACAGAGTTTAATTCACATGTACAAGGGTCGTGTTGATAGTAACCGCTGAGCTGTGGAGATTATTCCAACTGCAAGTTGTTATAACGGTGGGCGAGGGGAGATTCCACAGTTGTGCAGAGTTGGCAGCATGCAGAGGAGCTCCAAAAACTGTCAATAGAGTTTTTCAAACACGAATCCAACCACAGTAACCGTCGATAGGGAACCAAACGTGGAATCCGAGCAAATGACAAACACAAGTAGTGGTGAAATGGCGAGAAAACTCGTTGAGTAGAGTGACCGCAATGGAACCAACTGTGGTGCAGAGCAACGATCTTTGAACATGAAACCAGTGTGCACGCCAACATGAGCCAATAACCAAACACGAGCTAGGCACAGGGAGGTAGAACCAGGTTGGTGAAGTGCACAGCGGGAGCTTCGAGTCAATGAACGGTCAGAGCAGCAGCCTAAGTGCCAAGAGCCCAAAATATCATTGCAAAATGTCCATGTTAAAATGAGCCAACATTTCAACCAAAGCACGAGCCAAATACAGTGACGACCACGTAGGGATGAATCCCGAGTCAGGAGCTGTGGAGTTAGAAGAAGTGAATGACAGAGTTGAGTCAACAATGTAGGAGCTTTTTCAAATGAGCAGTTACTAAAACAACAACCACTGAAGAGAAAAATAATCCTTTAAAGCTCAAAAAATGCTGCACTTCAATCCTACAAACGTTGAACCTTAACTCAACCGTAACCAACAAGGAGTACACAAATAACCCAAAAAGACAACCACTAGAATCTCGAAATTATGCAAGTAGAGCACATGCAAATGATAGCTTGCATAAGAAACTACGAGATGGAGAGTAGTAAGCAACTATTGCGAGCAACATGATTCCATCCCTGAGCTCTGATACCATGTCGGAGGAATGACGAAGATCTAGAGGGAATCCGTGAGCACCAAAACGTTGCACTCAACCGCAAAATGATGTAGCTTCAAGATCAAAGCAAGAAATCATTCATGGAAGCAATGTGCATGCATTGAGGAAACAAAAGCTGAAAAAACCAAACTCTATTCCATTCCCCATGTGTTGCTCAAGATGAAAGGGTGTACAAATAGTAGTGGGGTGTGTAACTCCCCCACAAATGTAGCCATCGAGAAGTGGGAGTTACATTCCCGAATAGCTGGTCAAATGTAACTCCAATGATGCTCTATGACGTGTGTAAGAGCCATAATGACACCCTAGGACACCTAAGCATGGTGAATCACCTATGTGGAGGTATTCCATGTATTTAAAATAAATACAAGGGCTTCAAGATTAACAAATGAAAATGACCACTTAGTGGATTTACGTCTAAAATAATGTTTCTTGTTTTTTACGTGTCGTAATAGGGTGATTTTCCGACAAAGTGTTTTGGATTTCCCCACCTAAAGGACAAGCCATATCTTTCGAAGTATATCAGGTTTCTTGAAGTCTCGAACATGATTGACTTTCCGTAGTGTGTTAGGTTTTCCCACCAAGGACAAGCCATATCTTCCATAGTATATTGGGTTTCTCAAAGTCACCAACAGGGTCGAGTTTCTCGCATTATACCTTGTAGATACCAACAACATCTGCATATGTTTCTCTTTCTCTTCCTTCTTATCCTATGTTCCCTTCACCACCATTTGTATCTTCCATGGTGAGCGTTTTCTCATCCTTATCCCCTCTTTCAAGTGGTATAATATTGACTTTGGGATTTCCACCAATCACTTTTTCAATTCTAGATTCCAATCCCATTCCTCCTCAAATGTCTTCTATCATCGTTACCGCCATTATTTCCACCCCTTTGTCTCTAGTCACTACTTTGCTTACTCCTCTAGGTTCAACACTAATTATTACAACCCCTCCTCTGAGGCAGCCTCCGTTTTAGTTCCCTCTTGGTTAACCAAATGACTCCAAAAAGAGGAAAAAAATTTCCTCCCAAGGCCTTCGATTTCAATTCTTTAAAGTGAGCACCTTCTAGATCAACCAAGAAACCAAATACCAGCTTGTGTATCTCTATTGACATATCTCGTCAAAGGTTTGTTAAGATTTTTATGATTGCCACGAGATATAACCAAAGAAGACATTACAAATGTTGATTATAAAATTAAAAATATTGATCTTGGGAATATCACCGTTGAAGGTGCTCTATACGATATGCGCAGGTTGTTATGGATAACCTTTTCCAGAATCTCAAGGAGACTAAGGCTTCCACGGATGAAATGAAAGATAGGGATTAACAATTTACTGGATGTTCTACTAAATCTCTCAAATCCTAAGAAGATTCAAATCTCCTCTCCTATTCCTACTCCATTCCGTTTTGATTTATCTTTCGTACTAATGATATCGATGATGAATTTTCAAGAATCATGGTGAAAGTTATGGATGATGGTTTGAATATTTTTCTTGCAGATGAATTACTCAAGCCATTTCGTGAGCTCGTTGAGAAGGAATCTAAAGTGGAAGATGACTTTGGTTTGGGAGCTATTGACAAACTGGTTCTATGTGAAAGTGTTCTTAGTAACTTGGCTAAGTATATCAAGAAATATCAAAAGCTTCCAGGGAGTATTGGCAATACATATGAAACCTTCAAGTACTAAATCGTTACTCCTACGGACCAGAAAAAAGTGAATATCAAGAATTCTAATCAAGACAAGTTGAACAGAGGAAGAAAAAAGTGAGTTTGAATGATGGACTTATCATGTCATTTTTTTTTATTGACATGTATTTTTCAAAATTTTTTTGACATACTCTTAATATGTAAGTTTGACTTGGTCTTTTTACAAGAACTAGTCAAAGGAACTCTTAATTCATTTTTTACTATTTTTAGTATGTTGATCCAATTGTTCCCTTATTTTTCTCCTCCCCTTCTCTATAAATGTGAAATGTTGTGACATTGCAAAGGGTTGGAGATTTTTGTATGACATAGAGCTTAGAGTTGGAAAAGGAGAAAGACTTTTTGTTTTCTTTCAAATCATCAAAGAATATTAAAGATATCTATTTCAAACTTTGTGTTGTGGGAATATCTTTTACATTCAAGGTATTGTTCTTATATTCAATTTGTTAAATTTTTCTCTCCTTTAAATATATAGTTCATCGAATCTACAACATGTTATTATAGTTTAATCGCATGTCATTATCTTTTGATCTACATTTAATTAAGAAAAATCATGTTAACTATCTATTCTTCTTCTATCTAATAATCTTTCTTTTTTCTCTTCTCTACTTCTACTTACATATATTCTCTCCTGAAAAGGATAAACCTAATGGGATGAGATCCCAACCCCAATAAATAGAATAGTGTAAATATTGTACCTATCTTTTGGTGTGTTTAGATTAGTAATAAATAAGGTGTCTACCCTTTATTCGAGGAGGGAATTTATCATGTATATTGTGGATGGCATTCTGTGGTAACATTTTCGCTTTTGTTGAGGACCATATCAATGACACCTTATTTGACACGAGGTATGAAGTTTACTTACATGGCATTATTACATAGCATGCCATTGAGGACCTCATGACTTATGTTGAAATCCATATACTCGAATCAATTTGACGATATCATTAGTGATATATGACGATCTTTTTCCCTTGTGGCTAGTTATATATGGTAATTTGATTACAATTCATTTTTATTTCATTAGTATGAACCCTCACTTTCGCTTTGGCTTTCAAATTTCTACTTGGGTTATACACAAATACCTTTTTCTCTCGCTTGGGTTCTTAATCAACCCTTGGGTTTTTCACAATATTCCTAAATATCTCACTAGGTCCTTGCTTACGCGATGGCTTTGCTTGTATTTATTTACCCAATCAAGCTTTAACATATTACCTTTAGATGTCTTGGCCTTGTTCCATCTCTTTACTTCTTCACATTGCGTGGGTTGGGCTATACTATCAATCCCCATCCCTCCCGGTTTATTTATCTAATCACATTATCGGTTTTCCTAAGTACCATGGGTATCATTACATATATACGTGTGGAAAGTAAGAAAATGACAATCCAATCAACATACACAACAAATATCAAACACCCAAATACCTTATAAAATCATCATATATACCTCAAATCAGTTTTATACATTGACAAAATCATACAAAATGGTTTTGGCCCATTTAGAAGTGACTCAAGGACCCTCACCCTCAGTGGGGCATCTCTAGATGCTTTGAGTCGATAAGCCCACTAATATAGTTCTCGAATATGCGAGCTAGGGACATTACCCTAGATCCCGTACTAGAGGCATCTCCTTTCTCTCTCACCAACTATGTATCCATTGATGTAATGCATTCCACGCTCTCTAGGGATCAATTAGGTGAGCTACCTACTCCTATACCTGGGCCTCTTGCACCTTCAATAAACCATAGAACATCACATCTATGATTTTGGTAGAGGCTAGTTCTTTTGCATCCCGATATATCCATAATATCCTAGATGCCCCGCACTAGCCAAAACGAGCTCACTAAATCTCCATCCGACGGTGTTGTTAAATACACTGTCACTACAGCTTGAATACTAGATCTAGGATCTCATGGTGGGAACACACTATTAAGGAGTGCCAATCCTCCTCCGTCTTCCCCGAAAAAACCAAAATTGACAAATTTTACTAACAATAATCCATATGGAGCAAACCCATTTTGTAAAAATATCTAAATAATATAATGACACACATACCTATCTTTTCATGCCTATCCATGATGGTCTTTCCATCTACATAGCTAGCTGAAAATTCCTCCTTATTATCATGATGATGAATCTCCCTACATGTTTCTCCCACATGTCTCAAGGAATGAATATAATATCCCCTCTAGGTTGTGATTTGCGTCCTGCTCGGGTGTACGACCATCTATATCCCGATCAATGTAAAGTTGCCTCCTCCTAGTATTCATTTCTTGTGCTCCCTCACCATGGTGTTGGATTCTATGTTTCTCTTCCGGTGTTAGGAATAGCTTTTCCGCACCCCGACTTGTGAAATTGTATCCACAGATGCCTCCTCCGTATTACTCACTCACCGTTATGACTTATAGTGGTCCTCGAGCATCCCCACCACATTTGTGATTCCTATGACCATACGCACCCACTGCTCATATCATGTAGGGTCGTAATGTTTGTACTCTCACATCTTCCCCTACAGATTTTTTGGTATGACGACACTAGCAAGGTGGAAAATGTGGTATCACTATAGCCGCGCTTATCCAAATTACCTTATAACTCTACTCACTTTATGGGTCTCCACCTAATAAACATAATGCCCTATCAAATCAATCATGGTATATTAAAACTACACTTTGGGCTAAGAGGGCCACTAATCCACATTCCTTATGTAGGGTTACCATATAACACCATCTTGATCCATCTGTTCTAGTGGCCAGTATGCTTTAAGTACTCTCAAAGCTAGCCCCTATGCCCACTAATGTAATCTCGGGGCATCTTCCACTACTACCTTTGGTTTACCTATCGATATGTACATCAAGAACCTCTCATATATCTAGGTTTTCAATAATATCAAGGGTCTCATAACTCTCTAGTCTATGCATTTTACCTTGTATAAATCATATCCTAACTTCACCCATATCGTTGTGCTTCATCCGAAAAACACCCATGATCAAAAACCTCTATGCATATAACTAACAAAAAAATGGGATGGATCCATCTTCCTTATAGTGCACTATATGTGCGACCATGATATCCATCACTACTTTCCACATATCTCGTAATTCGTGTAGCTCCTGCACATGTTGAGTCGACAATAACATACTCTTGTTATATGTCTCGCTACCAGAGCCCATATGGCTAAGGGTATCCGCTCTGCAACATTTGATCTTGAATCACTATACATACAGTTGCCCCCCAATGAGTAACCCCATAATTCCATGAACATCCTCCAAGGTCCATGTCATATCCATGGTATCTCATCCCATCCACCACCAAAAGGTGTTGGACCCGGTCTCCCACGCGGCTAAAAACATCTTTAATAAATTCAAATTCACCGATATCTTTGACATCTACATGATTCCCCCAAATCCTCAACCCTAGAGTTAGGTCACCTCTTCCTAACTCAATCAGAATAATGCCATTGAGCTACGATACATCTACCCTTTGTCATATGCAGATCCTCCGTTCTTCCCGCATTCATAAAATTACAACAAACAAATATTAAAACTCTTAAATATAAATTTGGAGAAAAATATTAAAGTGTACAACTTATTCCTAAAACTTTCCTATGTCATCAAACCATGGTAGATGTCATCAGCCCCTAGAAAAAAATTCCAACCATCGCGATGCCATCGATCCTCCCGTTGCAAAGGGTTGATGGCGTCCGCCAAAAATCTACCGTGACATTCAAAATGTGAGAAAACAACAAAATAAAAATGAAATCCCTCCCAAACCCACTTGTATTTCATCCTAACTTACTCGATGATGCAAGTTTGTAAAAAAATTATGCCTTAATGACTCCAAAATAGTAAAAAGATGAAATAACACCCAATCTACTAAACAACATTAAATGCACTGACTTACCCGTGGTCATGTCCCACTATATGCTTTTCCTTGTTTTCCTTTATCACCACCTCTTACTCATTCCATGACGTTAAAATCCACTCAAAGTTAGAATTCTATAGCTCAATTCTCAATTACAAAAATAGAAGTAAGAAAATCTAAACCTAAATCACTATTCAAATTCGGTCGCAAACAATCTAAATCTTCAAATGAGAGTCATTTTCACTCCCGAACTCGCAACATGCATCGTTTGTTGCATCTTGACCATAATCCCATGTCATTTATCGACCTATTACAAACATAATTGTGACGATATTTGATTATTACCTAATATGATACCATGCAACATCACAACAATATGAAGTGACATCCTTCCCATGGGCCCTTAAGAAGTTCATTTATGCCTTATTTTATTGATGATAGCTTATTGCTCCATTTCAGCTTGTACTTTTTCGGGCTTTTACAACATGGATATCACCCACATGTGGCGTAATGAGAGACACTATCAATTATACATCGTGGGTATAATTCATTCTAGCTAGTCCTTTATGTTCTCACTTTCAATATCTACCTTCTATTTTGGTGTTACGAGTTGTTTCTTTCCATTAACCACCCCATGTTTTGCTATTGTGACATGTGGTGATCAATGGTTGGGGAATATGTATACACCTAATTTTTCACTTTTCATATTTCATACATGTTACTAATAATATCCTTCTACATATAAGAGTCAACGATACATCCTGTTATTGAGTGGGTGCCTTAAGGGCCTCATGGGAATGGGGAACGGTTATTCACATAAATGTTATGGGTTAGAGACACTACATAGAGAGAGTATCAATATTTGGTCACAACCTTAGTCATTGATTGATTCCTACTACTTGATTCAAAATGGAGAGAAACTTATTGACATGTTGAACCATATTGTCATTTTCTCCCATCTTAAGCTAAAATAATTTTTTCTTTAGCTTATGCATCCTTCATTTGTAGTGAAACTTACTTTCCCATGTCATTGGTTCATCTGCTTCCTTTGGATTTTTATTTTTTCATCGAAAATGTCCCATAGGTATTTATCACCAATTGTAGTTGAGTTCGGACTTTTCATGTATAGAAGTCGTTGCCTTCAAATCTTTCCACAAGAATAATTTAATGCATTTTTCACAACTTAAAAAGTCACTTCAGACATTGGTTTCAACCGATAATGTGTTTTTACAAATTAAAAAAAAACTGAGACACTAAGGAAATCATAATCTTTACCTAGACAAGGGTCACCTAGAAAAACTTTTTTAAAAATGACCAAATACAAATAACCATTTTAATAGGGAAACACTTCCTAAGCAATATTATAATCACGGTATGACATAAAAAAATCAACCTGACTCCAAATAATATCGATGTAACAAATATTTAAATAAACTAATATAAAGACAATGTACAACAAATTACTATAATTATAAAGAATAATTATTACATTGATAGGTGTTCTCTATTAGAATGAAGTGATCCATATCTAACATGTACATGAAACATCGATGACCAAATATAAACATATCATACAATAAATTGATTTAATATATCCCAGCCTTTGAAATATTTTGACACTATTGGATGGTGCAGTATGTTTGCATCAATGATTGAAGGGTAGAAACTGGGTGAGTTGCTGTGGACATGTGGTAACAACCATAAAGAAGATACTTCTGAAAAAAAATCAGTCACCAAATTGGGTGAGTTGCTGTGGACATGTGGTAGCAACAGGCTGTCTTAGGGACTGCAAATGTTCATGACACTGTCTCCTACCAAGAAATGTGTTACCACAGCTATCGATCAAGACATTGATGCCCGCAATCATAAAGAATGAGAAAAATTACACAACTCTATCTTTACAAGAATGAGAGAATGTTGATGAACGTATACACATTGAGTATTTATCATTCTACAGAAGTGATTATAATTAAATTCCATCAGTAACAAGCAAAAAAAGTGGCAAGATATCTGATGAAGTAGTGTAGTGCTTGTGTGAAATAAAATGGTATGAAATGGACGCCTTGGCACAAAAACATCAAACCATGTCATTTTTTTATTCATGCTTTCGATCATAAATAAAAATTTTGATACATACATGTAAATAAAACCAAGAGAGGTAGAGATGGGTCCCCATGTAATAAAATACCAACATAACAAACCAGATCCTGGTCAAGTAGAATAGTGTAAGTATTTATTGCTAGGAATTTGAATAATTTGGTCTTATAGAAAAGGAAAAATGCTAATGATTTTGGTGTTTGAAGAGCGAGAGGTTTATTCCAAACAGAGGATTGATGGATTTAGATGTAGATCGTGTGACTCTGAATGATGAGGAAAAAGAAAACAACATTTACCCTAACGGTTCATATATGTCTAAAGAAGCAGCTCTCTGCAAAAATGTTTCCCAAATTGAGGATTCTTGCTTTCCAAAACAAGTCCCCTCATGCACCAGAAACCATACACAATATTACCCTTTACTATTTTTATTCACCTCATCCTCTTCCCATATCCTCCATATCACATCTTTATATTCCATAGGCAAGCTAGAGGAGAGTACTATTTGTGTCGGTATTTTTTTACATTTTTTATTTACCCGTATGAAGAGGAAGATGTTTGTTGAAATAAATTTATTAAAAGAGGATGTGGTCGAGCAATAAATAGTTATGGTTTGCACATACCAAAGACCACCGTTGGGCCTCATAATTATTGGCTAAGCACAAGAAGGCGCGTGGACGTGTGGAGCATATGTAAAGAACGGCATGCGGGTAGAAGGTGCGCAGGAAAGGGTTTTATGATGGTTTAGCAGAACCCATGGCGCGCACGCAAGGCGTAGTCAAGGTTCTAGGACTTAGCCATATTCGACACCCCCTGGAAGAGAAAGAGGAAAGCATGACCCGATTGTGCATGCGAGTAACGATAAGGTGTCATCCTCGACGACAGTGGTGGACCAAGAAGGAATATTCCTTACGATAGAAGGCTCTAGAAGAACATCATTACATAAGATGGAAAGCTTGGATCGGATGAGCATTCTCCATCGAGGACCACTTAGACACTTGGCAGCCGATCTATCACTTCAAGAAGGCATGGTGGTGAACACAAAAGCTATATATAGAGGTGTTTGGATAGAAGGAAAGAGGAGAGCATGAAGGATGTGTATTGTATGTGCATTCTGTGTGTGTGAAGCATGCATGTGCTCTACCCAGAAAGGGTATACTCAAAGAGGCAAAGCCCCGCAAAAATTCTAATAGATTTTGTAGAATTGGAGGACTATAGAGATGATGTTATATTTTAGGTTATGGGTCCGTGAGCTTATTCAAATGTAAGGGAGGGCATAATCTAGGTTTCTGATGTATGAATCTGATCTGCATTAGCATACTAGCATGTTATGGATGTGATAACCGTGATGTGATTACCAACTAAGATCAATATGAAATATATGTTCTATTCTATTATATCTTGTTCTTGGGTGTAAACCCTCATGTATTTCCTCTATGTTATGGATCGATCCGATACTTAGGTGATATTTCCTTTGTAATTTGAATGTATGCCTTGATAAATCACTCGAGCTCTCAGCATGAATGTATTAATATTTTACTTCTATTACACTTAAGTCTTTATCACAAGTAATGCATTCTCGCAAGACTCATAAAAGAGAGACTCGATGCCCACACTTGCATCGAGTGAGATTCTAGCGCCCGCCGGGTGATAGGTCGGCGCGCATGGGACTAGACTCCGTTAGAGGGGTATGAAAAATGGCTAAATCTTGGTTCCATTGCACGGACCTCTTTTCAAGTCGTTGTGAAGAATGACATTACATCCCGATTCTGTGAAAGAAATGGATGCATACATCTTTGTCCCAAAGTGATGTGTGATGAGTGTTTGACTTTAGAGAGTGTTGAAGAATGGTTCAAGAGCACAAAGGATGATTTTTCTTAGAGATTCATAACTCGACTCGAGTTTAATACGTGTAGATTGGTAGAAGAGAACCTATACCACAAGTTGTATGAGATAGTATTCTATTGTTTTCCAGTAGAGATGAATGGATGGATCTCGGTGTATGCGTCTAGGTCAAGCCGGGTATTATAGACCACACGTGTGGGCCCAAGATGATTATCGAGGTCTGCAGGATGCAAATATTACTTGGACACATGCTATTGATCATTAGTAGAGAGGAGTGCTCACCGTTATACCCTAGAGTATGCCATTTCTATGTATTCGTGTCTAGAGGTTGTTGAGTTTGAGTTCCTAAGGGAACCTAGAGGATAGTTTATGCAAGTTATTCCCTTGGCAATGAAGATCTTGGTCATTACTTTGAGTCTCGAGGCATTTCCTATGGCCGATTAAAGTTTCTCCGAGCGGTAGGTGAGGAAACTAGGGTGGAATAAGAGGGCGGACATTGCGGCTAAAAAGGAAAGGGAAGAAAGGCGAATCAAGTATAGTGAAGCTCATGAAAGGGAGTTGGATAGACAACGTGAGGTTACCGATGTGATGGATCTATGGAGGAAAACATTTAGAGAAGGAGTTGAGGTTCACGCAGAGGACGTGGAACCAGAGAGCGATCTGTGTTACCCCATCTTGGCAAGCGTGGGAGAGAATCCTTCAACTTCTAATGAGAGTTCATCACGTGGAGAAAGGAGAGACGTCGGCGTGTATCTAAACCCACCTAAGAACACACTTCTAAATGCTTGGTTTTACAAATCAAGGTAGAAGTATTGTAAATCAAATTGGTGTTGGAGGGAGTAACTAGTCTACACCGAGAAGAAGATATAATTTCTCATTTAGAACTTATTTGGACGCACAATCGATTCATGTGTTTGGAGGGATATTCGGGCAGAGTGCAAGTACGCAAAGCTTGGGTATCGCATCTAGGAGAGGCACTGGGTACACAACTAGCAATGCGAGACAATATCACACTCCATTGATGCACATTTTAGTAGAACGTTGGGGAAATTAGGTGTGACCACTTCCGGCCCATTGCAACCAACTGCGGGGTGGATCTAGTGTACTAGGAGGCATAGGACTAGGGGGATCTAGTGGATCTGGTGGTGGAGGAAACACCGGATGGAACCAAGGATCTAGATCAAGAGGGCAAGGGCCTTGGCCACCTCCACAAGTGTTCTTTGAGATGTCTCTGCATTTTTCAGATTACGAGGCATTGAAGATGTTGTAGAACATGTACACAAATGTGAGTTTCTTTGGCACGTAAAGGGGATCACTACCCCGCATTGGAAGGCAAGTAAGTTAGCAACAACATTGTAGGGGCACATGCATAGCTGGTACCGTAAGTATGACCTACACCGCATAGACGGTGGTGGATTATACTTTGTGTTGAAAAACTCCTTCCTAGTGGAGTTCCACATCCCCGAGTTCGAACAAAAGAGCATCAACGCTCGAAGGAGATTCATCAGCTGCTACCCCATTTGGAGCACTATTGGGGCATATTATATGCAAGGATGGATTATTGGTAGACCCCGTGAAAGTTGTTGTTATTGTAGGATTGTGAGATCCTACTAGATAGAGTGCCATTCACAGATTCCTTGGGCATACCGGTTACTATAGAAAATTTATTAAGGCATATGCCAAGATTTTCGTGCCCTTGGAGGAGTTGTTGAAGCACAAGAGTGATTTCCATTAGGGAGAAGCACAACAGGAGGCATTTGACACTTTAAAGGATAGGCTTATTACTCCGCCCATACTACGTTTTCCCTCTTGGGATAAGCCTTTCCATGTACATGTAGATGCCTCAGGGATGGCTATTGAGCAAGATCTTGCACAACCCGGAAAAGGACTGTTGATCATCCCTTTTTTTGTAAGCGAAAGTTGACATTAACAAAACAAAACTATACCACTACTAAACGCAAAGAACTATCCATGATCTACGCGCTACACAAACTCGTAGTACCTGTTGGTGACACCATTTATATTCTATACAGATCACATGGCATTAAAGTACTTAGTGAACAAGCCTATTTTACAAGGGTACATATGCCGGTGGGTCTTGTTGTTCCAAGAATTTGAGTTCACATTGGTCATCAAACAAGGAAAGAGAAATTCAAGACTCGACCACTTATCTAGGATTGACTCGGGAGAGGATGCACAGAGCATAGAAGACACCATGCTAGATGCATAATTGTTTAGGTTTCAGAGCACGCCCTCGGACTTGGAGGATAGTGTAGTGTTCCTAAAGAAAGGCGTATCACCAAAATAAATGAAGGCTCGAAAGAAAACAATTGGCTATACGCGTCATGCCCTACATGCTTTGATTAGTGGGGGTTTATACAAGTTAGGCCATGATGAATTCATGTGCCAAAGGTATTAGAGAATGAGTTCATGGCAATTATGGAAAAGGCACATGGTGGGATTGAAGGAGGACACTATGTAGGGAATGCCACCACACGAAAGATTCTAATGGTCGGGATTTGGTGGGAGAGCATCTATCAATATTGTATTGAGTTTTGCAAGGCTTGCGACCATTATCAAGCACCTTGGCAAACTCGGAAGGAGGGATGCGATGCCTCTAAGACCTATAGCCAACACACCGAGCCATTTGAAAAATGGACAGATTGAATTTATGGGACCAATTTTACCTCCCATGCGAAGGACTAGTTCACGTTATATCATCACTTGACCGACTATTTGACAAGGTGGGCGAGGCAACACCTACAAAATATTGTACTACAAAGCAACAATGCCAAATTTCTCGTGGGAAAACATCATCAACAACTATGGATGTCCCTTGAGCTTGACCAAGGATGTGGGTGCACATTTCTTGAATGAAATGGTCAGGATTTTGTTGGCAGAATTCATGGTGGCCCATCATAAGATGACCCCTTACCATCCTTAGGAAAATGGAACTGCTGAGGCATTTAACAAAATACTAAGTCACACACTAACCAAGATTTGTGACATTGGAAGACAAGACTGGGATGACAAGGTATCAACTATTCTATGGGCATATAAGACAACGTAAAAAATATTGAACAAGGCCATGTTGTTTCAACCGGTATTTGGTACAGAGGCAGTGTTTCCCATTGAATTCATGTTTTCATCACTGCGTATAACGAGTGCATGAGGATTAGATGATGAGAAAGAGCTTGAGGAATGAATTGATAAACTGATGCAATTGGACAAGAAGCGATCACTAGATAGGTGGATCTAGATGACTAGAAAAACCTAGACAAAAGGCATGGCATGATCAATTATATCAAAAACAAACAATTCCGTGTTGGGTAGATGGTGTTTCTATATGATTCTAAGTTTCGCACCACCCAAGAAAATTAAAATTCCATTGATTGGGCCCTTACACTATATCATATATCCTTGATTCATGTGCATGCTAGTTCTGAAGCATTGGATGGGACAAAATTACCTAGACATTTAAATGGGAGTAGTGAAGCCCTACTATAAATAAGTCTTCCTTATGTATAAATAAGGTAGTATTGCCAATTAGTTTAGGTTTTTCCCTTAATGCATTTCCCTTTTCTTGTGTTTCCCTTTCTCATTTTCTTTCCCTTTCCTTTTGATATTTTTTTGCCTTTTGCACCGTAACCACAGATTTCAGAGGTTGTGTATGCACAGAGGACCATGCATCCATTTAAGTGTGGGGTGGAGTAGTGCAGTGAAGGATAACATGGTAGTAGGAGATGTGTCAAAAGGCCCAGGTTGAAGGATGAGGAGTGCGTGAGGTTGAGGAAAGTGCATAAAGAAAATGTGGACGTAAGAATGGGCTAGTGCAAAGGATAGATTTACAAAAGACCACGTATATAGCAGGAAAAGAGCAGAAGAAACATGAGGTAGGTGAAGGCAAAATTAGGGTAAGGACAAGAATTTCCTTCGGTCTTTGGAGGAGCATGCGTAAGAGTCTTGATCAGCTTTTTGGTTGCGTGCCAAAATCTTGTGGGTTTTTCACACGGGAGTGGGCGCATGGGTAAGGGTGCTTAAGGTCAGATTTATCGAAAAAATCTACATTTAATGCTAAGGTACATTGGTAGGCGGTGTAGCATTTATTACGGGAGAGGAGGAAAAATTATAAATATGAAGTCGAGCACATCATTGTTTCACCTTGCGAATATGAAGTAAAAGAGCTCTTGCGAACTAGGGAACCCGCAAATATTTGTGCGAAGAAGAATCGAGAGATCTAAGCATCGTGACTATGGTAGATTTGAAAACCATAGTGGAAGGAGTACACGAGCGTGGGGAAAGTTAGTTTGAAGAGCACCATCTTGTGGAAGGATTTTCCTAGTTAGGGTTTAGCATCTAGGGCATGGATATGAAGGATTTCTTCACAAGATTGAGCTTGAGGGTTGAGCATAATAGTTGAGCAGATTAGTAGAGAAGAGAAAGGAGGAGTTTTAAGTTTATCCCAAAAGAAAGAATGATACCAAATAAGGCAACCATTTCACCAAAGAAATAGAAGGGCAAAGGAAAAGGAAAACAATACATTATAGTTACTAGCTCTAATGAAGAGTGTTATGCATAAATCTAGTACCACTGATGGAGTTTTGCTAGGAAAAGAATGGGCGCGTTGCATGTCATGAAAATGGCCGTGAGTAACTAAAACCACCAAACAAATATGATAGAGAAGGATATGGCATTAGATCTGGTTCATCCAACCGATAAACGGACACCAGAGGGGATGCCCATATATAGTGATGAGGTCAAAGTTAAGTTGGGAAAGACCGGATTACTACAACTGTATGAATTACCCTACTTTGGAAAACTGAGCGACTATATCAATGGTTGATGTCATGATTACATGAAGATCACTTCTACTTTGTAGAACGCAAGATGCGTATAACACCTCAGTTGATATCCAAGTTCACAGGACTAATTTGTGAAGGAGAATCTATAGACAATGATTTGGAAGATAAGGAAGCCATCAAGGAGACAGGTAGAATCTTATCACTACAAGAAGGGTTTGTGGTACTTTGACATCGCAGAAATTCCAGACCCTGTCATGAGGATGGCTGCGCGCCTGGTCACTAAGTTGAATGACCAGAAAAGATGGACCCAAGTAAAAAAGGGATGGTTGAATGTCTACTAGAAGATCTCGTCAGTACCATCTACAACTTGTACGCTTACATCATGGATGAAATCATTAGTAGTGCGCATGAGGGAGAGAAAATAATGGTCGGTAACGTTCTCCTCACCATCATCTTCTTGGAGATTTGAGTGCCCGATGGGCCGAGAAAAGTTCGTGTGGTAGTACCGGGAGGAGATTCGTCGCCCGTAAAGAGGTTTGAAAAACCATGACAATCACCCACAAGGCACAATTGGAGAAATGGTATAAACGAATACATGACGCATTCGGGGCGGAATGGAGAATACCCGAACAACTACTAGCGCCGATGGGTGAAGAGGCGAGTTCGTTATATATCAACGCACTTCAATTGGAAGGTTCACTTTGAAAAATGGGACTAAGATCCCATGGTGCAAATTACCATTTATTTCACCGCACAATACTTCCAAGTAGGGGTCAACTGCTTCACGGAAGCCAAGAGACTAAGTTTTGACATTAGTGAAGTGGATCGGGACCACTGCGAGATACGATGGAAACAAGTATACCCTAAGAAGCGTGCGTGCTTGGAGAAGTATGTCACCCACAAAGTACAAATGATGAATCCGTTGACGCTTCCGATTGCCAAAAAGGACCGCAGCTAGGGTGTATCTGCGCATAAGGTCAAAGTTTGAAAAAGGAACCTATCTCGGAGAATGACATCTCCATCAAAGAAGATCCCACATGGAGGAAGAAGGTCATGCCAAGGAAGAGGGAGAGATAAGAGGTGTAAGAGAAAAAGGCACCAAGTGTGCAGACAACACAATCATTAGGTCTGCGCTGGAGACAAGCGCTAAGTTGAGTACTTACATGTGTAGGAAGAATTCTCCAATTAAGGAGAATACACCGGAAGAAGAAGCGCTAGAACAAGAGGATCCCCCCACTCAAGAGGAATCACCAAGGAAGGAGTCACTTGTGGAAGAAGAAGAGAAGGAAGAATCTCCTATACTTGAGTCACCAGTTAGGAAGAAGCAGAAGGTGGCAGAGGAGGAAGATTTAGAGGAAAAAGAGAGCTTAGACACCTATATAGGTGAGAAATATGATGATGAGTGCAAGGAAGCTCAAGACCATCCCATATACGAGGTGCATGACTCGATGAAGAAGGGAACGAGGGAAGAATGACAAGGAGTAAGTAGACGCTCAAGGCAAGGGGGCAAGCAAAGAAGTGGATATTAAGGATCGGAGAACCCCAAGCCTTACCAAAGAGAAAATCAAAGAAGCCATGAAGGGAAAAGTATCATGCATCATCAAAGACATGGTAGAGCGGAGGTGGAACACAACGCAGATGAAGTAATGAAGGAGGTGGAGGAAGAAGAAAGCGCTAGAAAATAATATGGCAGCATGGGTGGAGACCCGGCTTGGCGGTGAGCTTACCAAAGGCTATAAGAACAGGTGGGAAGAGTGTAGTAATAGCACAAGGAAAACGAATGGAATACATTAATGACCCCAAAGAGGTTCTACTCTCGCACTTCCAAAGCACCATGCTAATGAACAAATCTTGGCCATGACTTCATTTAACGAAGAGGCACATACCCACCGACAAGGAAAATGTTATCTTGGGCATTCGAGTACCACATTGACAAGCCAAAGTTTGAAGTAAGCCAAAGGGCACTAATGAAGGTACCGAAACTAAGGAATAAACCCCTTAGTAAATTTTCAACAATTTTCGGATGAACAGGTCTACAATGCACTCAACAAGATTTCATTGAGATCGAGGCTAGAATTTTTGGGAGGAATGATGGGGTAAAATTCCTAGAGGCGCTGCTAGAGAAAAAGGAAGAGAAGCTCCTTGAGAAAAGAAAGGATTTGAAGCAAGAGGAATTGATTAGCATGTAGTTAAGTCATGAAATAAATGAAGATAAGGCAAGGGTGCGTGAAGTGTTCAAAAATATAGAAATGATTACGATGCTATTTTTTTAAAGCATCCAGATTTAGCACCACCCGAGAAAAATATGGGTCAACCTTGCAATGTCGGAGGATTTTACTAGAGTCCTCAAAATGGAAAGGTGGCCACCGGCCCTAGAGATCTGCAGAAGAGGCACTTTGGTGTGCTAGGAAAAATAATAAAAGATGAAGGTGGTGGAGATTTTTGCTCGGTACACCAAGCTCCTTACAGATGTAAAGTCCGCCACGTAAGTTGTTGAGGATACCTATGATAATTGTGCCGACAGAGACAAAGTGGAAAGCATCCTAGTTGCCACTCACGAAACAAAACTCAAGGAGTTCCAAGAGAAGAATAAGGGAACAGGGGCATGTGAGACAAAATCCTAGCCAAAGTAGGAAATAAATCGAAGGCCATTGAGACCTTACTGGGCTCAATCAAGAACCGATCAAGGAGCTATACCCCAAATCAACCGGAGGATGGATGCACTTGAATATTTCAGCAAGAAACCGGAGGGGATTGTTGAGATAATGAGTGCCAAGGGAGAAGAGCTAAGCTTTAAAGAGGTGAGTGCCACAGTAGGCATCCTCTGTCACCGAGACACAAAATGAGGTAGATGCAGGTGAAGTTAGAGGAGACATAGGAAATGATTTCCCTCTCTACTTCAACAATAAGCATGATTCCACATTCTTTCATTATTTTCTCCAATTCTTCACTCCATTCTTTATTCTACTTTCCCGAATCCCATCATTCTTTATTCATTAAGGAGAAGTGTTTCGAGGATGGAGAACAAGTGTAGTGTGGGGTGATGTTACACCTCGAATTATTGGCTAATTAAAAGAATGCGCGTGGGCGTGCGAGCATATGTAAATAAGGTCACGCAGGTAGAAGGCGTGCATGACAAGGTTTTAGGAGGGTTTAACAAAATCCATGGCACACGCGCAAGGCGGAGTCGGGGTTACGGGACTTAGCCATATTCGATACCCCGAAGAGCACGAGGAAAGCATGACCCAACTACGCATGCGGAATGGATAAGGTGTCATCCTAGCAACAGGGTGGCCCAGGAAGGAATATTCCTTGCGATAGAAGGCTCTAGATGAACATCATTACATAAGATGGAAAGCTTGAATCGGGATGAGCATGCTCTATTGGAGGACCACTTGGACACTTAGCAACCCATCTATCACTTCAAGAAGGCATGGCGGTGAACACAAAAGCTATATATAAAGGTGCTTGGATAGAAGGAAAGAGGAGAGCATGAGGGATGTGTATCATATGTGCATTCTGTGTGTATGAAGCATGCATGCACTCGCCCCGAAAGGGTGTACTCAAAGAGGCGAAGCCTGCAAAAATGCTAATAGATTCCGTAGGATTAGAGGACTGTGGAGTGATAAAGACCGCACAATAATAAAACACCAAATAAAAATAATATAGAAATTAAGAAATTCATTCGGGATATTATTGATATTGATAGAGGTTACATATATAGTGTTTAATCTCCTACAATGGTGGAGTCAACACTCATCTTCAATCCCTCATATTTCTCTCCATGAATCTCTCAAACTTATCTCCTAATATCTCTCAAATCCCTCACACACCAAAATAGCTATGTGAGTTGTTTATTCAACAACTTCACTCACACACAACTATTAACCATATTATTAATATGAGTTGTATTAACTCATTATTAATAATATTACAATTTATTAATAATGTCACAATATATTTGTAACATAGAGATGATATTATATTTTAGGGGATGGGTATGTGAGCTTATTCAAATGTAAGGGAGGGCATAATCTATGTTTCTAATGTATGAATCGATCCGCATTAGCATACGGCCTATTATGGTTGTGATAAGCGTGATGTGATTACAACTAAGATCAATATGAAATATATTTTCTGTACTGTTATATCTTATTCTTGGGTGTAAACCCTCATGTATTTCCTTTATGTTATGGATCATATCCGATACTTAGGTGATATTTCCTTTGTAATCGAATGTATGCCTTGATAAATCACTCGGAGCTCTCAAGCCACGAATTTATTAATCTTTTACCTCTATTACACTTAAGTCTCTGTCACAAGTAATGCATTCCTGCAAGACTCACATAAAAGAGAGACTCGGCGCCCGCGCGTGCCTCGGGTGAGTGCCCGCCTTTCCCATTGGGTGATAGGTCGATGCACACCGACTAGACTTTGTTCTAGGGGTATGAAAAATGACTACAACCACAGACCATATCTTCCAATATTTTATTCGACAAACCATCTAGATGCACAAATATAATAGAACTATCCATTTGTATTTTACTCCTCCATTGTAATCTATAAATACTATATGAATGAAAGCCTTAAGCAACCAATTCAATATAGATTTTATTGTGTGTTTATATGTCTAATATGGTATCAAAGCTTATTGTGAATTGGTTGGGTATATGAAAGCCAAGAGTGGCTAAGAGTGAAGAAAAAAGTTGTTGTTAGTTGTGAAGGAGCAAATTATTCCTTTGGCAAAAAAGAGGACATTGTAAGGAAAATAGAGATTGATGTGGTTGCCACAGAGAGAAGGTTGTAAGATTATTTTATTTTTTGTGAATTAAAAGGGCCACATAAGTAGTGTTGTTTTTTTAGTGTGACTTCTCTTATTTAAATTGAATAATTATTTTTGGGTGAATGAAATCTGAGATTGAATCTTGGTGAATTATTATTAGTGTGATGGCTTCTTCAAGCATTCTAGTTCTTGATTGCAAATTAGATGGGAAGAATTACTCGTGGAAATATAAAATAAAAATGTATTGCTTGCAAAATATTTGTGGGAATTTGTAGAAGAAAAGAAAGAATCCTCATGCTTATAAAGATTTAGTCCAATTTAAAAGAAAGAATAATAAAGCCTTAGCTATTATTGGTATGTTTGTTGTTGATGAAATCATCCCACAAATTCAAGATATTAATAATGCAAATGATGCTTGGAAAACACTTAAGGAAATATTTGAGAATCCTACAAAGACTAGGATTTTGCATCTAAAAAGGAAATTACATAATTTAAGAATGACAAATGATCAGGATGTGACAGATCATCTCACAAAATTAAAGGAGATAAAGAATCAGTTAGAGGCTATGGGAGAGAAAATTGAAGAAAAATCATTAGTTGAGATAACTCTTAATAGTCTCCCCACGGTGTATGAATATCTAATCACATCCTTAGAAGTTGCTGATAATATTGATACTCTAACATTTGAAGAATTAAGTGGTTATTTGTTGCAGGAAGAATAAAGAGTTAGAAGGAAGTTTGATGAAACTAACTCTACTGAGAAAGCCTACATTTCAAGAGGAAAATTCAGAGGTAACAAGATGCAAAGTCGAGACAAGATGGCTATAGAATCCAAGAAAAGGATGAACTAAGGAGAAGATAAAAGAAGGCAGCAAAAGCATAAGGTGAAGTGCTTCAATTGCGGTAAATTAGGCCATTTTCAATGGGAATGTACAAAAAGGAAGCTAGAGATGCACAATTGGTCTAGAAAGCAAACCAACAACATGACAAATCAAGTAGAAAGGGAAGGTAATCTCTTCATTGCATCCTTATCGATCGGGATAATTCAAATGATGTTTGGTATATAGATTCAGGAGAAAGTAAGAATATGACTTTTAAGAAAGAAAGTTTCAAATCTATTGAAAAATATGAAGAATGTGAAAGTGAAAAGATATTTCTTGGTGACAATAGTGCTTATAATATAGAGGGCCATGGTGATGTTCCTATTAAAATGAATAATGGTGAAGTAAAATGTATTACTAATGTGATGTATGTACCTGGTTTAAAGAAGAATCTTCTTTCAGTTAGTCAAATCACAAAGCAAGGTTTCAAAGTTGAATTTTATAAGGATAATTGTTTGATTAAGGATATGAAACATGGTTACAAAGTGATTACATCGGTACTTTAGATGGGGAATATATAAATTTTATGTAGGAAGTACAAGTACACATGCTCTTGTTGCATCACATGACAATACTAGTGTGTTATGGCATTTAAGATTTGGGCACCTTAATTATCAAAGTTTGGGTTTGAATAAATTGGACATGGTGTATGGTCTTCCAAAATTCATTCAAATTCAAATGTGTGTGAAGGATGTTTGTATGGGAAACAACATAGAGATAGCTTTGAGAAGAATGGAGCATATAGAGCAAGAGAAAAACTTGAGATAGTGCATAGTGATGTTATTGGTCCATTTCCTACTCCTTCCTTTGTAGGATCAAAATATGTGTTGACTTTAATTGATGATTTCTCAAGAAAAATTGGATTTATTGTCTCAAGAACAAAAGTGAGGTGTTTGAAAAGTTTAAGACATTTAAATCTCTAGTGGAAAATGAGAGTGGGAGAAAAATTAAAGTTCTTAGAACAGATAATGGAAGAGAGTATATCACAAAAGAGTTTCAAAATTTTTGTGATAATGTAGGTATTAAAAGGCAGTTAACAGTTAGATACACACCTCAACAAAATGGGGTTGTAGAAAGGAAAAATAGAACTTTAGAAGAAATGGCTAGGTGCATGCTCAAGACTAAGGATTTTCCAAATTCCTTTTGGGTTGAAGCAATAGTTATTGTTGCCTACATATTAAATAGATCTCCCACAAAAGCTATAAGAAATATGACACCTCATGAGGCATGGTATGGTAGTAAGCCATCAGTCAAGTATTTTAGAGTGTTTGGATGTAATGCCTATGCTCATGTTCCCGATGAATTAAGGAAGAAACTTGATAAGAAAATCATGAAATGTATCTTCATTGGTTATAGTGAACAATCTAAAGGCTACATGTTATATGATCCTCAAACTCAAAAAGTAATTATTAGTAGGGATGTTGTGTTTGATGAAGGTCTTCATAAGGAATCTACATCTACTTGCGAGCTCAAGACTATTACTTGTAGGGTTTTGACAATGTGTAGAGGAGTTACTAATGTAAATGTTCTAAAATTTATTTATTCCCTTTGTTTACCCTTTGACCATTCGATACCAAGACTCATAGATACATTTAAGAACATCAACAACTCGGTTTACAAGCTTGAGGATGAGGGAAGAAACCACTATCATACTTTAAAAACCACTTCAACCATATTCAAGTCCATTACAAGCCTTCCAATATCATGATTTAGCTTTACAAGAAGTCTCAAGCCTTGAAAGTAAAAGAGAGTGCACTAAATTTGCTTGCCCAAGACCTTTGTAGAAGGAGTGAAGAACTATCTCGAGGATACTGTCAAAAAAATCTCATTGAATTCTTCAATGCCTTAAATATTATAAAATCTGAAATATGAGCTCAAGACAGAGATAACATTAAAATTTTGATAATTTTCATTGGATAAATTTGGAGTTTTGATATTGTTTCCAATCTAAACCTTAGATAGAGGGTTTATTGGACTATTGAAAATATAAAATTCCAACTCCGTGTGGGTTGTGAAAGGATAACACACCTTTTCCATCCTTTCTTTAACTTTGTAACATTAAGAATTTCTCCTAGCAATCTGGATTTAGCAGCTTGTCTCTTGAACTTGTCTCTTTGCCACATCATACATGTAAGACATCAACTAGCACACCTTAAGTAGACCTTGTACTAAAATGGACATGCTTGGGCAAAGTGATAATAATAATGACATGGAATCAGCATTGATCAACCTTGAACATATTGAATTATCTTAAACAATATATTGAATACCAACAAACCAAATTTACTTCCATCGATTCAAGAGGATGCTGAGAGAGAGAAAAAAGGTTAGAAGAATGATGAGAAATTTCTTGTTATTGCACATTTCACCTTAAATTTTTTTGAAAACACTCAGGATTGGAATTATATTCAAAAATTACTTCTATGATTTTTCTGAATGAGGCTCCATATTTTTCTTAGATGCTAAAAAGGTAGGGTGCTCAATCTTATTCCTTAAGAAGCCAATTTTAGAAAAACTTGCATAACTTCCACAAACATTTTCAAAACTCAATGAAATGTGACATGAAGCATTAAAATACACCTCTCTACACACTCCATAGGCTAATTTTTAATACATTTTCCTCTATAATACAAACTTATCTAATTTACGTCAACATTCCCTGTTAGTCCTCAAAGACAGTTTTGGTGAACTTTTGAATTTCATCTTAAGGATATAAAATAAACCTTTTGGATGCTCATACATTCCCTAGGAAATTTTCCTAGGCTACTTCCATGCTTACTTAGTATTTTCATGACTTGTATTGAGCTATTACACCTCATTAGGCTCTAGAACTAGGCCTAAATGAGCCAATTACAATTGTGACTCCCGACATTTGGCATGTCACTCATTCCAAAGGCTCTTGATTATGCTATAATCATCATGTGAGATATGTAGAAAACTTGTGCCAAGCTTATCAACCATATCCATACTTCCAAAGTCTTTTACCTCATTGACCAAGCCTCTGAACACACTTTGAAACCATCCTAAAACCATCCCGAATGCTCAATACACCACTAAGCACCATTGAACTGAGCCTCATTTCACCACTCATAACATTTCTATCAATACCCTCTGACATCAATGGAAACACCAATACATGAGGGTTCAACATTAATTAGTGTGTGTGTAGAATGAATTTCAATTTTATAGTACGGTGTGATTATGCTGATTGAAGTAGCCAAGCCAATATACATTCCACGAAATGATCTTGCACATCTTTATTGTATTTCAGAGGGTTAAAAATTATTTCTACTACCTAAAACCAAAGGCTCATGAAGCGTCTCTATTATTTTCTTTTGGTTTCTATCCTTATTCCTTTGAAACATCACAAGAATCGTTACTTCTCTGCCCGTTTTCATCCCATAACTACAAATTTTTACAAAGTTGCTTCATGATGCCTATCAATCAAATATTTTCTACATGGCATCTCATACTTGAGATGATGTCGTTTATCTTTTTTCTTGTTTTAAAAGGAGAAGGTATATCATACTTTGGGTATCATGCACAGGGCACTGTTGCACCATTTAGTCTGTTTCTTACGAAGCGAGTTCAAATTATTTGAACCGATCATTGATGGAGGAAGGCACTGCATTTCCAAGAATTACCACATAAATATATATAGTACTATTCAATGTCAACCCATACTGCTACGTTGGCCCCTTCATTAAATCTTTAAGATTACCCAACTCTTTCCTACAATGAATGGAAATTTGATTTAAGGGAAATTATATTATTTAGTGCAATATTGATTCCTATACCAATCAATTCAGATATTAGTCAGCCCAAACCTCCCGTCTCACTCATTTGAACAAGAAATATGACCGACTTTAGAACTTATCACTATATTAGAAAATAGAGATATAGGCAAGTACCTTAAGTAGATAAGTGGAAACCACTCATCATGAAGATGATGTACAACATCTAGACAAATAAGGATGAAGACCAAGCCATACAATTTTATCGCTAGGACAATCGTTAATCAAATTATGAGGGTCTAAATCAATCTTATGAAATATACATGTTAGGTTGAAAAAGATAGGAAAAATAGTGGTTACGTTTGAAAGAGTGCATTTGGCCATACTACACCCATTTTCATACCGATAGGCATGCCAAATTAGAATAGGGGAGTTGCTTCTAATATGTCACAACAATGCTATATCATATAAGGTATGATTTAATTTTCTTAGTGAAAATTTTATGCCTCATAAATCGCCTTTCTCGACACACTTTGCAAATGTGGTGGCCATGTTACCTCGAAATGAAACAGTGGCAAGTTTTGGACCCTATGCTAATCAAAATACATGCAAACATGTGTTGAATGTTTGCATGTAGGAGATAGGGACCTCTGTGTTGGTATGGGTCAACCACCTATTGAGTTTGCATATATGTCAATTAAGAGAAAAAGTAGTATCATTTTAGATCTGAGTCGAAGTAGTTTTGTATCGAGCTTGGCCGTCAAGTATGCAACGAAAATATCAATAGGTTGAAGGGATCTCTTCTCAAGCTCATTAGGAGCTTGGTTTGGAAAAGGATGACCTCAGATGGAGCTCGATGTAAATATGGAATAATTATCTTCATTCGAGTTGGGTAGGAGTTCTACAGTGTGGGGTAATCTAGAAGTTTGAGTTTTGCATGCAATATATGTGCGTTTTTCCACATGTTCATTGCAATTTGTAAAACAATCGACAATGGTCTCTATTTTGTTGGTACGAAAAAACCTTTTTTTCTCTCTAATTTTCTACTTTCATTTCTATTGCTTAAGAATTCATTCATGTTCATACCTTTATAGTCCATGAGAAGGAGGGCATGGTGAATAGGGGAAAATGTTTGAGGGATTCATATATCTGCAATCAGTGGAAAGGAAACTAACTACGATTGGATACGCCTAGAACTGTCTCTCCACGCAAGACAACAATGTGGATATTGGAATGTTTTTTGTATTGATGGGGACCCATCACTATGATCAAAGGAGGTGAGGCCAGGTGAAGCTGATTATAAAAATGCCATTGCAATGTAGTGACTATCGCAGAGGTTGCATAGGTTGTGTTGGATGAGGAGTAGCGGGTAAGTGCACTAAGTTGGGGGGCCAAAAGGGGGTTTTAAGTGGACGCATTTTTTTGAAAAATAAAAACTTCCACTTGTATGAGTTTTTTGAAATAGTTACACTCAAAATTGGAAGATGTTGTATAAACATGAATCGTAGCATTTTGAGTCTAGTTTCTAAGATACTAAATTTTATTGAAAATGATGAGTTTAAGTGGGTCAAATAACTAAAATACCAACAGGTGCTCCTGTTTTTGTTAAAAAACATAATAGAGTGACTTTCGTGCCCCCACATAACACCATTTAGTATTTTTGAAAACCCTTTGGTAGAAAGATAGATAGGAGCATCTAGTTTGTGCTAGAACTTTTTATAGATTTTTTTAGCAAGCGTTTTTTAATGATTTTTCTATTACATAAATTTTAAGTTTTGAAAAATAATGAGCTCCGACCGCCTCCCCCTAACTACCTCAAAAATATCAAAAATTAGTTTTTTTAATATGTATAGAATTAGTCCTAGTTTGTGCTTAAAAAAATTTATTCAATTTCGATGAGTCAAAAAAAGATACACGACAAAAGATAGACATGTTTAAACTTCAAAAAATAGCTATAAAAAGGCATAGTTAGAAAATAAATAATATGGAAACCTTATATTTGTTAGAAAAATTGGAAAATTATATTTATACAAAGAAGAAACTCTGCTTTACGTTGTGGTATATTTTTTTAAATGAATCAATCATTTGATGTTGATTTATCATGGCGAAAGTTGGATTTTTGCATTTTCCTACAAAAACACGCGGTTTGTTGTGTTTGTGCAGGTCCATGCCTCAGGCTTGGGGATCCAAACCGGATCCCAAGCCTTGAGGCATGGGTTAGAAAAGGGAAAAATCATAACACGTACATGTTATAATTAAATGTACGCGTTATGCTTTGTTTATATATTGTGGTCCCCCAACGTCCCTTTCATCTCTTTCATGGGATTTCTACCTCCATTATGTCTGGTCTGTAGCTTTCTGTACATTCTTACATGATTTTTAGTAGTTCATTTTGTCCCCTACCCCACCAGTTGAATTTTTTTATAATCATGGGCGATAAAAGTCAAGCTAAGGACAAGAGGAAAGTCAAGAACAAGATACCGAGCAAAGAGATGAGAATAAAGAAATTGAAGAGAATGCGAAAACTTAGTGCGAAGGCAAGGTACATTTACTATATCAAATGCAGCTAATGTTTTAGAAAATGAGGATGAAATACATAATGAAAATGTAGACAATAATGTTTTTTCAATGAATAATGATATTGAATTGAATGATAATATTGGTATGGATGAAGAAATTGATATGAATCCAATTGTTGAACCTTTACACGAGAATCGAAATGTTAACCCCAAATTTGTATGGAAACACTAAATGAAGAAAGTAACCTTGTTAACGAATCTTCACATGTAAGAAAAAACCAAATCACTTAATTGAAATTGATGAAAACATTATAAAACCAATGCCTAACAAAATGTCTAAAGAAATGCGAGAAGAAAAGCTAGTGGAATTTAGGATAATTACTTTGAGAATTTAAATGACACACAAATATGTCAATTATTTGTTACACGGATGAAATTAATTAAGATGAGACCTATAATGAAGACCATGGGGTTAAGAACATCTAATGTTGTTGATCAAAATGCGTCAATTCTTGAAAATATACATAAAGTATACCAAATTGTAGATGGAAAAATACACACCAAAGATAGTAATGCTACATGACGTGTACTTACTAATTGTATAGTAAGTGATAAAACAATTAGTAAACGCTTGATTAGAAAAATAAGCAGTGCTTTGAAGCTAAACAGAAAAACACTAATGAAAGCAATAGAGAGATGTAAAAGTCTTGAGTCAGTCAATAACACCGACTATTGGGTATTTCTCTAACAGAGACTCCCATGGAAAGACAAAAATACATCGATATTTTAAAATAATTAATTGTAAAATTTTGGAATGAGAACACAAGGGTATCACCGAATAGAAGAGATATAATAAAAAGAAGAATAGGTTCTCATAGTCATGAATCGTGTGCAAAACATTTCTTAGATATTACTCAAACACAATTGTTCTCTAAGTTTAAGAATGAAAATCTACAAATTAACATTAGCCAAAGATTCTTTGAAATGAGCAAACCCTTTTATGTGGAAATCAATCACTCATGTACCACTTGTTGTTACAGGCATCATGTTAAATTTTCAATGCATTATTATGTTTTTTTGTCAAATATGTCATGTTTTGCATATTGAAATCATGTTGCAGGAGTGTGGATTAAATGTCCCACCAAAATATTCAAGGGAATTTATTCTGAAAATATTTTGTGAAAAATCAAATAGATAATTTTTTTATAACAAAGATGGTTTGGATGGAACGTGCAATGTATGTGGTGGCTTACCAAATCTGAAAATTTATATCCATGAGGAGAGTACAGATTCAATAGGAAAAGAATTGGTTGGTTTTAGCAAATATAAATCGGCGGCATATTAATTAAAAGATGGAAAAGAGTCTAAGAGGTGTGAGCTTGTTACAAAATAATTACTTGTATCAAAATATATGGTCAAATTCAGAAAGGACATTGTTTATGAGTATGCAAGGAACACACATAGAGCTCGATGGTTGGATGAACAATTCAAGTTAAGAAATGATACATTCCCACTTGGTGCTATTGTTTTAGATAGTTGAATTTATAGAAAAATTACACATTGCAGCCACAAATAGAGGTTTAGTCTCAATATTATAACTCATTGCAAGTTGCTTATTTTAGTGCATATAACATTCATGCACTTTCCGAAAAGCACTTGAGCAAGATCGAAAAATATTAAGAGGGTATCATTTCTACATCAGTGATGATCGGACACATTCTATAGAATATGTGCAAGGGTGTTTCCAAGTGTTTTATGCGAACTTGAATGAGAGGAACATTAGTTTTAATCAACATTACATTTGGTCAGACAATTGCACATCACAAATCAAGAATGCACGGATGTTTTATTGGCTAAGCGGGATGTACAAAGAAACAAATGTAAAACATATCTAGAGTTTTTCGAGGTGGGGCATGGAAAAGGAGAGCATGATGGTGTAGGAACATATATGAAAAAAGTAATTACAAGAGAAGATTTAAAGTTCAAGGATGGTGCTAAATTTACAGATGCATAAAACATTGTTGATTAGTGTGTCAAAAACATGGGCCATGAATCTCAAGAGAGATCAATGGTTCATAGATATTTCTGGTTGATAGAAGAACAACATCTGGCAAGCTTCGAAGATTATATGACAGTTGCAGGATCAAGTGATATGCGCTCATTCTGTAGTTCAGATGCAAATGTTTGGACTATTTATACTAGGTGTATGACATGTTTTTGTATATCATGCATTGATTTTGCATGGAATGAATGTGAGTCACAACAGTGGGTGGATGAATGGACTTGTAGACCTCTAATTCCACTCGACACACATCAAGTTCCACAAGAATTACAACTTGCAGTGTCTTCAAATCAAATGACAACATCACCTGACTTTGACAAAGTCTCTGATTTAGTGCAATAAGGTGTACATATATGTACATGCCATGTTTTAGATTTATAAATTATTAAATGGTCAACTCTTAATGTATTTTAAATTTGACTTGAGTTTTAATTTGTGATGTAGGGCACGTTTTTGCAGTTATTGCGACGGAATTTAACAAGAGGGAACAAACTACTTCTTGTCTCGTTGTGTAGAGGGGAAAAAATTGACTTCCATAGTCATTGATGGTGAAGACCTTGAGTATCCCACTAGGTTAGTGGTAGTCACTGGAACTTGGCTTCAATGATATCCTATCAAAAAATCAAACACTTGGTTGTTTGAAGACTATGAAGTACATCGAAAGATACTTCACTATTCACATTTGGTTCTTCAACAAATATTAAATTGATCAAATATCAAGGTAGGCCATTAAACAAGAATCTGTGGAAGGTTCGTGAATCATATCATGAAGCAATTCTTGCTACTGTCAAGAGTAGATTTGATCCTTGCAGTTCATTGGATTGAATTTGCAAAGGTATGTTCTTCATGAATTTAATTTGAATATTTACTTTAACGATTTTGTTTGAATTCTATATGATTTAAAATTCTATTTAATTGCTTACTAACATGTTTATGTAGGTTAGTGGTGCCAAAAAGCTTCCACCTTCACGTGGTTGGCATTGTTAGTAGAGAATTTATTATTCTCGAAGCTAAGTAAAGCTAAGAGAAAATAAATATTAGAAAGGAACAACAAACATAAATTCTCATTTCACCACCTATATTGTAAAAATCTCTTATTAAAATTCTCATTTCACCACCTATATTGTATGAACCACCTATATTATTCATGTGATTGGCAATGGAAACATTACACTGACTCATCTGGAATATTTAGTGCTTTTGCATATAATAGGATAGTGAGAGGAGTGAATGGAGATGGAGAAAATAGAGATGAGATTTCATAGAGGGTACCAACACGGAGGTGTAGAATCTGACGAGACCCCTCTAGGTGCCACAAAGTCTGATATATTACTCGGTAAAGTTATAGCCTTTTTGGTCTCAGGTATCCTAAGGGAAAATTCTCATGGATGATTTCAAAAGCACCTTCAAAAATATAGGGGTAGTCATCAAGGCTAGAGAAGGGTGTGATGTGATTTCCCATGGATGCTTTCAAAAGTGCCTTCAAAAAGATAGGGGTAGTCATCAAGGCTAGAGAAGGGTGTGATGTGATTTCCAAACAACTTGAAATGCATACATATTTAGAGGTCATCGAGTGTCTGAATTAGAATGTTGTTGCATCTGGAGAAACATTCTCAAACATTGGAGTAATGCATCTTGGAAAATAAAATTGAACCTTAGAAATCCTCTCAAATTGTTAGTCTAGGTCTGGTCTAGGTCATGTTCCTAGTCCTGTTTCTGGTTATGGTTTTGGTCATGGTCATCGAATATGGAAGTTTCAAGAAAGGAATCCACACTTGAAGAATTATTCCCTTTTAGATTGTTGGAAATGCCAATGGTTGTGGTAGTGCCTATGGAATTCGGTTGGTGGAAGGTGGGGTTGTTCCCTTATTGGTTTTTTCTCATGGCATCATAGATTGCCTTTTTGGTATTATCGAGAGAGAACTCCCCATGCTTGTGTGAAAATTTTAAAATATCCCTTAGCTCCTAGGAATTTTTTTTTATCAGGATGCAATAGCAAGGTTAATTTTAGCGAGAATTAATAGAAAAAGAAAACAAAAGTTAAATGGTTTTTTGGTCTCAGGGCTCTTAAGGGACTACGCCGGATGAGACAACTGGAAGCACGGGAGCATAGGGAACCTAAAAAATTCTCCAATAATGTTCACCACGAGACATCCAAATGTGTTGGTGCGAGACAGATTTATCTGATCCCACGAGCTACCGTTTGTAAAATATAGCGTCTAACAGCCTTACACTGACTCAAACTACACTATTTCATGTGTTTGCAAACAATAGGACAATGAGAGCACCGAAAGGATATGGAATAAACTAAGATAGGCTTTCGTATAGGGTCCCTACATGGAGGTGTAGGATCTAACAAGACATCTCTAGGTGCCACGAGTCCGAGTAATCACCCGTCAATTTATACAATTTTTGGTCTCAGGAATCTTAAGGGACTATGCCCGGACAAGGTAGCCCAGAAGCACGAGGAGCATAGGGAACCAAAAAGAGGCTTTCAATAGTGTTCACCAGGCCTTCCAGACATGTTGGTGTAGACGGTTCGGTCCCACAAGCTACCGTTTGTAAAATATAGCATCTGACATCCTTATACTGACTTAAACTACACTATTTCACGTGTTTGCAAATAATAGGACATCGAGAACACGTAAAGGAGGTAGAAAAAAATGAGATAGGATCTCGTAGAGGGTCCATACATGGAGGTGCAGGATCTCACCAGACATCTCTAGGTGCCATGGAGTACGAGTAATCACCCGTCGAAGTTATATTATTTTGGTCTCAGGGCTCTTAAGAGAGTATGCCCAAACGAGATATCCTAGAAGCACGGGGAATGTAGGGAACTGAAATGAGGCCTCCACTAGATTTCACCCCGTACAAGGTAGCCCGAAAGAATGAGGAACGTAGGGAACCAAATCGATGCCTTCAATAGTGTTCACCAGGTCATCCGGACGTGTTGGAGCGGACGATTCGATCCCATGATTTACCGTTTGCAAATTATAGCGTCTGACAACATTACATTGACTTAAACTACACTATTTCACGCATTTGCAAACAATAGGACAACAAGAACACCGAAATGAGATGGATACAACTGAGATAGGATTTCATAGAGGGTCCCTACATGGAGGTGTAGGATCAAATGAGACATCTCTAGGTGCCACAGAGACCAAGATATTACCCCTCGAAGTTATAGCATTTTTTGGCCTTTTGGCTCTTAAGGGACTACGTCCGAAGAAGTAGCCCAGAAGCAACGACACCGTCCCACACCAAAAAGGATCCTCCACAAGCATTTACTAAGACACCCAAACATGTTGGCGTAGTCTTTTTGGTGCCAAGAGCTACCGTTTGCTTTCTCAATCTCACTCTCACTATCTTTTTCAAGGTACAATGATTACATTGACAGGAAGTGGGAAGCCATATTAGTCTTGTTGATAGTACTAATTACCCATGAAATATAATTCTCCAACTTTCATTTTCTTTGCTCATCTTCCACATCATACTGATAAATGATTTGACAGGGAGCTACCCTCTTCGATGGTGATACACCGAATATGAATACGATCCTCTAGAGTGAATCCTCATCCCACCATAATACCATTACGAACTCTGTTGTTGGTAATATTCCAAGGCCTCAGGCGACATGGAAATTACAATCATAGCAATAGGGGATTGGCTAAGAACACATAGGGGTTATCAATCGCCTAGTAAATATTTCTTGTTTAGTTTTGAATGGGAGTCACTGGCCTATGGCTTAGTGACCTTCCATTCATTGATAATTCAAAGCGGGGTTTGGTGTAAGTAAGTAAGAGAAAGTTGGAAACATTGTGTTCTTAAGCCCAACAATCAAGATAGTCCAAGAAGCATTAAAGAATGCAGTAGGTGCATGATAAGATAGGAACCAATACAAAGAGACCATGAGCAAGAAGAAGCGCATGTAAGGTAAATACACATTGATAAATTGAAAGAATAATTACTCAGATTAGGTAACTCTTTATATGTACATACATTATATATAAATATTGATTTCCAAACTTTGATGCATATTATACATTAAAAACGCTAGTACATGTACATCACCAATAAATGAAAAAATAATCCATAATGTCTTAAATATAGTCAAGTGCACATCATATTAGTTTCATACAAAAATAATTTCAGAAATGTAAGGTCTCATACAAAAATTTCGAGTTCCAAATAGTATTAACGTGCACAATAAATATAAAAATGCCCAAATAGGTCATATACTATCAAGTTCAAATGCCATATAGGCGTACATACAATGTCATGCACATAGGCATACAAAAATGTCATGTATGATATACATACATACATACATACATACATACATACATACATACATACATACATACATACATACATATATATATATATATATATACATATATATATATGTGTGTGTGTGTGTGTGTGTGTGTGTATACATGTATATATGTATATATATCCTAATCATCAAAATCTATCCCTCTCTTGGCCTTGCTAGAAGAAGGACCTCCCTTAGATGAAGATGGAGATCTATGAGATGAATTCGGATCATCCGTGTCCATGCTACGAGTCCTCTTCCGCTGAAGACTCGCATGTAGCTGAACCTGTAAATGCAAACAATTTTTTTCAAAACTTAATTTATATATGTTTTCAACATGTATTTAAGACCATGCTAATGAAATTATTTACATAAATACACACACTTACCACAAGCTCTCGGTCACGCCGAATCTGCATCTCACACTCAAATGAGTCACCGGGAGCTCTGGAACACAAATGGGGGTAGAAAAATGATGAGATCGAGGAGTTTGTGCCCTCAAAGTCAAAATGGAGGGGGTTGAAGTTCCCTACATACACATAAGATCACAAAATCAAACATCGAATTAGCCAAAATAGAACTAAGTACATGTATGTGTAATGACAATATTTTAACTAATTTTATCAATATAGAACTATTTTTTTTACCCCACCACGCCTTGTGAATCAAATGAACAGGGATCTGCTACATGTCACAGGTAACTCCTGTGTATACACAATGAAGGACATTATTAACATAATTTAATAATTCTATAATGAAGGACATTATTAACATGTAATTTAACATAATATGAATTACATGAGCAATTTAACGAAAATACATGTTGTTTGAATACCTCAGTGAGTTGTTGCACAGATGAAATCGCAACAGCAACACCTTTCTCTACTCGTCGCAAAGATGGTGGGGTGTCTAGTGAAGTCACATATTTATCAAACATGTATATCACGTGCGTTAGATGAACATACAAAACATACATATTTTGACTTCAAAAGTTATATATATATATATATATATATATGCATACGTGAAAAATTTACATATTAACATTCTAAATTACCTCTGTGAATGCATGTGTACGCATGGTGCTCACCGCTTGTGGTCGAATGAAGACGCCCCTCCTGCGCGTTGTAATATCAATGCATACATGTACAAATACAATTATTTCAAAAATTTAACATATATAAGTAAATCAAGTACTCCGATCTTTTTGTAACACACATAATAAAACATAACAAATACTTGTGAAGGTGACGCCAATGACTATAATCCAAATGTCTCGCTCAAAAAGGCATCTAACATAGTGGCATTATCGTGTGCACCCCCAACAACAACTCCACCAAAATTAGTATGCATGAAAGTATCGTCCTCCTTAGGCCCCAAACATATGCTACCACATGACGAGAAAAATGTGGCCTCATACTAGTACTCCCTGAGGGAATACTTTGTGTACCTCTGCAAGCTTCTAGATCATAAATCTCCCTTGTATGTCGAACAAGGGTCGCAGATAGCCCCTGAAGCACGTGGAGTGTATCAATCTCTACTATATCCTTCATGTTGGAGGGAAAGTCTCAGGGTGAGTGGGATTTTGTGTGGGGACTCTACCCTGCTAAATAGGTGTACGTTGTGCACCTGGTCGATCCTGTGCAGATCCTTTTCCTCAGCCCTGGAGATCTCAAAAATCAAAATAATTTGGGATCTCGTTGAGGATAAACTCGCAATAGAGTTTCCTCATAAAGTATAGTGGCACCTCGTTGTTATTGCAAGGTGGATAATCAAACACCATCCACCATCGGTCCCAAAAATTATTTTTAAACAAATCATTATTGCACGATGTATGGGAAACTATTTACATGACAATAGTGTGGGGGTCCATGAATAAGGCGTATAAGAGGTATTTTGTAATTTATTTTTTCTTTACATCCACATATGACAATTTTTTGGAATAATAAACCCTATAACCCTCTCTGTAAGATGTCCAACAATCAAATTTCCCGTTTCCGCGTCAACTTGATCCACTAATACCTCCAATGTGTTTGTAAGAGAGGCGCGGTGGGGGTTTGTAGATTGTGAATCCCTCATTCTTTTGATTAAATCCTCAATTTCAATTTTGTTTTCAACTATGTGGGATGCTAAATCTTCTTGACTTCCCGAGGGATGTTGAGCAACTGTGGGAGGGCTAGGAGGGATGACAGGAATAATAGGGTTTAGTTGTGGTTGATTCCCTCGACCTCGAATTGTAACAATAAAAAAATGTATTCAATTCAAATTCTACTATATAATTACCAATTTCAATGCAATTTTGAAAAAATAATTGTTCCTACCTCTTCTATGTGGTGTCATCATCGATTCGGATCTTCTGGTGATTGAGAGGCGATCGTTGTAGCTTGAGATCGAGTTGAATGAAAAAATGCGAGGGTACGGTTAAGCATGAAACTCACGTTTGAGGGAGTTAAAATGATAAAGAATCGAGTTTCTTTTTTTTAATTTATAACAGACATAACGCATACACGTTATAGCCTTAGAAATTCCTAAACCTAGAAAAAATTAACGAGATCACATTATAATATAATACATACATGTTTTGTCTATTTTCAAGTTTTCATCCACTTTTTGGCCCCCCAACTTGGTGCACTTACCTAACATCAACATTACCAGAGGGGGAAGTGGCATGAGATATTTTAGAGGGATAATATTCTATGGTTAGTTTCCTTTACCAATGTAGTAATGTCTCTCTTCATTGTTCGATGTCGTAAATGTGCACTCATAAACAATTGATTTTTCCACGTTTTGTTTGATTTGTTTTCACTGAATTTTACATGCTTTGCCTTTGTTAATATTTTTATAGGACTCTTGCGCTATATATTATATATGGTAGAGTAAGAGTTGAAAATGACAGATCTAGAATTTTAAATATTTTGCACAGTTCACATCTATTTATTCATTTACAATAAATTTAGGAGGATTAAAACATAGTTGTTTCGAGGGAATGTGAGGAATTGATTATTATTTCATAAAATTATCGAGGTATTACTGCATTGCAATAAGACTATTAGGATTCCTAACATGTATATTATATTTGCGTTGTACAAGGTAATTATCCATATTTTCTTTTTAAAGTTTTGTTAAATTTGAATGGAGGCTTGACGACATCAATATTATACCAGTTGGCACATAATATATCCACCCACTTAATTTTTACATCAGAAATATACATGGTTTAAAAGTTAGAATAAAATATTTTTAGAGCTATCCTCTATTTTACATTTTTTAGTCCTAGGAGTAAGTGTCGTCCCTAATATTCTCATGTATGCAACCTATTTTTTAATATTAATATTTATGTTTATTTAATTTCTTATGACCCTTACAATCTATGTCAAAATTTATTCTTAATATATCATGTTTTCATTATTTTGAAGTACTTTATATTTTCATTATATAGTATTTTAGATATGTTATTTAAGCACTTATATTACTAAAACACATAATTTAATATAATTGAGTAATCCCAAAAAGTTGTGACGTCGTTAAAAGGAAGGATTTGTTATGGCAATTAAGACATATTTAATACTTAATAAACAATGCATTAAATATGACAATCATTTGTATTTATTATTACTATCTAACTTTGTAAGTTTATAGTTAAGAATGAATTTTCATTTAAATATTAATATGCTCGCGAGGCCAAGTATGGCCAACCAATATTGCAATATTACAAGGGAAATACAAATTTTTAACTAAATTGAATTAAATTTGTTTTGCTTGTGTACTATGAAGATTTTTTTTTAATTGTTTAGCATATATATATATATATATGTTTACATGTTAATGTATTATCATTGTGTTGGTTGAATCCCTGGTTTCACTTTTTGGAACCCCTTTAAATCCAATCATGTTGAGCTCACCTTGTGCCACATGTAACCTGATAACTCAACTAAAAAATATTATTATCAATTTTTTTGTCAACCAGTACTTGTGTGAAAAATCCCACCGAACAATTTGTGGTCCCACAACAAAGTGATAACTCCATACAATTTCAATTCCCTTATCAAAAACATTTCCATCTTATTTTGGGTCCCATTTTTGAATGAAAATTGGTAGCATGGATAGCCACAATAATAATGGATTCATTTTTTCATTTATTTTTGGAAGGAAGAATGACAATATAAGTATATAGGTCATTGATCTCGATGTCAACCTCTTTTTCGACATGTCCTTCATATAATCTACACCCCCTTTCTCCTTTGAGTGGCTCAAACAAATGACACACAGTCTATATGTGACTTGCGAGAATATATAAGAGGATCATAGATGGAAGAGGAGGGATTTGAGTTGTTGGGGATTTTAACTAGACTGACCATCTCCATCGAATTCACATGTCGTATCCCATGTAACATTGAGCGAGTTCATTGTTTTGGGTAATCATGGTTATAGTTTTATCTATCCTTTTTACGATTCGGTGTATGGATATAATTTGCAGATTCACATTGATTCATATTTTGACTATAGCCATTTTTGGGAGTTGATGGTTTATTTATTTTGGAAAGTGAATATTTGCAGTTGTAATTGGCATAATCACAAAGTGCCAGTTGAACACTAGCTTCTTCTATAGATGTGTGTTATTATCTGACTTATTATTTGAGATGGAATTACAAAGTTTTGGGAAGATCACGTGGATTCAGTTTTGTGACTATAGTTATTTTGGCATTGATGGTCTAACTATACTTGATAGTGCATATTTGCATTTTTACAATTTCATATAGACATTAGACACTAGCCTAATTAGGGGCAATTTAGATGTCTGATATACTTATATGTGTTATGGAATTGTAGTTTAAGTAATTGGTTTGTATCACAAAGTGGCGATTAAACACTAGCTTAATTGGGTATTATTATCTAGTCGATTGTTTGTGACAACATTACGGGGATTTGACAGTTCACGATTTTGTGCGAGTTGTGAGGGGTTGCGGCATATCGGTTGGACACTAGCTTATTTGGGTGTTATTATCGATCGGTTTATGTACTAGCTAATCAACTATTAGAATTGATTAACCTATAATTCTTTTTCGGGTTCTTGTATGTGTTTGTGCAATCAGTAGGAAAAGTAAGCATGTTGATGGGTTTATATACAACTTTTTGTGGACAAAAACCATTCCCAGTTAGGAGGATTGATCCGAAGGATTTTTTGGTGTTGGAAGTTTCCGAAACCTCCCTAAACTGTTGCAACAATATAGAGTGTTTTGAGACCTTTCTGATGATGCCAAGAATGTCAAATACAGAGATCGGATGCAAAAGCTATCGCAGGTCAAAGTTTTGGTTTGAAAACGGTCAAAGTCGGTCAACTAGCGAATCATGCGATGACATGTGGCAATTTTGGCAAAAGGTGAAAAAGGTTAAAAAAAAATTATTTGATCGTCGGTCTTGAAAAATGGTTAAAAATTTTGTGAACCCGCTATTTGTTGGCGAGGGCTCTCACCCAAGTTCGACACACTCTTTTATAGGAGGGGTGCCTTTTGCACTTTTTATTTCACATTGTTATTATCATTTTTACGATTTAATATGCCATTTATTCTCTAGCTATACTATACTATAGACATTACAACATATATTTAGATTGAGGATTAATCCGCAATTAGAAGACACAAAAAATTACAACTGGAGATCCCTGCCTCTCAACCACACCCTCCTCAGAGTCTCGAACAACAACTTCATTGGCCCAACCACGCCAAAGATGATTATAAGCTTCCTTGCAATTTCATGGATTTCCATCCACCAAAGTGGCATTGGCTCAATGGGAGAATTGAGGGCAACCAAATTAGGGAGTTTGAAGCGCATCCTTCCAACATTCTTGTCACAGTGAACACTTTGTCATCTTTTACGTGAAGGCCATCGGCTCCCCATGGCGATGTTCCAGTTCCTTGAAGACGCTCAAATCCACGCCACCCCAGAGCTTCGCCTCCTCCCCCGCCCCAGAAAGCAACATTACACTTTTGCACTTTTGCAACCAAATTTCCGCAAAAAGACGACGAACCCAACAGAGAGCAAGGTTGACCGCATCAAGGCTTGATGGCTCAATTATCAGAAGATTTTCCACAAAAATCGAGGCCACACTACTATTAACCCTACACCATCCATCCTCAAAAAAATATTTTCCCCCAAAACCAATGCAATTGCCTCGAGGCACGCTAGCATTACCAATTTTGAAGATCTGCATAAACGATTATCAAATATAGACGACCTGAAAGCCATTTCCCTTTTATTACAAAATAAAGACAGCATGGGAACTCGAGGGGAATCCATAGGTGCTCACCGACAAAAAAGATGAAAATGAAAAAAAATCAACCCACAATAAATAGGCAAAAACAAGGCCCTTCCCACGCTCGAAAAGATTGACGACACCATATATTTAAGGCTTATATATATTTAATATATATATATATATATATATATATATATATTACACAAGTTCAATTTTCAAAATACAAAACCAAATATCCATAGATTTAAGATGAGAATAGATCAAAGAAAGTATTTCTAAAGAAAATGAATATGAATAAAATCAAATGTTGCTTAATATTATTTACTATTTGAATTGAAATAACTAACAAAAATGTTGTTTTTAAATAGAATTCGAAATTGTTGATGTCATTACTAATGAAATATAGTGTTTTCACATTTATATAGTGTTTTCAAAATTATTTTTAGATGTTATATATTTCATAATTTTGACATTTTTCATATTTATTTTATTCAAATTAATCAGATATATATTGAAAGAAAATTAACATTTTCATTTTTTTTGTTGAAGGGTAATGTGTTTTCTAATATCTCATTTACAACGGTAAAGCTTAACCTAGCCAGTCAAATTAAAGTATGGGAGCCCTTCAAATTTGATCACTTTGAATGCAATGATGGCCATTTCAATATATTTTGTAGGAAAGTGCCCTTTTCATAAAGCTTAGTAACTTTTGAATATACATATTTATTAAATATGTCACTTTTATGAAATAAGTCTTTTCCATATTTATTAAATATCTCGTTTCCTAGACCTTCATGCTAGAAAATATAACGTCACCAAGAATTAAAATTGATAAGACATTTATTAACGAGGAACTAATTAAATCTCTCGCCACACTTTACATGTATCATGAATAGGTAAATTGTAATTAATTTCATATAAAACTCAGATCGAGGGCCGAGCCTATCAATAATTGCTCACCGACGTCATTATCATGATAAAAGGACGTTTAAAAGGCGGGCGGAGGCATGTGGGATAGTGACACCGGTTTCAATGCGAATGTTTTGCCATGATTTGCATTTAATATTAATTGTCAATTCAATTCTCACAATTTACCTTATATAGCATTACCGATTCTTAATTCTATGAAGAGAGCTCTAGATTTAACTTGTAAATATCAATAAAAACTTTAATCCATAAGCTCACAATTTAACTTTAAACCACGTCACACTTGTAAATACTAACCTACCCAAAATTTGGAATTGAACAAGTTGGTATTGAAGGGGATCATTTTACATGCACGGTAGTTCCGAAACTATGTAATAAAATTAAAGAGAAATTTGTTTGTAGGTGTTGTAGAGGTGTTGTGGAGGTTTCTCATCCCTATATAGAACCTTTAAATGTAATGGTTCACATTGCATTGTACACATGCAATTGCTAGTATGACAAATATTCTATAGCTTATGATATCTTGTTTGAGGTACACACAAAATGCCACTTCTTGTTAACTTAATAAAGTTTGATTTATCAACCGCTTTTTATATATAGTTCTTATATAATTCTATATATGAACTTATCCGAATTTTCATCATTGTCATTATCCCTATTTAGAACCTTTAAATGTAATGATTCACATTGCATTGTACACATGCAATTGCTAGTATGACAAATATTTTATAGCTTATGATATTATGTTTTAGGTAGACACAAAATGCCACTTTTTATATATAGTTTTAATATAATTTTATGTATGAACTTATCCAAATTATCATCATTGTCATTATCCTGTATAGAACCTTTAAATGTAATGGTTCACATTGCATTGTACACATGCAATTGCTAGTATGACAAATGTTCTATAGCTTATGATATCATGTTTGAGGTACACACAAAATGCCACTTCTTGTTAAATTAACAAAGTTTGATTTATCAACCGCTTTTTATATATAGTTCTTATATAATTCTATATATGAACTTATCTCGAATTATCATAATTGTCATTATGAGGTAGCTACAAGTTTAGATAGGAATTACATGTTATCGATCCTTTTTTCTAGGTTTACATGTTGACTCTACTCATAACATAAAAGTATTATTCTTTGCGGTTAATGTCACCTTAACTTGACGGAACTTATTCTTAATGATGAAGTTAACAATTTAACATCTTGCTAAAGGATAATATTTCCCTGCTATTAATGTTTAGATTTTTACATGTAAGTAAACCATGGGAAAACAAAATCATCTATCTCCTCACTTAAAAGGATTGGTAGATTCTTCCCATGGTTATTCCAAAGCTTCGTGTTTAAATATGCATAGATATAAATTCGGAGAAGGATTTTAGTTTACGATTGGGCACATAGGCCTAAATTTTTGTATCCATTTATATGACATTAACTAAATAATTCCTTCGATTTTAAGATGGAGACCATATCCTTACACGTGAGTCTCCATTTTTCCATACTGTATGATTGCACGTGGGTCTCTATTTTTTTATACATTTATATATCATTACTTAAGTAATTCCATCTAAATATGACTTGCCATGAATTTATACATCAAAGGATGACTTGCCAAGAATCTAGGAAAGTCCATGTTAATCTCTAAGTAAGGACTTTTAATCCCATACTCCTTAGGTGAGTCCATTCTTACTAGTTGCTGAGCACAATTCTCAATTTTTGGAAAAGATCTTCAACAGGTGATACACACCATTCATCTAGAAAGAGATGCCGGTGAACCAAAGTTGCACATAATTATAGGAATAATCACCACAGCCCTGAGAGCAATAAATCAAAAAATTGTAAGACTCTAACCCAACACCTCTGTTCACAGTAAAAAAACATTGATATGAATTAAATTGATCCAAACAAACACTCAGAAACAAAATTGATTCCAGTTCTATGCCAAGTCACCAATTTTTGCTATTCCCAACCCTGCACATTCAAAAAATTTGTCCATGGCAAAATAATGTGGTAACAGTCTACAAGCATACTCACCTACCCAAAATCAAGAATTGAACAAGTTGGTAACGAATGGAATTGTAAAATGTCATATTACAGAGCTTTTTGTCAAACATTTCACATGCCTTTGCATGCTTCCCCATTTCACATACATATCTGTCACTAGAAAGATGCTTCAACATTTTGTAATGGTATTGAAGATCTAGTACTAATACGAATAATGAGAAGCCATAAAAAAATTATAGAAATAACAAGCTTACAAAATCTTGCATGATTATAGATCTCGTACCGTTCAAATCATCCAAAGGCATTAGTAAATATCATAACAAAACAACCAAACACTTGACTACAAAATTACACTCTCCACAGAACATAAATACTTTGTTCCTACCAACTGCACCCTTCACAAATACTTTGTTAGTACCCAACAAAATCAAAGACAAAATAGAGTTCTAAGTATTCAAAATAAAAGACAATCAATAAATTTTAAATTGGGATGATAGATGAACATGCTATGTGAGTTAACCCGCCATCAATGCAGTGATCTAAAAAATAGATTTTTACTATTGTGACCAAAAACTGCAGCAAAAGCCACTATATTTAACTCCAAAATACCTCTAAGAATGCATTCTAGATGAAACTCGAGTTGGGTACAAGTTGGGAAGTGAGGAGTTCCTTAATGTACTGTAGAAGCCTTTTTACCAAATGGAATGAATATCTATAACACACAACATGTGGATGATACAAGCAGGATTTCCACCCAAACAGACTACAACTGAGTTATTGGGTATATTTTGCTTACCTGTTTGAAGAGAAGGCTTAGGATACACTTTGAAGAAAACTGTTTCGTAAACATCACCTTCGCGCTTGGTTTGAGTGGGGCTTTCAGACTGAAAATGATTCAGGATACTATCAAATTGGTTCATATACAGGATTTTCCTAGTCCAGACAAGAATTTAATGCAATTTTCAAATTAATAGTATATCATTCAATACGAAAAAACTGTGATTATTGACTATGACGAATAACTAACTTTTTGAAAAATTATAGTAAAGTTGTGATCTAGTATTCATACCTAATTTAGGTATTGTATGTCCCCTTGGATGCCTGATGACAACGGATCAACAAATGATTCCAGAAGATCCTCTCCAAGTTTCTTAAGAAAATCCTTCTACTTTCTGACTATACCCAAACTAGGTCAAAATAGTACCATGTGAATTCAAGGAAATAATTGCCATATTCCGTAGAGAACTTTGAGTATTTTGTGTGTTGTTACCCACCAAATAAACATTATGGGGGTTGTCATGTCATTTTATTATTATCTTCTTCTTTGTTTACATTTTACTAATGTTAAGAGTATTAGTTCAAACTTTTAAGTACCCCTGTACGTTCAATGTGATATCAAACCACCAATCCTTCCTTTCAATGTATTTTGAATTTGTGTCTCGGGTTTCCTCCTAATTTGTTAAAACAATAAAAACCTTCGTTCCCCCTTGCATACTCTCCTACCAGGTTTTGTGTAAACAACAAAACTAAAATACAAACCCTAGTGCCTTCATCCATACTTATGAATGGTTATGTATCAAAACTTCCAATGAGTGTTTTCAGAATAACTTGTGCTCAAAACTGAACTTTTCACTACGCCTACCTCTACCATGGCTTTGCCTCTTCCATTGCATCCTTCCTCTTCTCCACTCATTCTCTGATCCTTCATTGACAAGCAGTCCCACTACTCCACCGAAAAATGGTTCCTTGTGTTGTCACTGATATGCACAGTGAGGTGACAAAATTGTTCCATAATATGAGCAGACCATTCAAGACAACAATAAAATGTTTTTTATCCTCTAGTGGTGCACCGATCGCCAGAAGTTTTCTGATTTCTTCAATCTTTTAAATATGATCTACTACTGAGGCCATTAAGATATGTTAGGTTGGTCGCCTTGGTTCCAAGTGGTAAAATACTCAATTTATATTTGGTTTATACAGTGACCAATGTTTTTCCAAGCATTTATGGAAAAAGACAGCTCCTTCTATGCGCCAAAATTTCATTCACAAAAGCAACCCGAATGAAATCCAAGGCATATATCTTTTTTTTTTTTCAATTAGCTTCATGGTTAGGAGGACATCAATAACTCCACTTTCTGTTTCCATGCAACGTTATTTTTCCCACTGAATTTGGGGAATCTGACATCATAAGATTTATGTATATTTCATAATAGTAGACATGTTTCTGCCCTAGTTTCTTTCTATATTCTAGGATGTTTGTCTTCTAACCTAATTTTTGGAATTTAAAAGATCCCCTGTTATTGCTTTTTTGGATCCAATATCCTTAAGCAAACATGAAAAATAGGCCTCGAATCTAAGCAAGGATATAATCAATTAGATAAAATCCTCGAGTACATCCTTGAGTAAATTAATAAGCTTCCTTAAAACCATTTATCCGGTATTAAAATAAGCCCTTAATTGTCAAGCAACGAGAAAAGAAACTTGTAAAATCCTATATCTAGTATAACAATAAGAGCACGGTTTCACTGATTTCTTACCACTTCGTGTCCCGAGTTTGAAAATTAGCTGCATTATTAGAATCTTAAGCACCAAAATGTATAAATATAGCATACAGGCCCAAAGTTTGCAACTCTGAGATTGAACAAATGTCCTGCTATTCCCTATTCTGCCTCCAATTTCCTTAAAGCAAATATGAAAAATAGGCCTCGAATCTTTAAGCAACGAATAGAGAAACCCATAAAACTCTTAATCCAGTCTAAACCTAAACGTCGGAGCATTTACCAATTTTTTAAAGTAGAAAAGCATGGAAAGAACAGCTGCGAGCAATACCTGTTGGAGAATTTGTGGGGGCTGGGACGAATCCTTGTTGGTGAATTTTTTTATCCGGTGATGGAATTCGAGCCATTACCATTCAACATGCATAGATATATACCCAACAGAATTGCTAAATATACCACATGCAAGTGCTAAAAATGGAAAAACTAAAAACAGAGCGGCTAAAAACAACCAAAAAGCAAAAATGTCACAATGCCCATCGAAACCGTCAAAACGCCCGTCAAAATTAATCACCTGTCAAAAACGTCAAAACAGACATCAAAATTAAGTTAGTTCTGTGAACGACCGGAGAGGCCTTTCCCATAGGGGGAATGCCTTCAGCATAATTACACATGCCCTTTTCCACATCTGCACCAAAATTATATATTGATTGAAATTTACCATTTTCTAATCTTATACTAGCTCCTAGTGTATCATTGTTGCAAAAATTGAAATTTTTACCTGCGAATATTCTTTTGCATAATTCTCTTGTTTCTGGTATGAGGTTTATGAAATGCACATTTCATAGAAAGAATAATACTACCATTCTCTTTGCTCCACATGTAGTTTCTGTTAATACAATTTACTAAGGCACCCATCTAACTATTCTATTTGGCAATAGATTTCTTCCCTTCTGTGTGACCAGTTACAAACTTACAAGTGCCAGTAACAACAATAGAAGCCATTACCAAATAATCATATTGCAAAAGCCTTGTTACAGATACTTAATACCTAACAAGGCAAACGTCTTTGTATAAATAATGTGATACCCAACCAACAAATGCAATTTTGTAAGTGATAAAACCAACCTATGAATACATCCAACTTCTTCAAGCCAAAAAGAATGGTTAAAATGCTGGTCAATTTTCTATTTGTAATATTTACAACTGCAATCAAAGGAGGTTGATCACTTGGTTCAACTTAAAAGCTTGCGAGTTTGACATTTTAAAAATTGAATGAGATTTGGTAGCGTAGTTAAAAGGAGGATGGCCATTTGTGCAACCTCCTTAACTTATGAATTCAATATGAAACTTTTAAAAAGAGTCTAATTAGACCTCGGTAACTTAGTCAAAGGCGAGTGAATAAAACTCTGTGCTCAATCTCATCCTTCCAAAACAAAACTAAATCAGAGCTCAGAAACTTAGCTAGATTAGGTTGATCCTTAACACAACCTGAGGGCTTGTGAGTTCATTCACAACCTTTCCAAAATTTTGAATTTGAATTGGTTGTTGCCAGCTTAGCCAAAGGAATCAGGTCATTGGTGCAACACAAAGTTTGTGAGTTCATTTTCAACCTGTCAAAAAAATTAACTCAGACTTTGGCAGCTTAGTCAAAGGAGGTTGATCATTCAGGAAACCTGTAAACTTGTGAGTTCACCCTCATCCTTTTGAAAAACTAGAATCAGACCTTGGCAGCTTAGCGAAAGAAGGTGCGAGCATTCATAGGATTTAAAATCTTGCAGGCTCATTACAAAATCAGACCTTGGCAGCTTAGCTCAAGGAGGTCAGCCATTCGTGTGATGGGAAAGTTTTTGGGTTCATTCTGAACCCCAAAAAAATTGAAGATAAAAGAGGAGAAAGAAAGCTAAAATGGAAGAGGAACGTACAGACACAATTGATGAACATGGAGAGGGAAGTTTAGATATTCAAGGAGTTCCATTCATAAGGCTCTTCTGTTTTGCAGATGCATATGACTGTGTGCTCATGATTATTGGAACTGCTGGATCAGTGGTCCATGGTCTTGTTTGGCCAACTTTCTTCCTCTTATTTGGAGATATGGTCAATGCCTTCGGTACAAATCAAGAGATTCCTTCTCAGATGGCCACAAGGGTTGCAAAGGCAGGCAATGGACTCTATTTTAAATAAAATTATCTTTTAGGCAATCCTTTCCACCTTTCTTGTTTAAGAATTTTATATCTGCACAGCTAGGCTAGTCTTAATATCAATAGTTCTTGAGTAGTGGACTCCATCACTTTTTCTCAATCTAGTTTTCTTCACAAGCTGATAAGTTCTAACCATACCATATTTTTTTGCATGTACTGTTACAGTTCAGTATGGACCTTCTTTACGTGGGGGCTGTAGCTTTTGTGACCTCATGGGCAGGTAAGATCTTTGTTTTCACTTTAAGATTGGATGAAAGAAAGATTAAAATTATATTAATGTCTACAAATGACAAAAATAGGTCAATCAAACTGTAAATGTTCAGCTAGCTTACAATAGACGAGAGCTGTCAATGCAGCTCTAATAACCATAATAGAAAATATATGAAATCAGAAAATGTTCATCTACAACATGTAGAGAGTGCAGATAATAGAATAGCAAGATGAGAGAGATAAAAGACAACCTTTAACATTCTTTAGGCCAAATTGCTCTGTAGGACCTGACAATGTTCCTGTGGTGGTAATATTGATTATGGCAGAAGTGACATGATGGATGCATGCTGGGAAACGACAAGTTACAAGGGTGAGGTATAAGTATTTGGAAGCCATATTGAGATGTGATGTGGCCTTCTATGATATGGATATTAGGACTGGAAAAATAGTACAGAGCATTTCTGCAGATACTCTGCTCTTCCAAGAGGCCATCAGTGAGAAGGTGAGTGATGTCTCCTGTTTTTTTTCTCTCTTTCCTTATTTTTCATTTTCCTTCTCCTTAAATAAACTGCACTTAGATGTTAGGTCCAAGGGGTATCTATTCCACCAAAGTCCCCATAGGTTTGTAACCCATCTTTTCTTTCGCTTTATCTCAAGTTTAAGGGTTGTAGTGGTCACGAGTATAAGAATATATTTCCTGCCAAAATTGCCCCATGGACGGCAGAGCAGCCTCTTAAACTTGCCAAAATTGCCCCATGGAGGGCAGAGCAGGATCTTGTCATTATATTTCAGATTCGCGAAGTCGATTTGTATGCTTGGCACCTAGTGTCAAAGGGAAAAAAAGATAGGCTGCCCAACTACAAAGTGCTTCACTTGCTCCCATGCCTTCTAAATTGACTGGAGAATAAAGGACCCATGAGGAGCAACAAGAAAACCCCCAAATATCAAGTCAACCAAATGAAGTACTTCTCATCTCTCTTGACCCTTCAGAGCCTATTGGAAATATTGAATCTCACATGAACTTTCCAAGGTTCAACTCTAGTGAAAGCCCTCAAGTTTTATTTATTTTTTTGCACTTAAAAATAACCACAAAGGTTCTAAAGTCACTTTGTTTGCAATCTTTGCACAGCCTGGCTTCAAAGAGAAACCATTTGTGCCATTATTTTGTTGAATCAACTATCCCTGTGCAATTTATATGCAATTTTCAGCAGATGATGAGTTAATTGGATCTTCTATGATCATCCTATATTTTACAGTCAAAATTTTCAATCATGATTTAAGTTTCGTATCTGCATCTAAGACTACATATGCATGACTTCACCTGTCATGCACGAAAACGCCGACCCTTCTTATAGCATGGCAGGCTGCAGGTCAAATAGCTTTGAATGTTTTGAGTCTTTTGACTGACAAGTGCCTTTTATGTTTTTACGTATGGCCTCTGAGTTTCATAAATATATTTTAACATGGAAACTCGTGTCTTCTTTTCTTGTTGATGTGTCTGCAAGAAATAAATTCTTTAAAATTGTTCAGAACATCTGCCTTACTTTCAGAAATTTCATAAGTCAATCAGTTCTGTTTTTAATATTGGATTTGATTGAATAGAATGAATACCATATTCTCTTTTTGCCATTGTTTATGTGTCGTTTCTGTCAAGTTTTAAATGTCCGTTGATTTGCTGCTGCAGAGTAGGTTTATTATCACTTACAATATTGAGATTTAACTTGATTTTGCAGTGCCAAAATAAATATTAAACTTCTTTTTCTCCAAACTGACGAGGGTAATATTTATTAACTATAATATCACACAATTATATTTCAACCAAATAATTTAGTATGAGCATATATAGTTGCACATTAAAATATTTTAAGTCCTAGCATGTGTTGAACTAAAAGATAAACCATATATTAGCAATTATCGATCATGTAGTTATAGGAAAACAGAGTTATATATAATTGCCTGATCTGTCTTTCCAGACTTGATAACCATTAGAAGCATCCAATATTTACAGGTTACCGGATTTTAAATATTTATCTACAGTACTAGATATTTACTATCCTAGATTTTTTAATTCTGTAGAGTTCCTAAATAGGCAATTATTTGCCATGCCCCATGAAGTTAAATTTAAAATTGCCGGATTCAGATTCAATCCAGGCATTGCCCCATAAAATATGGCCAGATCAAGATGGGGGAAATCCAAATTTCATGTAAGTTATACTAATTTTGTTCCACCTCTGTTTTCAATTAAATTATCCCATTTCAAATTTACAACTGTGTAACCATTATTATTCTTATTATCCATTGCAGTGAAATGATTGGACAATATACATTCTACCTGACCGATTTCACACAGATGATTGGTAAAATCATCCTTGGCAGCCTCGGTTTGGACGTCAAGACTTTCTACCACTCTGATTTGGAAAAATACATAAAAGAATTGCACATATACCGCCACTACTGTGATGGAAGAATATCTAGGGAAGAGGCGGTTATAATTTCCCACAGTGATCATTTTCAATTGTTTGGAGTGCTATGGATCTGCCAATTACTTGGTTTCTCATCATTTGGTTTCAGTTTCCCGTGCTGCCCCTCATCGCAATTCAATTTTGTTTTGGATTTCGTACTTACATACTGTCTAGTGATTTTTTTTTGCATCCTCCAACTTCTGCTAAGGATTTGCTCTCTGATTTGTTTATAATTCTTTGATTTAGTGTTTATTTTAATCATTGGAGTTGTATGCAAGTAGTCGTTGCAAATGATATTTTATTTCCAGTTCAATCTATTTCTCAAATTATATTTTATCCACTTTATTATTTATGGAGGGTTTACACACCTTTTGGTATAGAATTACACTGGTACAGTTTCTGCCACTAGAATTTAGAAATAACTAGATAGAATTACTTTATCTCTGCAATTATGGGTGGAGTGGGCTAATGGCTACCACGCAAAGGTGGGAGTGGCTGAACATCAAGCCTCTCCCTCATGCATTTGTTGTCAACATAGGCGACTGCTTGAAGGTTTAAATGTCTTGACACCAAGTTCATTAAGTTTTTATTTGATTGTATTTCTGGTGCTGTTCAAATTGGTTACTGGCATCCATGAAAATGAGGGTGGAGTGCAGGCATGGAGTAATGGCAGGTTCCGCAGTGCAGTGCACCGGGTTGTTTACAGTGGGTGGATGGATCGCATGTCTCTTGCATGGTTTGTACACTTTCCTGACGTTAAAACAATATCGGCTCCAATAGAGCTTGTGGACGACAATTACCCACGACATTACAAGCCTTTTATCTTCTCAGACTTCAAGCAACACTACTTCAATCATTTACCAGCATACTCCTCGCCTTGTTTCACCGAATGCAACAAACAGGCCTCCAACCCGATCAATTTAAATTTGTTAGCGTGCTCCCAGCCTGTGCCAACATAAGAGCTCTAGAACAGGGTATGGACAACCATCAAAACATAAAATATAGAGGAATTTTGTTAGATGTAGTTGCAAATGTTTTGGTAGACATGTATGCAGAATGTGGAACCTTACATAAAGGCACATGAATTGTTTAGCAGAATGCAACTTATGTTCTTCGCTCAAACATCTATCATAGATCATAGAATATATTTTACAACAAATTACACCTCCAACAAACTTAATAACATTATCCTCACTGGCGTAACTTGCAACTTATTTGTAATCGCTAGTTAGATCACCGCAAGGACATAGGATGGGCGCTTATGCATAAGACTTCCTCAAAACTTTGACTGTGAAAAATTAAAGTTGAAAACAAAAAAACAAAATATTGAAATTACTCAAATATGGAGTGGCAGGGGATGTTACTAAGAACTACAGTTACAGTGATCGCATTTCCTCATCTCCGCTGGCAAAGTAGTAATTCTTTTCTTTTTCCTAATTTTTATTTTTATTTTAACAGACACAAATTATGAATTTCACATCCACAACATCAAACAACTACACTTAATATATGTAAATGTATATGACTCTCAACATAATGAGTGGATAGAGGGAAGTGGCGGAGAGCAGAATGAAGCGGCATACTCCATATATGGCTTTTTAGATGTAATTTAAAGAGTGGTTTTGTTCATTTTCATTTTTCGCCGGTAGGCATCCACCTTTGAAGATGCCCCTGCTGGAAAGTGTCAAATTCCGCGGCTCCAAATTACAAGTTGCCAGATTTTAAATATTTTTCTACAGTCCTAGATATTTACTATCCTAGATATTCATCTATGACTCGACATCCTTTAAATGATATTATGCAATTGGCAAATGGCCATTCTTTCGTGCCCTTCTTTTTGGGAGTTAGACCATCATGGGTGAAATCTATGTAGGGGCGGTGGGAGTTATGAGCGATATTGAGGAGGGTGTTCCACAGTCGCAGGTCCAAATGGTCATGACAGACAGTTGATCCAGTTATACACAAGCGAGATTCATTGGTGTTGGCATTGGCTGATTTTGTTGGAAGGAAATTCTGCCAAGTTATCTACAGCTCGGAACATCATCCTTTCCTCACCGTCATCCTCTTTTTCCAGATTGCGTGCAGCCAACTAGCGGAACAGGGGATGCATCTTGCATTTTCAGACTCTGCCCAGAGAATCGGCTTCCACTCCCTCCACTACACACTAATTTATCATTGCATCCAACAATAGTCGGCCGTAGGCATCAAACTTGGAAGGGCTTTCGGCTTGAATTAGCCTCTCTACAGTTCACATATCAATCAAATCCGTCGTTCGCACCACATGATTTTAGGGAAACGTTGCGAAGTAGAGAAACGCTTTTCTGAGGGTTAGAGACAGAGATTCATAACTGGAGCGGAGACACCGTAAAATTCGGCTTCTTGCATCAGTATGATTGCTAAAGAAACTGGCATTATTTGGCCCTTCCAAAGCTAGCTGTCATTGCCAAGGATCTCTTTTTCCGGCCATGGCCGCGCCATATGCCTTGAGAGCCAAAGGGTGTACATGGCATTTGCTTGCTGTCTAATTTGCAGTCTGCAATACCTCTGGCGGAATAGGCGATTCGCTGCTTCTAAAATCATATCTCTCAAACAACTTCCAACTGTCTGTGTCTGATAAGCGATCGATGTCGAACAAAGTCATATCCACTTTTATTTTTGTGAGATCTAATCTTTTCTATGAGAGATCACAACAATCTTAGATACGTTTTGATTAATGAGGGACACTTTTATTTTTGTGAGATCTAATCTTTTCTACGAGAGATCATGTAACAATCTTGGCCAACACTCCGTCCAACACCATTAGGAACTTTCTGCCTTCAAGACGCCTAAAGATTTCAGCTTTGCCCGTAGGGGTTAAATTTGTGACGGCCACGTATGCGTGTCAAACAATTTTAGGTTACGACCATTTCTAAAAATTACGGTTTTCAAAAATTTAAAACAATGTTATTTGTATACCTTTAAAAATATATATAGAAGATTATTCTATATATATATATATATATATATATATATATATATATATATATTTATATTTAACTATTTTTAAATTATATTTGTATAGTTTATATATAAATATATATATAAATTAATGGCCATACTTAAATTATGCAAGTCGCGTGTGACAGTTATTTCAAATATTTACATGTATTTTACGGCTAAAATCATGAAAAACGTCTAAACGGCCGTCAAATTTAAACCTTGACTCCAGGTTTTGTCGAAGGGCATGTCAGGGATTTTCCCGGCAATGGTACTCTATAGCCAAGCAATCTGACCACTGGAAACTGTTACCCATATCATCGAGGCATCATTCATAAATGATTCCCGGATCTTGTCACTGTTCCACATGCACTGCATCAACATGGTGATGTCGGTCTTGTCCTCACATAGCCTTATTTCCCTGACATGTACTTTGAAGGAGAGCTCGGTAATGCCACGACCCTGGTGGTAAAGCAACAAAGAAGAAAGTTGCTTGCTATAACTCATTACAGACACGTCTAACTGGAGGAATCCATGGGAAGGGGCATTTTCTGCCACTCGGTGTTACACGTGGTCGCATGGGGTGGAAGACCACTCTACATTAAGGCCTTGAAAACTGCTGAACCAGTGGGAATGTAGACTATTTTGTTCTTAGCTAATAACCACGTTAGCCCCATGAGCTCGCAATCCCAGCTATAAATCTTGTTCGTTATGTCTGATCTTTCGTTCACCTCTGCCATTTCATTAACCTATTAACAAAAACCCAGTAATCAGTTAAGTTCACTAATTTTCAACAGTTTCCTTTTTCGGATACACTTACATATGGGAGAGAATATTTTGACATTTCTCTAGACAACATTAGGCCGACTCTAATTGGATTCGATTGTGAGTCACGAGAGAGATCATAGAATATATTTTACAACAAATTATACCTCCAACAAACTTAATAACATTATCCTCACCGGCATAAGTAGCAACTCATGTGCAATTGCTAGTAGTATATATGTGTTTTTACTTTTACTTACCATTTCCTGTAGGTTCTACTATAGCGGATTAATAGTTTTTGTTTCCTGTTCTGTTGCCACAGAAAACACACAGGTCTAAAACCTAGACGTGGTTAGGGTTCAAATCCTCCCATCGCTCACAAAATATCACTTTCTCTATAATTTTTAAGCAAAAACCTAAAAATATGAAAGCTATTCGTTTAGAGGAAATTCACGCTTGCTCAAAATTTTATGGAGACATCTACAGCTTTAGAACATGGTATGCGCATCCATAGAAGCACAACGAAAAGGGTTTTTTTGGTCAGTTGTTTTAGTTGCTACTAGTAGACATGTATGTAAAAAGTGAAAGCATACATAAGATACATGAACTGTTTGACAAAATGTCTAAAAGAAACACGGTCTCCGGGGTATTATGGTCACAAGATATACACAAAATGGTGTTTCTTGACGGGAAAGTCTTGGTTGGTGTAAAATTTTAAACACATACCAGAACTTAACAAGGCATCATACTATATTTTTGATCAAATGGCTTCTGTGTATATTGTACATAATGGGTTTGTTGGAAAGGGCGCTAAAATAAAACAATTGGCTGAAAATCTTCTAAAGGTGAAATTTTAACCTTAACTAGCTGAATAGCTGAATACCCTGTTTTCCCAAACTGTGGTCTCATGGACTGCTGTGCTGACAGGTTATGCACAATATAGGTTTGTTAAAAAGGTGCTAGCAAACTTTGAAGCAACTGGAATTGGAAGGTGTGAAACTAGACTCCACAACCTTTGCCTGCATACTCCTGACCTGTGCTGAAATGGGAGCTTCAGAGCAGGGTATGGAGAAAGAGAATTATATTGGAAAGGGGCATTTTGTTAGACATTGTAGTTGCAAATTCTCTAATTGAATGATTGGTTTTTTCATTTTGTTTTTATGCAAAAACTGGGATTATACACAAGGCATGTGAACTGTTTGACAAATTGTCTACTATAGGAGCATTCACGTAACATTTTTTTACTTTTGGCTTATTATAAAAAGAATCAAAGGTTCGACTTTCATTTGGTTTTGTGTTTGTGGTTTCTCGTTAAAAAAACTCGGGATTAATAGTAACTCGTCGTCTTTGAGAGAAAATGTGTTTGGAATTTGTAGATCATCCATTAAAAATTGAATTGAGCATGCAATGTTGGAAGGAACTAAATAGATGTTTCAGTGGATTTTTGTTTGTGGTTTCCCATTAAAATAATTATTTATTCTTTAACTATCACAGAGATGTGATTGGTTCGTACAAATCCATACACCACAGCCTCCTGAAGATGAAAAGAACTTATTTTATGAATATGTTGCAATCACTACCGCATTTCTTTTTTATATTTAGTCAAACAAAAATATGGCAATGATTGCAAAAAAATTCAACAAGATTGTAGAAATGCCATAGCGGGTAGAAATTTTCCTGAAAAGTGCTTCATGCAGTTTGAGAATTATAGCTTTGTTAATACTAGATAAATCCAAAAAATATTATTTCTCCAATTCACAGGGTTTCACAAACCCTGATGTCCTTACCATAGCCATTTAGGGGTTAAAAACTCTCACAAGAAGCAGATTTGAAGCAACACTATGCTCTTCCTTCATGTCTTTTGCATGTCATATGCTAGCATCCTCTAACACTGTGCCGAAATGGGAGCTTTACAACTGGATGTGGACATGCATCAAAGAATTATGGAAAAAGGATTTTCCACACGAGTTGCAGTTGGAAATGTTTAGGTAGTTATGTATACAAAATATGGAACCATACTCTTAACCTGAGTCAAAATAAGAGCTCTGGAGTAGGGTATGGGCATCCATTAAAGCATAATGAAAATTGGTTGTCAGATGTTGCAGTTGCAGGTGCCCTCCCTCTCGCATTCCATTGTATGTACTGTTTGGTGATGCAGGTTCTATGATTCTAAAAATACACATTCAAGAAAAAGTAGGCTGGCCTGGTCTATAGTAATATATTACAATCTTTATGCTAATAGGGGTGAAGTTGCATTGGAGGTAACTCTCTCACTAATTTGGAAATTGTTTCAATGACTCTATAAACCTGTATATTTAACTACTAGCGTAACATTATAACTCCTTTTAGTACAAGTGCTAGTATGCATTTGTGGCTATGTAGGTGTGGGTCGTGCCATGACTTGTTCAAACATGTATAAATTTTATAATTTAAAATTTGATATAAACATGTAGTTATTCGGTCTACACAAAAATACCGTAATTTGAAAAAAAAATAACATATTTGAATTTTTGGCATTGCCAATCAAATTTTTCACATTACCAATCAAATTGTTATCCATTGGGCTCCTAATGGTATTTGATCTAAGCTCAATCTTTTTCAAATATTTCCCACTCAACTATAGCCCTTAGGCATTATGCAGATACATTGAGTTACAATAAAAAAAACAACAAAAGATAAAAACAAAAAGAATCATGTAGCGGTCAGTTCTTGCATCATATGTGTTGTTAGATGTTGAGTTAAAATCAGTGTTATGCGTGGATGCGTCCCTCCTAAAAATTAGACATCCCTGACGTTCTGCGGATGATGAGACGAGGGAACGTCCCACATGTTTCCTAAAGGGCTAGAAAAAGTGGGACATTCTTGAATATCTAGGGACGTTTCCTCAAATATGCACAATCAAAAAGGATGAAATATATCATAGATGTAGACACTTCTGCCCTTGCAAGTATAACGTGCTATGCTCCTTCAATGACTTTCATTATGAAGAAATCTGCATTCCTTAAGTAGCATCAAATACAATTACAATCTACACTATTCGGAAACCTCCGTTTTAGCATCTTGACATGTTGAATTATTTGTCAGCTAAAGTGCACTGCACGGCTGTTTTGTTTACAGTAGCAGAAATCACGATGTTTCAGAGAAGTCAAGCGGGTAAAATGAATGCTAAATGATAGCAAAGCTATATTCTGACCAAGGTTTGTACTTGTCATTTGGGCGGGATGTATTATTGCATCTTGTCATGTTGAATTATTTGTCAGCTAAAGTGCTCTGCTTTCGCTGTTCTAGATTGTTTACTATATATTGGAATCACTAATAAGAGAACATTTTTTCCAGGGTTCTGCTTCAAATCTCAAAAGGGTGTTATGCACGGTTGCAACACAGTCTCCGTTAGCAAAATCTGTAGAAGCAGAAAAGGAGGCTCCTAAGGAGATCTTCGTTGCAGATTACAAGATGCTTAATTATTACTTTGCCATGGTAAGAGTGTAGCTTATGCCTATTATATTATGAGTGGATTTCTATCACACTTTATCGCTATATTTTTAGACTACGCTGGGTAGAAGACTTGTTAGATAATATTGAATTATGGTTTACCTATTTCAAGTAGAAGATTATGGTTTTTGTTCGAAGGCACCCTTGATACAATGAAGGCAGAATTGTTGAAACAGTTGAATGCCTCTCATGTAAACAAATTTATCGACATTGAGATCTCTTGATCTGCTGCAATTTCAGACTGGGTTCTCTCTATCCCGCCATATTTGTTCACATGGTCTCATTAACTTCAAAATTTGAATATATGAAATGGTTAGTACATTTAACACTGAGTTATAGACCTTATGTCCAATGCCTTGAAATAATTTTCATGCCAATTTTTTTCCTGTATTCATGTACACCACTGGAAAGAATAAAAAGAATTCCTGGATACTATACATTCAATATGTAAGAGTCCTGATTGTGATTTAACCAATTTCAAGGGAACTGAAATCTTCTTAGATAGTCACTATTAACGTAGGGAGGGCTAGTAGAAATCTACAGAAGTGAGATGCCGATTTCAAGAAGCCTGACCACACAAATACTATGGTGGGAGTTCGTCCACTACCGTCCAAGAGTCCCGACTCCTGATTGTGATTATAACCAAATTTCAGGGGAACTGAAATCTCCTTAGATAGTTCACTATTAGCATTGGGAGGGCTAACCCATAGAAGTGAGATTGTCATTGCGAACAATCTGACCACACAAATACTATAGTGGGCATTCGTCCTCTCCTTCCCATGAGCCCCTTGGCAAAAGGATAGAGATGGCAAAGCACCCAGAAACTGAAGAAGACACCACCCAAAACCTTGCTCCACCCTGGAATTTCACTGCAAATAGTCCTTGACATTCCCGCTGCTATGGCAATTATGTTGACCATATGATTGTGATGGGAGGGATCATGAGGCAGCTCCACTCAACCATGTAAAGCTATGCGAATGCATCTTCATTGTCATCATTTTCCAATTTGGAGGTAAGTGTGAAAGATATATCTATTGATTCTATTCCTGCCACCACCTTTAACAGGCCTTGTAAAACTGCCGCAGGGTGAGCACTGTTACCTCCTATCAGCCAAAACTGCTCATTTCTCCACCATTCTTCCAATGTAATTCAAGACCATTTCATTTCAAGAATTGCAAGCAGGCAGAATGTGAAAGTGATGCTAAGCAAAAAGGCAAGGAATGTAACGTTAAGTGTCTGTACTATCAACTGTCCAATAAAAAGGGATAGTGCAGGTAGAAAGCAGTAAGCCATAAGACAAATGGATGTGAAAGGATAGATGCCAACATTTATGTAGGCTATTTTCTGCAAAAACTTCATCCTGCTGCTGCCAAAGCAAGCATTATTACGAGCAAAGAAAATCTCCACTGGCCCAGTAGCCCATCTGAGGACTGTAGGAATAAATGAATAAGACTTCCCCTTTTTATAAGTGTTTTGTATGGTTATGCGGTTGTAACCGCTAACTAGTTTTGTAACCGTCTTTGCATAATAAATACCCGGACACACAACTCATTTGTACAGTGTGCATTCCGGTTTCTCTTCATTCCATCTTTGTACATTCTATTCTTTCTTTTTCCTCTCTCCGCATATTCTAACAGTGGTATCAGAGCGTGGGGCAAGCATAGAGAGGAAGTGAGATATTTTCGTGACAGTCCCATTAGGGCACGTGAAAGAAATCAAAACTTTTCGTGAAGCTCGAAAACGAATCATAGACTTCCGCATTCATCTTTGTCATTACCAGCGATCTGAAGATAAAATAGAGGCGCAAGGGCATAACGAAGACTGAAGAAAAATCGCGGGTTTTTCATTGACGGATTTTAGAAACGACAGCATAGAAAAATCTGCAGTCGGAAATCAAGGGCGCGCCATTAGGGCACGAAAAATCACGCTGTACAGTCGCGAATCAGAAGAATACACTCGCGTTTTCTAGAAAAAAAAAAGTCCCGAAAATACAGTCGCGAATGCAGTCGCGAATGGCACGTTTTTCAGGAAATTAACAGTATTTTCGAGCACGAAAATACAGTCGCGATTTGCGCTAATATGCTGCATTTTACAGTCACGAATTGCTAGGGCACAAATATTTTTCAAAGACACAGAAGCAAAAAGACTCCTATGCTAGAACGGAACTGGCTAATGTATAATCGTATTTTATTGTATTTCTTCATTGCCAAAATACGTAGTTGTATTTATTCTATTAAAATGGAAATGCCCATAGAAAAATATTCTGGTCTAAATTTTCATACATGGAGAGTGAAAATACAAATGCAACTTATGAATAAAAATTTGTGGGGCATTGTAAACGGAAAGAGACAACACCTACCGATGCATCGAAATTGTTAGAATGGCAAAGCAGAGATGATAGAGCGAAAGCTATTATTGGCCTTGCTCTCTCCGACTCTGAACTTCATCATGTAGACCTAGACAAATCATCGAAGGACATTTGGGATACTCTAAATAAATTATTTGGAGCGAAAGCAATCAATGCCAAATTTTCCCTGAAACTTCAGTTATATAGGTTCAAAATGGATGACGGAGTCTCTATGTCAAGCCACATCAATAATCTAAGGTCCTTAATCAGACAACTATCAGAAGTGAAAGTTGCAATTGAGGACGAAGATGCCAAAGCTATCCTATTAAATAGTCTGTCTTCAAAATATAGCAATGTAGTTTTTACTCTCAGTCAAATTCAATCTCAATCTCTAGATGATATGATAGCAGCTCTTCTAGCTGAGGAAAAACGAACTACAGAGGATGCAGAAGGTCATTCCCAGCAAGAAAGTGCCTTCTATTCTAGAACTAGAAAATATCATAGAAGATCAGATAAGTCGGAGATTGAATGTCATTATTGTAGGAAAAGAGGTCACACAACGCATGGGATTGTCGTGTTCGAGCCAATGATGTGCTCAAGGGTAAAGTCATATCAAATACAACCAATATAGCCATGGTTGAAGACCCACCGGATGCAGAAGGTAGTGAGGACAGTGACGAATACATGCTATAAAGATGCTCTAAACTTTGAAGGCAAGAAAGGATATAGGGTAGATGAAGCTCGGTATGGATTGTTGCTCAGATAGTTTGGGAGACTGTGGATCTTGGGAATTATACCCTCACGAGGGTCATGAGACAACTTGATGGAGCTTGTGGATGGCTCAGTATGGATGGTTGTCCAATAATTCGGGAGATCTGTGATTCGGGAGTTTGGGGAGGTGGAATCCGGGAACTCGGGAATTCAGCTCGGGAACTACACCTTTACGAAGGTCACGAAGCAGCTTGATGGAGCCCTACCTTATCATAGCATTGCTTTCAAAGTGAAAGTGTTTGAAGATAGCGTAGTTCTGTTTTGTTAGATTGTTTGTTTTTGAGTTATGTAGGGTAAGTCTTAAGAGGGGGTGTAGGAATAAATGAATAAGACTTCCCCTTTTATAATTGTTTTGTATGGTTATGCGGTTGTAACCGCTAACTAGTTTTGTAACCGTCTTTGCATAATAAATACCCGGACACACAACTCATTTGTACAGTGTGCATTCCGGTTTCTCTTCATTCCATCTTTGTACATTCTATTCTTTCTTTTTCCTCTCTCCGCATATTCTAACAAGGACCTGATGCAGCCGATCAGTCAAATTGATTGACATAGTGCCTCTGAATGCATCTCTCTGTCACACAATAAATTGATATCCATCCCCTGTTATGCATTCTATATCCAGTGACAACATCTTCTGTTAGTGATCCATAGATCCAACCTACCCTTTGTCCCCATTCAGTCTTAATCTCGTACCAGCAAGATATAACATTGATTGCTTCAGCTACAGTGGCTGCATTCACTAGGGCCTATTAGAGCCCCTGCAGGACGGCCAGTCTTTATACCTTGCTGATCTACAAGAGGCCTTCCCTGATACTCTGCAATAGGTATAGATGCAGAAGTCTTGGTTGGTGTAAAATTTTAAACACATACCAGAATTTAACAAATCATCACACTATATTTTTGATCAGATGGCTTCTGTGTATATTGTACATAATGGGTTCTATCTTCGGGGTATTATGGTCACAAGATATGCACAAAATGGTGTTTCTTGGCGAGAGGGTCTTGCTTGGTGTAAAGTTTTAAACACATATCAGAACATAACAAGGCATCATACTATATTTTTTATCAATGGCTTCTGCGTATATTGTACATAATGGGTTTGTTGGAAAGGCCGCCAAAAAAAAACAATTAGCAAGTTTTAAACTAGGTAAAATAAAACTCTACCTTGTACAGATTTCGTAGGCAAATCACTGCAATTATGGACACTTAATTTTTATGTGTATATTCAAGTAATGGATTCTCAATCTGGGAAAGATGATTCACATAAATTATCTTTGGCTGGAGATGGATTTAATATTGTCATCAAGGATAAGCAGGGTGTGGAAGCGGTGTGTCCAAACCTCATGTTTTCCCAAACTGAATAGCTGAATACCCTGTTTTCCCAAATTGCCATGACTGCTCTGTCAGTTAACTATAGGCTTCTTTCTGTTAAATCTATTCATTCAATCATAGATTTGTTAATATGTTGGAGGATACGTTGAACGACAACGACAATGATGGGTGGACTTCCAGGGATTTTGATGGAAAGTGGTGCAGGTTCTGAAGCATCTGAAACACAATGGCCCTTCTATCCTCGCAATCTAGACCGTTGACTGGTGCAGGAATAACTTCCACCGCTGTCTGGACTGTGGTCTTATGGACTGCCATGCACACTGTGGGTTTGTTGAAAAGGTGTTAGTAAACTGCAATTAGGAGGTGTGAAGCTATACTCCACAACCTTTGCCTGCATACTCCTCATCTGTGCTGAAATGGGAGGTGCAGAGCATGGTATGGACATAGGAAAAATTATATAAACCAATCTTACAATTTGGGAAGGGTATGTTGTCAAATTATTTCTTCTGAAATGAAGAAAAATGGGTCTTGATGACTGAATTAGACAATACTGCACTGAGAAAGAAGCTAAAACCAATTGCATAAAAAGGTAATATGAATCTCCAATTTGGGAGAAATTAGTAGAGTAATAGGAGCTTCATTATTATTCAAATATGCACAACCCCAGCTTTATAAAACTTGAAGTTGTCAAGCAATCTTGGATATACTTCAACGCCAATCCAGTGTTGTTCGTCCTCATCAATGGTGGCTTGGATTGTTGGAAGACGATAGATGAAGCAAATCATGTTCCCCCAGCTGTCGCGACCACACACGAAAACATTTTCTCCATACATAGCAATACATTTCACATCAGTTAGTTGGGGAGGGGAAAAATCAAGTCTCTTGACCACATTTTCCTTACAATTGTACTCCCTCACGCACACACCTTCAAAAAAGTACAACCTAGCATGTGCGGTTAAAACGTTTCTTTCTGCGCGAAAGCTATGCCTCCGTAAATCATCAAAGAATGTCCATGTCTTCGTCTTCACATCAAAACTTGTGCAGGTCCGTGGGTTATAACAAAAAAACTTACCGTCAAGAAAAGCACCACAGCATCTTGGTTGTCGTTGTTTCATAAGAGGAAGAAGCTCCCACCTGTTTTCTTCTGTATCATAAACTGCCGCCTCCCGTTCGACCATGCTCTCGCTCTGCCCTCCTGCAATGTATATATGTCCTTCCGGTGATACGGAGCAGGCGAAATTGGCTCTCGGAGTGCGCATCGGTACGCTCAGCAGCCACTGGTTAGAAGAGAAATTGAACATTAAAACTATGTCGCTCAGTTTCCAGCCTGCCAAATTATTGGGATCTGGTACAAAACCCCCAACAAAATTAGTTTGTCGCTCACGCAAACGCACTCACTCATGTGCGGATTAACATTGAATTCAACAGGAATGGGAGGAAGTCTTCGGCACCTGTTTTGAGATGGGTAGAATACAGTTACTTTACTGTAATGCTCAATGAGGCATATGCATTGCTCCCACTTCCCGCATCGCTTCCTGTCTCGATAAAACTGCGGGCTGTTCACCACTTCCTTCCACCTTTTGCTCACGGCTCTGAGGTTGCCGTGCCATTCGTATGGCACCCTCATCAAACACTCGTGCCCTAATTCATCTGGAAGTTTAGGAAATATCTCGTAACTGCTTACTTGTGTAACACGCTTCATCGACATCACAAACCTTGAAACCCAACAAATTAACTCCTTCAAAACATACTCTCATTTTGTTAAGAAGTATGTAGAAAATTTTGTTGCGTGAGGAGAATTATTAGAACGCTTTGATTCGATTCAATTACTTTTATAGAGCAATAACGCACGCGTTATAATTAACAAAAGTGAAGTGCCCAAAATAGACCATCTGATTAACAATAATATTTAATTTTAGACACGCTTTTCAAATTTCCTTGGAAAAAGGAAAAAATAAACATTTATTATTCCCATCAGGATTTGGGAGCGCCAAATCAGCTTATATTTTGTAACTGCAGGTGTTATCACGGGGGACTTAATGGCTACGCCTACTGGGCTTCACCTTTAGTGAATTCTGTTCAGAGAAGCGGTCGCCTAACTTATATGGAGAGTGGCCATTACAATTATGATTGGAAATTCCGATGTTCTTCTGCTTTCTCACACAGAGTGTCTTGGTAATCTTTGATACTGCACTGATCATAGTCAAAGAGCAACTACTTGGTGCTTTTGTGGGCCCACAATGTTCTGGATTGTCATCTCCATGAAAAGGAGGCCAACAACGGGTTATTGAACTACTAACAACAGTGCATTAAAAATTGTAGTGCCCGCCAAGCAACCCATAATCGACCGTCGTTAGATCGGGGTACACGATGGCATTGTTGGAGTAAAACCAATTACGCCGAAGGCGTTCCCCTATGGGAAAGGGCTTTGTGGACATTCACGGACTATGTCAAATTTGACCTAAATGACGGTTTTGCTATTTTTAACAATTTTACTTTTTGATTTTGCATCTTTGATTGGGTTTGCTATTTTTAAATTTTATTTTATAGCTTTTGCATGCATTAACCTTTAAATACTAGTCACTAACACTATAATTTCATTCTTCAAGCTCTCCAAGTTCCAGTCAATCCCCTGCATTAAATTGAATTTTGTAGGTATGCATTTAAATTCTTTTGTTCGGATAGGCATGTTTCATTATATTATTTGTTTGGCTTTTGTGCAATGTAGGATGAAACTTCGCTTGATTAATAATAAGAATCAAGTTTTGCTAACTTTGCATGATTGCATATTGTACATCCTACAAGCATTCTAATAACAAAGTCAATCTCCTTCTGTTGCTTCTCCCATGCCATACGTTGCGCCTCTATCCAAGTAGCTTTAGCAACCACATACTCAGAGTAATTGCCTTCATAAGTTTTAGATACACCCATATCTGTCTCAACTATTTTTGTGCAAAGTTGGTCAAGAAAAGCCCTGTCGTGAGAAACAATCACCATAGGCACATCTTGATTCTTGAGATAACCTTCCAGCCACTCTATAGTGTCGAGGTCGAGGTGATTTGTTGGCTCGAGGAAGTCAAAGTTCATTCTATAGATTTAACTAGGTCTAGAGGCGATTTATATGTGGAGGTAGGTTTATGGAAGTGGAGTGGTCATTACCTTTAAAACCAATAGACCAATTACTTGCTTTGTAAACAATTTAGGGTTCGTTTATCTTGAATGAAGATACAAAATTTAAACGAATGTTTAAGTGTTAGCTATGTAGAATCCCAAGAGTAAGTTGAATTTTCCCACCACAAAATTTCCATTGTCAGGATGAAGGAGATTTAATATGAGATTTAATATGTTATTATGCTAAATTTCGGGCATATTTGTGATTGTCGGTGAAAGAAAATTAATATGTTATAAAGTATTTGTAAATGGCGGGTCAATCGAGGGTGTTTACACATTTTTTTCTGCAACTTCATGCATGACAGTCAATTTGGGGGCCATATTAACAAACAAATATCTTTCCAACTAAAGCAAATTTGTCATTGTCAGAACTCCGAGAGAAAATTTTCGTAATCAGTATATATCGCTTTTCTCATTAAGCCTTGATGTTTGATGTTTTGAACGGTACAAACCTATAATTATGCATAATATCATTACTGAACCCAAATAGATGCAAACAATTGCCAATTTTGAGATGGACGATGTTCAATTTCCTCATAATGGACTTTTTGAAGGGAGTGATTAAACTTATGTTTGATATTATTATTATTTTTCTGAACAAACTAGGTTGCAACACTTATTTCCTTTTTTTTCATAAAGTAGTTAGAAATCCCCTGCCATCCTTTGTCTTTCCACCAATAAGATGCAATAAAACATGGAATTTTTGATAAATCCTGCAGATATTTTGCACAAGAATATTTTGTCAAATCTTTGAGTGTAAAGCCACACTCCAAACGCCTTCCTACTCTACTCAGAATGCTCACTATAAGTGAACAAAAATTTCTCAATAAATTTAGCCAATGTAATGTGCAAGGATTGCCTGAAAAGGGTTCCATTTTGTGCAGTAGACGGGGTTAGACTAAATCTAAAACTACATTGAAGCTCGTTTAGGCCAAGGCCATGAAAAATTTCAATGTCACAGCAGGTACCCTACCTTAAAGGAAATTATACTATATATATATATATATATATATATATATATATATATAATGTTGTAACAATATTTCTCTTCCTAATTTTGTTATACCCAAAAACATCCTTGTTCCAAAGCTCATATTTTGACATTGTATGGGAATATAATGCTCTCCCGAGATCAAAGTTTAATAGGAATTTCTTATTGAGAGCGAAGATTCCACCTCCATCGTGAATATATATGCCTTCATTCCACATATTTGAATATATGGGTAAATAGCCACATACATATATGCTTGTGAATGAGGGTTATGGGTTTGTTTAGAGTAGTGTATGTAAAATATGGTAGGATTGAGGATGGGCTCCAAGTGTTTGAAAAAAATGCCTTGAAGCAGAAAGCTATAAATTTGCGGTCTTCTTGCCCTCCTAATTGGGAATTTTGCTTTAATATTTCCTTCTGATTTCTTGCTAACCTATCATTGTTGTTCTTGCCATGATTTAATGCAGGGGAAGAATTTATGGGCATAACAGAT